>JALGQJ010000007.1:27730022-27990022 GCA_023055345.1 Quercus wislizeni
ATTTATTATTATAATAATTTAATTGTTCCACATTGATTAAGAGAGTGTGATGTGTGTAGTATAACTTTTCTCACCCTCTCTTAAAAGTTATCATGGCTTTTGAGTGGAGTTGTGGTGTACCTTTGTGTTAGAACCCCCTTCCCTCTCCCTTTATGCGTGTATGTATTTGTTTCTATAAAAAAAAAAAGTTACCATGACTTTTGAATGGAATTGTGATGTACCTTTGTGTTAGAACTTCCTTCTCTCTCCCTTTGTGCATGTGTGTGTGTGTGTTTTTGTTTCTAAAAAAAAAGGGTAATTGTCACACATTGCTTAAGAGAAAGTGTTGTGTGTAGTATAATTTGCCCCACCATCTCTTAAAAGTTACCATGGCTTTAGAATGAAATTGTGATGTGTCTTTGTGTTAGAACATTTTCCTTCTCTCTTGTGTGTGTATGTTTGTTTCTCAAAAAAAAAAAAAAAAAAAAAAAAAAAAAAAAAAAAAGGCAATTACCCCACATTGCTTAAGAGATTGTGTTGTGTGTAGTATAATTCGCATCACCCTCCCTTAAAAGTTACCATGGCTTATGAGTGAAGTTGTGGTGTGTTTTTGTGTTAGAACCTCTTTCCCTCTCCCTTGTATGTGTGTGTGTTTGTTTCTCAACATATATATATAGGTAATTGTCCAACATTGTTTAAGAGTGCATTGTGTGTAGTATAACTTGTCTCACTCTATCTTAAAAGTTACCATTAGGGCTGTGCAAACTAGTACCGAAGCCAACAAGACCGACAGATGCCGACCTTCCCGCACCGCCACTGCAACCAACCGACAAAGCCGATGCCGGCAAATGGAACGCGAATAGAGTTCCGACTCCGGTGCGGTGCAGTAATCGGAGCAATAAATCCGAAATAGAAGCCTCACCGAACCAAACCGACCCCTGTTTCAGATGTTTGGAACTTTGAATACAGTGTCGTCTTACCGAGATTTTGTCTTTAAAAAAGCAAAAAAAAAAAAAAAAAACCCATCAATGGTCTCCAATGTTGCATGCCGCCGTTCTTCTTCTTCTTCCTCTTCTTCTTCTCTTCTTCATTTTGCACTAGTTCTTCTTCGTTCTGCAGTGCACTAGTCTGGTCTTTTATTACTCTCGTAATATCTAGTTAATAGTCTTCTAGAGAGATTAGTACTCTTTTAAAGTTTTAGTCTTTTAACGTTTCAACTTTTATAACCCCACACGTGTCTAGCTTTGGAAATGACAAAAGAAAAGTATCAGACTTAGATATTACTCTATTTTCCCACCACAGTGTAGGTATAATGGTGTATAATATATATTAATATTTATTTATACTTTAAAAAAAAAAAAAAAAAAAGATGAATCATTATTAATGCTATATTTACAATATTTTAACAATAAAAGCTATAAACTAGTAAAAATAGAAGCTATAAAATATAAACTTAATATTTATCATTTTTTTGATGAGTAAAATGTTTTTTTGTTTTTATTATCAATTTTTCAGAACTTGTTTGGACTTTGTAGTGTTACATTGTTAATTTAGTCCCATTGAATACTGAATAGGTTGAAAGGATTTTATATATATATATAAAACAAACAAACAAAACAAATAGAATTTTTAATGTTTCAAACCAATTAAACTGAACCGACCAAACCGCACCGTTATAGGTTGAAAAACCGACCCTAATCGGTATGAATTGGTTTTAATTATGAGAAAACCGATCCCTATCGATTCAGTAACAATTTTGAGAAAAAACTGAGCCGACCGAACCGCACACACCCCTAGTTAGCATGACTTTTGAGTGGAATTGTGATGTATCCTTGTGTTAGAACTCTTTTCCCTCTCCCCTATGTGTGTGTGTTTGTTTCTAAAAAAAGGGTTATCTCACATTACTTAAGAGAATGTGTTATGTGTAGTATAACTTGTCCTACATTCTTTTAAGACTTACCATGGCGTTTAAGTAGAATCGTGGTATGCATTTGTGTTAGAACTCATTTCCCTCTCCCTTGTGTGTGTGTGTTTGTTTCTAAATAAATAAATAAATAAAAGAGTAATTATCCCACATTAATTAAGAGAGTATGTTGTAGTACAACTTACCTCACCCTCCCTTAAAAATTACCATTACTTTTTAGTAGAATTGTGTCTTTGTGTTAGAACAATTTTCCTTCTCCTTTGTATGTGTGTTTGTTTCTCAAAAAAAAAAAAAAAAAAAAAAAAAAGAGTAGTATAGAAATGTTACAATTTTTTGATTATGATGGGAATGTAATTAATGAACTAAACACCATAATCTATTACAAAAATTGATAGCAATGTATGTAACATTAAGCAAACCAACTGACCCAACCACATGGAAAATCATTAAGACTACAAGCCGAACTGTAAAAAAGCAGGTATACATCCATTGTTGCCATTTGTCACTAAAACCCCATCGTCTCAGCATGTGTAAGAGGAAATTCCAAGATGAAATGATCATAAACCTTCTCCAAATCCAACTTACACAACAAAACTTCATTTCGCTATTAGGCACTCATTTGCTATTAACACCGAGTCCAGAATCTGACGCCCATAAACAAATGCAACAGAAGCATTCTGAGATGTAGATGCCACTTTCTCTAGAACCATTTTCAATCGGTTGGACAAAACTTTGGCAATGAGTTTGTGTAATAAAGCTCTAATGGGACAGAAATCCTTGACCTCAAGAGCCCTTTATTTTTTTGGAATTAAAGCAACAAAAGTAACATTGAAACTCCTCTCGAATAGTATATTGAAATGATGGAAAACTTGAAATACATTATCTTCCTTTTATCTTCCTCTAATTTTTATAAAATGCCACTGAGAAGCTATCAAGACCCAAGGATAGTTCTACACAACTTCTATATCATTTCAATTAAATTATAATTTTATACCCTTTAAGTTTGGAGTGATTTTTTTTTTTTTTTTCCTTTTTAAGTTCCAAATTTAGGATCCATAAAATTACGTAATTTTGAGTGAGTTGAGGTGAAACTTAACAATGCAAGGACAAGTCTAAAACCTAAATGATATGTAACATTAAGTGTACAAATCTAATTAAACTTTATGGGGTGAAATCAAATTTACCCACCTTTAAGGTTGTACATTGCAATTTAGTCTTTTTTTTTTTTTTTTTTTTTTTTAAGTAAAACTGGTACCACTTGAAGACATTGCTGCTAGGAGGGGTGAAAAAATAAATAAACAAAATAATAATAAATTAAAAAAAAAGGAGGCAAATTCAAGATTTACTGTTCTTCGAAATTATAGAGAAGAAAAAAAAGTAAAACTAGAATCTAGAATCCGCACTTTCTAATAAAATGACAATCTCGTAACTAAGTACATATTACACTTTCGATGGTAAACTATCTCAATTACAGTAATATATATATATATATATATATATATATATATATATATATGTAACAAATGATCAACCCCCAATTTTAAAAATAACAAAAATCTAACCCCATATCGAATATTCTTCTATTAATTAACGGAATTTAGTTTTGAAAAAACAATTTAACCCCATCTATTTTTTTTGAAGAGGAATAAATTGGTCTTTCAATGCTAAATTCCATCCAACATAACACCAAAAGATATGGTAGGGAAAACATTAAAACAAAGTTATAACTTTGGAACGTTAATCGTGTATCTTCAATGCAATGGTTCAGGGATTAAGTGTGACAATTTAGGGTAGACGAGTGATTTGTCCCCATAAATAACCCCAATCATTTTGCTTCCTCTCACACAAACGCAATCATATCACATTCATTTCTTATTTTATTTTCCCTTCTTTATCCCTCCGTTCCTAGTCTCCCTTTCCCCTAACAAGAATTAGAAAACTTGGAAAGAAGACAAAGAAAACTAATAACACAAAACATCAATATCCCTGTAAAAGAAGACTATATTGTAAAGAAATGAATAATGAGTAATGAACAACCAATTGCTCGGTGTAACAGTCTCTGTGTGACTATGCAGCATGTACGAGTATCATACTCCACTCATCAGGAGAAGATGCTTGGAAGTTTTTCAGAGAGAAGCAAATTACATACAACAAAATCAAAAGCTATTGGAAAAATAAAGCATCAGCAGTTCTGAAGCATAAGATTACTATAGCTACAACGGTACAATTACCCTCATGAAAATTGTACTCAATTAACAAATATATGAGCATTATCCTGCCAAGAACCTCAAATATTTACCTCAACATTTTGCAGTAATAATTTCTGCCACGAAGTATGTGTATTTACCTCAACATGATGCGTGACCAAATTGGAAATCGCCAAAATGATGAGCGTTTCAATTTTTAGTGGTTTTCCATAACCTGTAATAATAGGATGTGTAGTTACAATGTTATTCTGAACTGTGAATTCTACTTCAGCAAGAGACAAAAGACAAGCATATAACACAGTATCTATCAAATTATACTGAACCACATTTCAGGGTTCAGGCATATGCACATAAAATACTGTTGGTGATACATAGACAAAACTTCCCCACTTCCATGATCTATCTAAAAATAAAAACTTTCGAGTGGAACATTCTGCTAACACCAACTGTCCTACACGGCTTAAAGAAGACAAGAAAATAGTGTAAGCAATTTGGAAATTGTAGATAAAGAGGATGCCAGTTTCATATTAAAATCGAAGATAAAGGTCAGATATGAAAGACAGGTAATATCAAACATGCACAAATATCATTGTTGTATCTAAATAGCCTGAAAATCATTATCAGCAGAGAGGAGGGAGGGAGAATTGAAACTGATCAACTATACAAACCAAGGAGGAGACATCAACAAAGAAAACTGTCAATCTCAAATTTATAATACCAGTAAATTGAAGAAAAGACACAAGTCTAACCTTCTATTTAACTCTTAAAGAGTTACTACTTTTAAGGTCCCTTCAAGATCCTCATCCAAATTAGAACTGCAGCCAAGAACTATCAGGCCAACAACATAATACAAGTAAACAGAACCAAAGACAGCCTTAAGCTTCTATTTAAATAGAATTACTACTTTCCAATCACCCCCTTCAAGATCCTCATTCAATTTATTACCATGCTGTAAATATAAAAAGCAAAACCCAAGGAAAACCAAAGGAATGACTTCAAACTTCTCTTTACTTCTTAAACCACAACTCCTATCCATCTCAAGATCCTGATCCAGATTATATTTGCAGTTGTAAATGCAAAAGTATTTAGAACATGTTTTGGTAAATAAATAGAGACATTCAAAACAATTTCAACCCAGAAGCTATCCAACATATCACATAAATCAGGGACCATAACCAAGCCAAACAAATATTAGTTGTTTGGGCTTGTCTTGGACATGAGTGAGACATGTCAAAGTAGGCTCAAACTCAAGCCAAGCTTCACTTACCCTGTTCAATCTTGACAAGCATGTTTGGCAAAACCTCAAGTGTAGCTCAGCTTTCTATCCCAACACCAAAAGGCAACCATAGGAATTATGGATACATTTGCCATCGCAACACTAATTATGGAAAAACTCATATTCAAGCTAGAGAATTAGAAAGACTCCTCTAGATTGACTTACTATAACCAGTTAGAGAAATTTCTTATAACTTACATATTGAGGCAATTAAAGAAGCTGCTAGTAAATTGATAATTAATCCCAATCTCAAATGAGAGGGCTCCCAAATGAGAAAATTAAGTAATGCATCTAACTAAACACAAGGAAAAATAAATAAATAAATAAAAAGTAATGAAAGACAAGGAAGAATTTATGACAAGCTGCTCAATTAGAGAAAAATATTGGGTACCAAATTAGATAAGTAAATGGAAGAGGTGGCAATCATAATCTGGTTATGAAAAGCTTATAATCATCTTCTTCATTTGCACGACTGTCTGTCCAAAAATATGGTGGTGACCTTCATCGTGTTTATCTTTCTTTGCATGCTGCTAATTTAGGAATTTTAAAATTAATACTAGTGCGACAAGCTTAAGCTGTTATAAATGGTTGACTACACTCCCTCAAGTCTAGGCCCAAACTCTCCCTTAATAACTAAAGCCCAACATGTGGGAATTTTAACTTTTTATAGGAAAGGTGGAGAGGAGATAAGATTTGAACTCAAAACCACATGCTCTAATACCATGATAAATTACCACTAGTCTCAAAGCCTAAACTATTAAGAAAAACCGAATTCAATCATTTAACCATTATTCCAACAAGGGAAATTGACCCAAGGCAAGTTGATAACTAAATCCAACTAATTATAGCAAGAGAACATTTTGGGAGAAACTCAAGTAAACAAAAATTGATTACAGATCCGATGTGGGTTAGGATTTGATTTTTGTTGGATTTTAGGAAGATTTTAGAGGGATTGATGGTGCCCAAAATCTGCTGAGCAAGAGAGGGAAATGAATGGCTGAAACACAGAAATTGATAAGAGATGATAAATAATGGATTGCTAAGGTTTCTTTATACCCTTGGCCAGACTCTTTTCTTAGGAATAAGGGAAAATATAAGACATTTTGTGGATTATTTCAAACCCATATCAACCCTAAGCTCGGATTGTATGTTCATTAGCTTTTACAAACAAGTAATTTATTTGAGCAGTGCATTTACAAAACAAGACCTAAAAGATAAGGATTGAGCTAGGCTAGTTTCTAGATAAACAAGCTTTTAATTGAGCCAAGCCCAAGAGAGCATTTGAGGGCATAAAAGAACCAAAATGGTGACTAGTTTAGCCTATTAGCTAAAATGGTTAGAAATTTTTTACAATTGCCGAAGGTTGTAGGTCCATCTCCTCAAAATCTCTCAAAGCCTAATAAATTTAATTTAATTTACTAGTTTTATCAAAGGATAGCAAAGCAATTATCGAATTACATAACATATCTAGATAACATCATATACTAAAATCTTCTGCTATACAAAATATATTTTTCAGTGGCATTACAAAATACTACCCAACCAAAGGTAGCAATGACAAAAATCAACCACTTGGTGTTACATGATACACAAAAATCAAACATCAAAAGGCACCAAAATAAGTAAAAGTGGCAAATCTAATAGCAATACAATCCAATAGTATATAATCCTCAATCTTATCGTTAAAAAATAAAAAATAAAAAAAAGAAGAGAGAGAGAGATTATGGACAAAATAACCATGAGCAGCAAAATATTATTAGTTTCCTCCTCCTGACCGAATCTGTAACAAACCTGGAGCTTCACTAGAAAGCACACGCTTACTGCGCTTTAACTGCAATTCAACTGTGCTTTACTAAACAGCACTTCCCTTGCCACTAAGAGTTATAAGAGCACCTAACAATACTTTGTGAGGGCTAAACTTCCAAAATGTGTGACTACATGATGCAGGCCATATCACCAACCAAAGAGAGAAAATTTAAACCCAAGGGCAAGTTTCTCCTGGATCTTTCTTAAATTTAGGTTAAATCCTTTTGCTTGCTTCTAATTTTCTTAAGCTCTTACCCTTGACATGAACCCAAAAAAAATAAGGTTCCAGTAATTATCTTGCAAAATCTTTACATTATGGGACCTAAAATTTGATGTTATAAGTAATTTGGTGGTTAAATTGGGGAATTTTAATTTTTGAGGCGTCCCAACAATCAAAGGAAAAGATTTATGGATTTGGGATCAACTGATGGCAAAAAAAAAAAAAAAATGATGAATCTTGCAAGTTGTGACCAGTAAAGTAAATATCTAAGTGAACTAAAAAAAAAAAACAGATCAGAAAAAATTACACAAGGGCATGCAAGCCTACAATAACCATAGTACTCAAGGTAATTTCATCAACTCTATTTTCTTCTGTTTACTATGACATATAGATTCACTCTTTTTACTCTAAACTTGTCCCAACAATAAGATTGACTCCTACCACTCGCCCTCGTAGGCAGGATGGTACCTCCCCATACTAATATATAATATTTACAATCATTTCAAAAAAAAAAAAAAGTAAAGAATAATTGACTACTAAACTATGCAAAAAGCACATACAAAGGCCCATAAACTAAACAAGACTCACATATTTAGTAAAATAAGATCTGTGACACAACCATGGTTAAGTTTACTTGTGCAACAGTAACTACTCTTTTGTTTTTCCTTTTTTTTTTTCTTTTCTTTTCTTTTCTTTTTTGGATAAATTAACCCAACAGCAACAATAACAAAACAGAAAGCAACATAGTCCCTACCCAGGTAAATGGTCCACCTAATAGGTCCTACTTATTTAACAAAGTCTATATTTAATTTTTCTTCATGAAAAAAAAATTTAATTTTGCAACTGCAAGGATACACTACAAAATTTCAAAATACAATTAAACAGCCCGTACAAGAATAACAATAAAAATTCATGAACCAAATTATCAGAATCAAATCTTTTTCAATTTTTTTGTCATAATTTTTAGTAAAACATGCTAAGATTTGATGTTCTATGCTTTATGATGCTGATAACTTAGTTCATGAATGTTTTACAGTTATCCTTGCATGGGCTGTTTAATTGTATCGTGAAAATTTTAGTGTTTTTGGACAACCAACCAGACAATAGACCATTGGTTTACTATTGAAATTTTTTTTATGACAAGGAACCCCCTCAAGGTATGGGCCAATGGGACCAACCTTGAGGGTTAACCACAAATGCCTATACACCTCCATTGAGCATGCATCGTGATATTGACTCCAACCAACCTTAGGTGGAAACTCCTAGAGGTTTTCTTTCACTCAGTGCATACTCCAAGCAAGCCTAGGTACTGAATCTAAGCTTCTCTATCTTTATTTTCCCTGTTCTTTAATTTTGCAGTTCCAACGTTCTAGTTTGTACTATGTCATCGACTAAACAGAAAACTCTAGATCCCAGGTTTAGGGAACATATTTGCTTCAGTGAAGAACCAAGAGAGGAAAAAAAAAAAAAAATTTATTTCCAATATCAGACTATCAATGAAATATCAAAGAAAACAAAGTTTCATTGAGAAGAAAGTGAATAAAGACAGACTAAACTCAAATATGACAAAATTTGAAAAAAAAAACATATTGATACACATGCACATGATAGGTCTTGAAACCACAACCTCACCCTCCACCTTGCTCTAAGAAGGAAAGATGTGTCATTTGAGCTACCGAGCAAATGATACAAGCATTTCACAACAAACATGTGCAAAACAACACCTTCTTAGTATCAAAAGATCAGAGATGCCTAAAAGAACTTCAAGAATAAAATGCTTGAAGAGCAACTAGAGCCAAGTCATACCTACCACTCAACTTTGCCAACAGATTCCTAACCCACTTTAAAAGGGAGGGGGGAAGGGGTCAACAATTCAGCAGAAGGAAAGAATTTTTGAATGGTAAAGGGTCTCTCTTATGCAACCCACTGTCACCACCCCCAACACAACCCACTGCCACAAAAGTTAACCTAGTAAGACCCACTCTTAATATTACACCATTACATGATTTTAAATTCATTTACTATTTGACAATACCACTGATTACAAATTATCTTCGTAATTCACACACAAACATATATGTGTGCGTGTGTGAACATATTATATATATATATATATATATATATATCAAAAAAATAGTATACATCTTTGAATATACATGAGGTAGCTTTTTGAATATACATCTTTCTTACTTATCAAAAAAAAAAATTTACACAATTTGGAATCATATTTTGACAATCCTGCCATTTGATTAGTCTTTGTAATTAACATGCACACTTGATTTCACATCAATCATATATAATCCTACCATTTGATTACAGAGTCTATGTAATTAACATACCTGCTTAATTTCACATCAACCATTTCTGATCCCACCGTTTGAAAACATGGAGTCTATATATAACATGCACGCTTGATTTCACATTTTATTACACCGGTTTCTATATCTCCTGTGCCTAACCAAAGAAAGTCCTGTGCAACTTATTACGAAATAAACATCCACCCTAACCATGACTTCAAAATGAAAGAATATAAAAAGTTAAGCTGGAATGGTCTAAAAAACCAACAGTTGTTCAGCTTCCTAACAAGCATTTCACAACATGAGTAACAACACCTTCTAAGATTTTCAAGAATAGAATGCTTGAAGAGCAACTAGAGTCAACGCAGACCTGTAGATCTCCCGCTCAACTTTGCCAACATACATTACATTTTAAAAGGGAGGGGGAAAGGCAACCTTGTGGTAGCAGGTTCAAGCCCCACGGTGGGCATTCTTAATCTTACTTGGGACTAAGGCTTTACTGTCGTCGTTGAAAGGGTCTTTTATGCAACCCACAACACACAACCCACTGTCACAAAAGTTAACTGGCAAAACTCTTGCTTAATTTTTCTTTTTCTTTTATTTATCAGTAAAACTCTTAGTATAACACCATAAAAAATTTTAATACGATTACTCTTTTGAAGATACCATCATTCAATTACAAATCGTCTTTGTAATTCACACACACAAACACATATTTATGCGTGTGTGTGTATATTAATATAAGTCACACTCTCTTTCTAATATTAAACTGAAAATTTTTGGAATAATATTTTGACAATCCCGCAATTTGATTTCACATCAATCTTAAAGTCATTTCTTAAAAAAAACCCATCATTTTTTGTGTAATACGGAAAAAATAAAAAATTCTCTACAACAATATGCAATAGTTAAAAAAAAAAACCTAGTCCCAAAATTTTGGGGTCAACAGGTTAGTTAGGGTTAGCCATATGTAAATCCAATGGAAAGAAAAAATAAATAAATAAATTTGGGGCCAACAGGTTACTTCAACAACAACAACAACCAAAAAAAAAAGTGGGGTCAACAAGTTACTTCAAAAAAAAAAAATCTTTAATCCTCTTTATGTTCAATTGGTATGAGGAGTAGAGGGAGACATTGTAAATCCAGTGAATTTTTCAAAATACGTTTTATAAAATCTTTATTAAAAAAAAAAAGGCATTGAAGAGTGTTGTCACATCAAGAATAACTTCAAACCCACCCATATAGTATAGATATGCATTGGGTTCATGTTACATCTAGAATGGTTTTTTTTTTTTTTTTTTAATAATTAATAAATTTATTAATGGAGAAGATCACTTCATGTTGACGACAAAGCAAATACAAAAATACACACACACATATACAGAAATATGAAGAGTCTTGGAACTCAAGAATATAATTTCAATCAGTAAAATCCCACACTAGTGACCAAACAAAGTGTGAATTAGCACAAATGAAGCTAATCCAGAGAATTCTCAATGTTCTCAAAAGTGAATTTATTACATTCCTTCCACACTATACACATTAAACATAACAAAACAAGGTTCCAAATGTCTGTGAGTGTTTCCCAAACCAATTCCTCCATCCAAACAATAAAGTTTCTACATCTTGATTGACACTTTGCAATATTTCATTAAATACCCTTCAATTAGATAAACATTTTGCTGAGTTCACAGTTGAAGTAAATGTTTTCCATATGTTTATTATGCATATGACAAAGTTTACTCATTTGATGTTCATCTACCATCAGATACAAAACTCATTTCTTAGTAGACTTCTAAATATAAACAAAGCTTTGAACATCTCTTAAATGAGGTAGTCTCTTAATGTTCGATCATATTGAAATTTAGCAAGAATAATGAACATGTGAAGTTCATAGCTTTGAAAAAAGCATTACACCAAGTGCAACTTGAACCTATCCCCATATATAGACATAGAAATTTGAAGAAAATGATAAGACGGATACAGGTAAGAAGAAAACACTTATCTAATTATTGGGACATGTTACATCAGTATGTAACACAACCGATGAACAGATCACAAAACAATATATAAGCAAACAATGCCTAAATATTCAATAATTTAAATTGGCCAAGTCTCAAATTCATTGTTGGAATTGATTGCTATGTACAAGATACTCAAGTAATTACAAGAGTCAAGAAACAGATGCACTAACCAAGTCAGAAACATGGGCCTACACTTTGAAGCAAATGTTCCCAGGGATACATTTGTCAGGAAAAATTACAATATACACAGTCCTGCCAAGAGCCTCCACTAGTTCTTAACACTGCCTTCAAGTGGTAGTCGGATTTTGGCCTGAAACTGAATCTCACTCTGAGGCATTATGTAATAATCCTTTGCCACGTGTTGTAGCACCCACGGTAGAGAAGACAAAATGATCACCTGAGAGAGAGAGAGTACATGTTCAATTAGTGCCTACAAGAGCAACACTTCAGGATAAAATATATATATATATAAAAAAAAAAAAAAAAGGTTCATTCAAGCCATCCAAGAATTTACAAAGTAATCAGTCCTAAATGTTCGACTAACTATGAAAACAAAAAATTATGAAAATAGTTCACAATATTAAACTCAAGTAAACCTAGACAAATAGTCCATATATATTTAAATGCAGCAAGATCTCAATTTACTAGCAGACTTCATACTCGTAACCCTTCCACTTCAATTGGAGAACGAAAAGCCATTTTGGCTGAATTGCAAGAAGTAACAAAGTACTGAAAACTTACTGAAGTTCTTTGTTTAGACTATCAAGCAGGCCGCCAACAATTAAGGGCAGAAATGTCTGGTCTACATGGAAACATCTGGGAGACGCCATGACCTGGGGATAAGTGAAGTCAAAAAATCAACATCACTCTGCCACAACAGAAGCACAACTGCTAAACAGTCTCGCAAGCAGGGACACAGACACAAGCATGGATGATTTTATGCTCATCAATGCAAGAGTTGCAACTCAAGCAAGAAAGTAAATAATTTTAATTTATTCAATAATACTTCAAGTTTTCCCACAATGTAAACCTTAATTTATATTTTGATATGGCAATGTAAATCTTAATTTATTCAACAAAACAAATAAAAAGAGTGAAGAGTGAACTCAAACTTGACAGCCTTCCCTTATCTTCCTCTTCTTCTCTCTCATCCTATCTTCTCTTCAGCCTAACAATATTCTCACCATGACACATGGATTAAATTTCACTTTTGTTTTCCACCCCCTTTTTTGTGTTTGGTTGGGGGGGTTGTTGAAGGTGACTGTTCTATATTTCTTACAGAAAATTACAAGCAGATCAATAGATCTGATAATTGATAATTCACGATAGCAGAAAATTTGGATTTTAGATTGGTGTTTTGTGTAAAAGCAATGGCGAATCAGTAGATCACCTCCTTATCCATAGTCCTATTGCTATGGACTTGTGGTCTATGGTGTTCACCTTGTTTGGTATTCATTGGATAATGCCGAAGACAATGTTTGAGCTTTAAGCTTGTTGGCAAGGAAGTTTGGGAGACATTGGAATTGTTATATGGATAGCCGTTCCTCATTGCTTGATGTGGTGCATTTGGCGGAAATAGATAACTGGAACATTGAGGATTCTGAAAGGACAATTCCTGACCTTAAAACTTTTCTTTTTCATAACTTAATTGGATTGGTCATCTGCAGTAGGCAGTCATTCTAATTTTTCGGTTTTTTCTTTGATGGATGCTTGTATTTCGTGTATTTGATTGTTTTTGTCCCTATTGTATACTTCCTACATACTTGGGTGAATCTTTTCTTGATATTTCAATAAATAAAAAAAATTCATTACTTATCAAAAAAAAAAAAAATCAAATACAAGCAAATCAACATGTTTGGACCAGAATCAAGATGTCTAAGATAAAACTCAATGCTTGACACAGAAACAACTGTCCGGCATTCATTTAAGGCATATCAAAACATATACTCTGTATCTATGTATAGGACACAGGACAAACCAATGCATGGGCATGTATCCATGCTCTCTAGACAGTTCCAAAAATTAAGTCCAGACAAAAAGATGGCAGATTTTGAGAAAGGGGAGGTCACCTGCTATTGGAGCTCCAGCAGGTAGATTATTAGGGGCAGGATGCTGAAAACCGATATTATTTGCTGGTGGCCTCTCAAGAGGTGGATGAAAATAACCTGTCATAAAGACAAGATTTGAAACCATAGTAGAAAGCGTCAGTGTTGCAAACTATGCAGATCCTCACCAAAAATAGAACTTAGCTTAAAGCAGTTGGACCTAGAAAATGAAAATATCCCTGTAAGAAGCAGAATATGTCAAAGAGAAAAGTTGCCTGAATTTCCTTTCCGTTATGTGGACAAACAAGTTCTAATAGTAAAACAGATTTACACATTAAGTATATGCTCATATACAAAATGCAATCAAGTCATATATATATATGTGGGTTAGGTTCAAGTTACACCCGGTGTAACTCTAAATAATATTACACCACCCAATAACTTATTATAAAATTCAGATTTTAAAAATCTCACCGTTGAATTACATGTTCTATATGTTCTTAACATTCATGCCAATTTTCAAATCAATTGGATTTTATTTACCATTCGATCCATAAACTCATCATTTATACATTATTTTAGACTACAAAAAATTTAAATAGTTGATTAATGACATAGCTATTAATCTTTGATCACCTTATAGTTTTGCAAGTATAAAGAATATATGAAGATAAGTAATCTAACGGTGGATTTGTCAAAATTCACATTCAATTAAAAAATATTGAATGGTGTAACATTCCTTAAAGTTATATATATATATATATATATATATATATATATATATTTCATACCAAAATCTAATTATTGCTAAGACTTGAATATATAAAAGATCGGGCAAACTACATATTTGGTCCCTAACCTTTAAGCCCGTGTGTCAATTAAATCCCTAGCATTTTCAACATGTCAGTTTGGTCCCAACCCTTTTGGATATTGTGCCAAAACATTCCATACTGTTAAACAATGAATGAAAAATGTTGACATGGCTAACTGCCAAATTAAGATATTATTTTTTACGCCACATTGGCTTCCACATAAGCTGCCACCTAGTTTTAATTAAAGTGTCTTTGATATCTCTCTCTGCCCAACCTTCATGACCAAAACTCTCTAAGCTCCTTCAACAAAGCTTGCCTCCACCACCAGCGGTGGTAGTCTTTAAACCCAAATCTCTCATATCTCTCTCTCTCTCTCTCTCTCTCTCAATTTGGTTCAAACTGCCATGGCTGAACCTCGATGTTCTGTGACAGCCACTGCAATTATCTCTGCTCACCACCACCATCACGGCGGTGGTTTCCAAATCCAAACCCAAACCTTCTTTCGCAACTTTCTGCTCTCTCACTCTAATGGTCCATTTGGATTGAGGGAGAGGGAGGGGGAGTAGAGTAGAGTTAAGTAGATTTGGATAAAAATTAGTCTATTTTTAGCATACTCTACTCTACTCTCCTCCACTCCCCCTCCTTCCCCCCTCAATCCAAACGGGCCCTAACTCACTCTCTCTCATCAGTCTACCAAGATCGAAGCTCTAAGCCTCTAAATGTCTTCAATTTGGTACCCAAGGAGAAGCTAAAGTGGATGAAACGGGTCTGTTTAAAGTGGATGAAGTCCTTTGCATTTGTGGGTATTGTTCATTTGTGCAAGCTGTGTAGGTAGGTATGACTTGATTTGGAATTTGAATTGTTTTTCAAAATGGGTTTCTGGGTTTGAATGTTTCAAATACTTAGTTGGTTTGCAAACGGGTATGGATGTGAGCGTGTGTTCTATGTGATTTGAAATTGTTTGTTTGGGTGTAAACGTCTGGGAATTTTTGTATTGGCATAGCTTTGCATTTGATTTTACCATGATTTGGCGTTGAATTGCCCCAAGTACGGTGTGGGTGTGTGTTCTGATACTTGATTGTTGTTGATATTGTTTTAGTTAGTGTTATTTTGTTTTCTCCAAGTAGAATAGCCCGGTAGTCAGCAAAAAAGGAAAAAAAAAAAGTTGACGGCTGGGTTTTGGGCTTATATTGGATTTTTGCTGGAATGAATCTATGTATTTTTTTTTCCTAATTTAAGGAGGTAGAAGAAGCAGTTCTTAAGAGTGTTTTTTTTCCAGGAAATAAAAATATTTTAAGGTTTGAGAGGGGAAGAACTGCACGTTGAGATTTAAGATAGCTCAAATGGTGGTTCGAACAAGATTTAGAGAGTTGTGTGAGGCCGAGAAAGAAATAAGAGAGCTTTGTGTTCAAAGACCACCGTCAATGGTGGCAGTGGCAAGCAACATTGAAGGGGCTTATAGAGTTTCAGTCATGCATGCCGAGCCAATAGAGAGAGACAACACAGAGAGAGTAAAAGTGAATTACAAAATGTTGATTTTTTTAATTACCATGTGGCAGTTTGTGTGGAAGTCCAGGTGGCATAAAAAATAATATTTTAATTTGGCCGTTAGCCATGTTAGCATTTTCCATCCATCACTTAACAATAGGAACTATTTTGACACAATGCCAAAAGGTTAGGGACCAAATTGACATATAACCTAAAGGTTAGGGACAATATGTAGTTTACCCTAAAAGATTTGAATATATTTCCATAGGTTCAGTGTTCTATTCCAAAATCCAATTATTGATAAGTATATATTTCGCAGGTGACAGGTCCCAACTGAGCTCTAGCTCAAGTGGCACTTCCTCCTCCCCAAATAATGGAATGGAGGATGAGATCATGAGTTAAGACCCAGTAGGTTCATGCATATGTACATATCAATAATAGAGAAAGGCACAAATGGGACGCATATTCCAAGCCTTTAAATCCAAAAAACTCAATTAAATGATTAAATTCAAAATTTCCTAACAACTCAAGCTTTTGGAACGACATGTAATGGAATGGAGGACGAGATCAAGAGTTCAAGACCCAATGAATTCGTGCATGTGTAGATATCAATAATAGAAAAAGGCACAAATAGGATGCATATTCCAAGCCTTTAAATCCAACAAACTCAATTAAATGATAAAATTTACAATTTCCTAACTCAAGCTTTTGGAACAACATGTAATTTATCATTGAATCAAAGCAAGAGGTCCTAGGTTTCAAACCTTGTCTCCACCTTACCCCCTATTTAAAAATAAAAATAAAAATTCTTCAGTGTTAGGCTCCACTTAATAAGGGAAGTTTTAGAACCACATGTGAAGGAGGAGTGTTAGATACAATGATTAAATTCAATATATTCTAGTTGCTTAAACTTATGGGGCAATCGGTAATTTATAACCCTCCCACCTTTAAACCTTTTTTGTTATAAGCAATAGATTTTACTAACAAGAAAAGCTTAGTACAAAGGATGTCTTCACAAGCTTTCTTAAAACATTACAATAGAGAAAAATTAGGCTTTAAAAGAAAGAGAGCCAATGAAATCTACAATTGAATGCTCATCACTATTTCCAAAAGTAAAAGACCACTCAAACAACACTCTCAAGAACAAATTTTTGAGCTCCATAACCTTTTATGTATATTGATAGTTACAACAATTGGGGGAGGGGGATTCAAACCCTGGTTCTCCTTATAAAGGGAAGCAAGCACTGCCACTATTAACACAATTAATACGCTTCCAAACTTGTAGTCAGGTCAAGACAAAAGAAGCCCATGGTAGAAGTTTAACACTTATGGTATGTTTGGAACAAAGGGGGAGGAAGGTGGCCTGAATATTCAGGCCACCTCCCCTCTCCTCCCCCTCCATTAAAACATAGGGTTAGTGACACTTTGAACAGCCTCAGTTTTTATGACCGAATAATATTTAATGGCACATCCAAAATATCATTTTTAGGACCAATTTTTCAAAAAATTAAGATACATGGCACATGGAATATCAATGTCACATATTCACACCAGGTTAAAAGCATTCATGTGAATAAAATGCACACAGAAATAAGATTAAAATAAACCCACAAAGATTAGCAAAAAATAATTGTGTACCTTCCGGGCCATAGGTAGGTCCTGAACATGAGGGAGTTCTTTCTCCGTTTGGTGTTCGCCCTCCATTCATCCACCCACCACGCTGATTTGTTTTAAAGTCACTTGATGGCATCCTCCATTGTTCATCAGCAACAAATCGCCTCTGGCTATCCAGAGGAGATGGTAAAGAGTATGGACGTTGGTATGGATGCTGAGGATGTTGCTGAACTGCTGGCTTTGTATAAGAGAAATGACTGGATGTGTTCTGAGGTGGGGCAGGGTGTAAAGGTCTTTGTGTAAAAGAGGTATTACCTTGTTGAAATGGTTGGTTAGGTTGTGAAATTTGGGGATTTAAATAAATATCATTGTGTCCATATTCTAATTGCCTTGAAGAATTAAATCCAGATGGTTCTTGAGAACCAGATAATCCTGTTGAAATAAAGCTAGATGATTGTTGCGGAAACATTTCACTTTTCAGTGCATTATCAACATGAACGCCATGACCAGCCATTTGGACAATTTGGTTGCCCTGTGTCCAGGAAAAGAATTCTGTTACAATAGATATACCAATACAACAAAGAAAAAAATTATAATAAAAAAACAACAATCAGAAGTCTTACACTAGCTGTGCTGCAATATTCATGAGGAGGTATGGGTGGTTGATATGCCAACTGTGGTGAAGACTGTACGGATAATTGAGGTGGTAAAAATGGTTGGGAGAGTAATGAAGACTGAGTTGGTAAAGATGCTGGAGGGACCAATGATGGTGGGGGGCCAGAATGTGGCAAAGGAGGAGGGGGTAGCTGTGACATGGGAGGCAGTGGCTGTGACGGGGGAGGTAGTGGCTGTGATGGGGGAGGCAGTGGCTGTGATGGGGGAGGTGGTGGCTGTGACGAGGGAGGCGGCGGTGGTGGTGGTGGTGGTGGTGACGGAGATGATGGGGGTGGTGGTGGAGGTGGTGAAGGAGGCAAAGGAGGTGGAGGAGGAGGAGAATCAAGAGGCAATGGAGGAGAACCCTCTGGCAGCGGAAGTAACTCAGAGGAATTGTTTGGAGCAGGTTCTATGGTTCTATCTGAACTCTGATGTTGTGAATCCATTTCAAAAGAACCATTTGTGAACAAGGGTCTTTCATCCTTCAAGTGTCCTGAAACATCTTCCATTTCGAGCTCACCATCCACATCCTCTAGAATGCAATGGCGCCTGTCATTAGGAAGAACAGCACATGTTTCTGACTCTCCTAAAGCGGGGGTGGTTTCCTCTGCTGATGCATCACCGGCTTCCTTAAATGAACTGCTTGGAAAATCTTCTTCCTCATCTTCAAATACATGAGAAGACAAAAAACCGGGCAGCTGAAAGGTAGCATTACTGATACAACAGCCAAGAAGAAAAAAAAAAGTTATTAAAAAGTCATTGCAAATCCAGCATATAAGCAAATGTGAGCAGGTTTCCTAATTTGCCCCAAGTAATAACGAATTTAATGTGGACATGATTTAAAAATGATAATCCATTCAAGATAGAAAAGGCACATGAATGGCAGGTATAAAGACAAACTGCAAATTATACTCAAAAGGTCCTCAATGAATAACCGAATACAAGTTCGAATGTGATTAGATCCAAGTCCTACAAACATTGATTAACAATACCATGCCAACAAATCTTCCATGTATTTATCTGCATCTTACTTGTATGAAACTGGAATCACTTGCTCATATTCACATCTATATGTTTCACAACCAAGATGTCTTTCAACAATGCTGACATGGAACATTATTAATCCAATAATAACTCACAACACTCCTCAAATTACAAAATCAGGCAAGAAGCAGAGGAGAAACCAAGTAAAGAATAAGGGAAGAAGCAAAACAGAAAACTGAAAACAGACCATATATCAATTAATTAGGATCTGATATTGATTTCCTAAAATCAATAGAACAAGGAGAGAGAGGAAGAGGGAGGGAGAAAAATTCTAGTAATTAAATTTGACAAACCCAACCAGTGTTTATGTAGATAATAGTATCACTTTAAAATATAAATAAACTACTCATTGTTTCAGGGACAAACATAGCCATATTCTAATTTTTCTTTATGTGATAAGCTAGAAAGTGATATAAGTATCAGAACTGTTCTCCATGTCCATGGCTATTCTATATAGTCTAGCAGTACAAACAAACCAATCATGTCCAAATAAGTTAAATCACTCTCGAAGGGACCAGTAATCAAATGAATGACAACTAACAAGAAAAGTGAGAACTAAGAAAATGTGGAGAAAGAAATATATTGCAGACCTCCCATACTCATCAACAAGCATGCCTTCCATTTCTCTTAATGGATCATCTACAGCTCGCTCTGCTCGTGATGGTCGTCTAAGTGAAAGACCAGCGGTCGTATCATCATTTGAAACCCCAATGTCATCCATGTAAGGCCGAAGAATGGAATCGGGTATGATCTTCCTCTCAAGCCACAACCGTAAAACCTGGTAAAGAAACATAGTTTTATTTAACTCAGACAAAAAAATAAAGGCTCTCCTACACTCATATTAAGGTAAATTCACCTTAAGACACTGACGACGATTTTCACGAGCAGCAGCTCCAGGTGGAGCAGCAGCACCAAGAAGACGTGGCAATGCTGCTTGAACTGTGGGAATGTATGAAGCTCCAGCAATACCTGAATAATATGTAACTTTCCTATTAGAAGATCTCATTTTGAAAAAATAATTCAGCACTGATTGAAGAGAGCGAGAGAGAGAGAGAGAGGTCCCAAAAATTTATACCCTTCTGACTATGTGAGCATTGGGTGATGGAATCAACAAGAAAGAACAAGTCCACTTTACGATGAAAGCTAGGTTCAGTTTCCAACTTTCGGATGAGAAGTTCCACAACCTGCATACAAACATAAGATTCATATTCATCCAAATGCATGGTGTCTCTTCAAATTTACACCATGACATATCCCTTTCTTTCATAAGACATAATGACCAACACAGCGCCAACAAAGAGAACTTTATGTCGGGACTCCTGAATCTTGTCCCGAGTAAAAGTTGAGCAAAATATTCTGACCATTGATTCGTTAGTATCTTGTGACTCCAATATAGACTGTTTGTTGATAAAAGAAGATAGCACAGACAGTATATGGCATCAAACACCCATATATCATAGATTTGAACCCCTCCCCCCCCCCCCCCCTTTTTTTCCTAAGTGACATAATGACCAACATCGTCACCAACAAAGAGACTTTTATGTCAGGACACTTGAATCTGGTCATAAGTAAAAGTCATGAGCAAAATATTCTGACCATAAAGTTCATTATTTTGTGACTGTTTGTTGATGAAAGAAGATATGCACCAGACAGCATATGGCATCAAACACCCATATATCATAGATACAAACCACAATTATTCACCATTGGCTCAGGTGACATCATCTTTAATGATTTGTTGTTGCTGTTGTCGTGTGTGTCTATATATATATATGACAGTGTTGCATTATGATAATAGTAATTTAAAGCAAATTTTTAAGAAGAAACAATTGAACGTAACCCTAGAATTTGTCAATAGGGTATACCTACTACCTAGTCTAGATGGCACCTTCCACAGAACTCTTATCAATCTCCTCACTCTACATGCTCCACAGTACTGTTAAATACCCCTAAACCTTCGGTCACTGTTCATGGTACCGTTCACTTAGAAAGTTTGGTTTGGAAGGGGAGAATTCATAGCACAACCAAAGTCTGGTTAGAGAAACAATATCCTCTTTAGAAGCCAAAGGTTAAGGCCCAAGAAGTGTCCGCCGTAGTTTTAATTTGGGAAACAGAGTAGTTTTTTTTTTTTTTTTTGATAGTTCGATTGGAAGAACTAGGAGGTGCCAATTTTCGCAAGTCAATTGTTTGTATTTTATTTTAGGTCTTAATAGTTAATTAAGTTTATTAGTATTTTTATTTAATGTCGTAAAGTCAAGGTTGTTGTCTAGGAAAAAGTATTCAAGCAGGATGGGATAGACTTCTAAGTCATGTAATTTGATGTATGTGATGGTAATCATGTACAGATTTGACATGACAACTGATGTGAGAATCATCCTTTGAAGGTGTTGTTCCCAGAGTTGCATGCATGCTCATTTAGCTAGTGATGCAGCAATTCACTCACTGTAGGGTGAGTTTGGCTACAAATTTTTGCTTTTTCTCTTAGCTTTATTTCAAATAATCTGACTTTTAACTTTTTTGAAATAAGCTAGCTTTTAGCTTTTGTCTCACATTATGCAAATAAGCTACTAGAAATAAGATATTCTCAAAAGGAAATTAGGTCCGCCAGATAGATATAGAGGTGAAAAGCTGGAATGTTAGAAAATTTCAAAGAGACTTTGATTAGAGGAATTAGAATCGGTGAATTCATTAATAAATATTCTTTAATCGAATATTCCTAAAAGAAAGGATTGAACTTCCATGAAAATTGAAAAAAAAAAAAAATCCAGGATGAACAATTAGTAAACTACCAAATCCAACATGCTTATAAATTAGATAAACTAGCAAACCATAACATCACCTTCAAAACTCTAAATTACCAAATAAAAGTTGCAAACAAAAACTCTTATCAAAGAGAGAGAGAGAGAGAGAGTTGCACACACAACCAGAGCCAAACATTTTCCTCATCTATGCATCAAAAGTTAAAACAACCAGAAACAAGATATGAAACTAGAAGAATTAAATGCCCAGTTGAGGTGTATTAGATTCAAACATTATTTGATCCCAAAAAGTCATATTTTAAAATCCAATATTAGTTTTGCCACAGAAATCATGAGGAAAAACTATAACAAGTGAACCATAAACCAGAGGACTTCTGAAAATATGGCACTATAAAATTCAACTAAAACTTGCATAGGAAAAATACCACATTAGAGACAAAACATATTAACAACACTTGCTACTTGGACCACATATCTCATCAAGAAGAAAAGTGGAAGCGATAATTTTACCTAAAAAAGTGCAATGAGTTGGCAAGTTCAAGACTAAAGATATTTGTGACTCTTCAACTATCAGATCTATAAACACCTTTTATGTGAGCCAATTGAAATAATGCAAGCATACTTAATAACCTACCTCATTGGCAATGCCATACTTCGCACAATCAATAGCAAGACGAGTTGCACGTCCAATACTTTCTTTAGTCCTTGACAAAGTCTCTATCATCCCCTCAAAAGCATCACGAGCAACTGCTGCTTCAGTACCACCACTCAGCGAGCCACCAGCAGTCCTGTGCCCTGAACTAACTCTTCTCTCCTCAACTTCTTCAATATCAACTTGATTTCGCAATGCAGACTGGTGACCATGAGATGATGGAGAAGCCAAACTTGAGCAAGGATTAAATCCTTGTATATCTGCTTGCATAACGTTGCTGGCACCACCAGTTAAAAGAGACTGCACTCCAGATGGACTCGGGCTATTTCCCTGTACATCAGTGGTACACAGGAAAGAACTGAAAATTCCATGAGAGAAACTTTGAGATTGAGCTTGTCTTCTCTTTGCCTGTGCTACTGCAATAAGATGCTTCATGGACATAACAGATTCTGAAGTCTTAGAATCAATCAATGAACTATTTTTATTTTCCCTGCCAGCTTCATCTCTGTAATGAGGCACAAAACACAACCAGATGAATTAGGAAGATCAGAAAATAAATAAACAAGATAGAAAAAATGGAGTCAGAAGTTAGCACACCTTTCATTGGGCAAAGAATTATACTCTACTGAATTTTCAGTCAAAATAGTCAATTCATCAATCCTTGATATTGATTTAGGAGTGGCTTTAGATCTTTCTCCAGAAGACGAAGGCCTGTTTCTCTGAATTGTTGCTTGATTCTGAGAAGAGTTCATGCTATTAGAAACAACACCCAAACCCTTAGCAGACACAGCCTGACCCTTCTTCTGAGTACCAGTACCAGAAACTTTAGCCCCAAGTTTGGCCACTTTATGCTGTTCTGCCACTGATTTGGGGGCAGGACCTGATGGAGGAGACTTTCCAGGAGACACCAACACATACTTAGCCTCCTTGAATGACAACTGATCCTTGGACAACAATTGCTCAGATTCTAATTTCCCTGGACTATGGGAAACTTGCACAGCCATTGCCTTTAGAGGCCTCTTCTCATCAGTTTGAACTTCACTTGGTGACAGAGACTCATTATGTGATTGGGAGGGAGATTCCTTTAAACAGCCATCCCCAAATCTAGTAGACACTCCTTGCTGAGCATTATTTGAACCATCATTATTTGCATCACTTCTCTTGGTAGCATCTGAAACATATGAAGGTGCTTTGACATTTCCGGCAAATCCACCATGGACTGGAGTTTTGGATTCATCATCGTCATCATCAAAAAGGCACACAGCTCTCCGTTTTTTATGCAACTGGCTTCCCGGAACCCTCACATTACTAGAACATGACACATCATTCTTCATTATAAGAGGTATTATTTCTGTTTTATCATCGGTAGTAAGAGTATCTGAGTCAGACATAGCCTCCAGCGCTCGGCGTCGACGCTTTGTTACAGGTAGCACAGCTTCATTACCAGAAGCATTGGATCCAACAATACCAGTTTGGGTTCTTAAAGCCAAAGTACTTTCTGCTTTAACACTCATAGTTGATCTTTTAAACTCTGTCCTTTTTAACGCCTTCTTGTCAACATTAGGACTAGGAGAAACACTCTTAATTCTTTTTGCATGTGATCCATGTGTGGCATCATCCCCTATATCTACACGCTTAAATTTTTTGGCAGGAAGTATATCATTTGCACCATCATTAGCCTTTCCATGTCTATCTTGGGTCCTCTTTTCCTTGCCAGAAAGTTTTCCCTTGATCTGTTTGTCAGAAACAACACCAGAGTCCAGCATATTATCAGCAACAATGACATGTTTTTTAGCTTTTAGCAGATCTTTTGATTTTTTCCCAGCATTGATATCAGAATCTGCTTTAAGAGGGCTCAGAGAAAATTCACGCACGCTGCTAGAGGCAATCTTGCCCTTGATTTCATCTTTCAATCGCTCAACAGATTCTAGGCGATCAACAGAACAACCATCACTTCCATCCTTTAATGATATTACAGCAGAGGTACCAGTTTTGTGTACTTCAACAGCACCTTCACGTCTTTTCTTTGACACAGTACCCATCTTCTTCAACTTGTTACCAGTTGTTAATACTTTCTGTTCCTTACCATGTTGCTTTGTGCAAACAGCATCTTCTACAAATTCATCATCACTTGCTTCTTCCTTTGGAAAGGAAGAATTATCTGGACTGGATGTCATTAATAC
The DNA here is from genome assembly GCA_023055345.1 of Quercus wislizeni. Lineage (NCBI taxonomy): Eukaryota > Viridiplantae > Streptophyta > Magnoliopsida > Fagales > Fagaceae > Quercus > Quercus wislizeni. The sequence continues at coordinate 27,755,007 of JALGQJ010000007.1, forward strand.
ACGTTCCTTACAGTTTCCACCAACACTTTTACTATTGTTTTTCTCAGGGGACATATCTGGAGACAAACTATCATTTGCACTACAGGATGTAGAAGGCTTTACATCTTGAATGTCAGTTCCACCTCGTCTCTGTGTGCAGCGCCCCAACTTAGAGCCAGAATCACTTAAAGACTCATTCAAAGCATCTCCACTGTATGTCGCCTTACCTGTTTCAACCTTTGAGTCAACCTCTACCTCATTAACAGATAGAGCCTCACACCCAACATCAGATTTATTGGCACCATCTCTGAAACCACTTGATTTCTTATTTTGTAGCTCATCAAACGCCAAACAAATTTCGTTCACAGCTTGAGAAAAGAACTTGACTGTTTTACCCTGACATCGGGCAGACAATTTACTCTTAACCTCATTAGTGAATGCCTGAATATCCGCAGGGGCAACAAAACCTCTGTGAATGGAGAAGTAACCAAAGGTAAAAGTAAGAAGCTAAATTCCTGAGGTTGTCAACTTAATCAGTGAGACAATAAGAAACACAATGCAAACGGAAATGGATGAGAGAACCATCCCATAAGAGAGATAACACAGAATTTCAACCAGTTTTCACACAACCAAAGTATATCATAGATTTCTTACCAAATTAACTTAACCTACAAATTGACCTAGAACGTTTCAACCTATCTTATAGATTGATGGACAAAATTTTTCAGTTAAACTTATAACCACATACACAAACCAAAGAGAAAGAAAACTTGATGGGTTTTCTTTAAAAAATGCGTGGATCTCAGATAGGATAATGTCAATAAACAGTAAGGGGATGTTTGGTACACCATTTCAAACAACAATTTTCAGTTTTTAAACAACATTATACGTATTTCCAAACACTTTTTCACCCACACGTATTTCCACACATGTTTTCAAACAAAACACATGTTTTAAGTGCATGTACCAAACACCCCCTAAACATCACATGTTGGAGTGTACGGATAACACAAATGGGTTTCTGCATAGGGCTGGTCGTCTCAGCCAGCAGCAGAAACGTATATGATAGCGAGGCTCTACATCACACAAATATTGCTTACCCAAACACTAAATGTATTAGAACAGTACAATATGTTAAGAAATGAGCATATTCTAGGGCGTGGTCCGCAACCAATTGTGCTACCCCTCAGGGTTGCCATTAAAAAAAAAAAATCAATGTTTCAAGGATAAAGAATATATATTACAGTAAAGCAGCCTCACTAAAATCAAACAAACACATCCAGCTACTCTATGATGAGCAAAAACGACTTAATCAAATATATCTTAATATATCATCAATTAAGTAATACAATATATGGTGAAGAAAACTGAAATTATTACAGTGAAAAAAAAAAAAAACCATCAATAAGGATGCATACCAATATGTAAACAATGAACAAATGATACTTTGATGCTGTGAATTTTGCTGCTTCTAATGCATATGGAATTATTGGTTTTATATTTAAATTGGTTTGATGAGTTAGATGAAGAGTACGTCATGGCCTATTAAGAGTACATCATGGCCTGTTAAGGTTTTTAAACAAATGCTTTGCTCATTTGTGCCTAGTAATGAATGAGATAAGTTGACCAATAGCTAATACGCATATATGTATTGACAAGTCATAGAGTTCAAAATGTGACACCAACTAAAGGCCTCACTTTGTGTCCGTTTGGGAACAACTTATTTAACTTTTTACTAAAAATACTGTAGATAAAAGATAAAAACTAAATAAAATAAGTAGGGGACCCAAGTGGGCCCCGTAAATAGTAGGGGGCAAAAAAGCAATAAGTTGGCCTATAATCAAGATCCAAACACACACTTTATATAATAGTATATATCATAAACCTCCACTCAATTCAAATGCAAGCATTATTTACCTCTTTTCTACTACTTTCATTTCATTCTAAGCCACTGAATGGGGCAGCTTTAACCAAAATTCACACAGTAATTAGCAGTCAATAATAAAAACAATTTTTTTTATAGGTAAAGGTTTAATGCAAGAACAATAAAAACAATTATTTGAAAATCAAATCGATTGATAAAGAGGTAATGTATGTGTGAGTGTGATTGTGTGTTGCAATATATAAAAACTTAAAAATCAACACTAAAAAAAAAAAAAAAACCAACTATTGCATACAAACCTACACAATTTATAAAGTCAACTCACATTATCATAATAAGTTTAGCACATCAAAGTATCTCCCAAGTAACCTCAAAATATTTCCTTCAATTATAAAATCCTCAAAGATGATAATCAAATTAAAATTTGATCTCCCCGAATGGAAATGCCCACACAAATTAATCTTACAAAATTTCCATACTAAGACCTAGTTTCTTAAGCTTTTCCAGGGGTGCTTTGGCTTTTAAAAATGAGAAGCAAACTTCATCTCAGCCAAGGGTTTTTGTATGCTCTTCGCCAATTTTTTGAGGCAATTAATGCTTTTTAGGGATTTTGAGAAGCAAATTAAGAGCTACTTCTCAAAGTAGTTTAGCTTTATATATTTTTGAAAAGCTGCAGCCCTTATTTACTAGCCCTTAATGGCATGGTAGTTCTCGTGGCAAGAAGTGTGACACCCAACCCTACCTATGAATTGGCAATGCAGTGCATGCTCCATATGTCCTTTCCATACATTGTGATGTATGGGCTTCTTATCTAATGCCACTTTTCAGCAGCAAGTTTATTGAAAAGATCTTGTTCAATCCACATTTGGGAACAAAGCCCAACCTAGAGCCTTGAGCAAACTCTTAGTAAACCACTTTTCCAAGAACAGCATTGCTCAACATAAAATTTATGGAGTAAGGGATGGGCTGAAGTTAATTTACCATGATTCCAACAATGAACTGTATAAGAACTATAAATTCTTATTTTAAAACGATACCCATAAAACTGCCCCACAATTCTGAAACAACCAAGTTATTTCTACATAAAACTTCACATCATGATTTATAATTAGCTTCCACACATTTTCCCCATCAATACTTTTTTCTCTCCACTATGAAAACCAAGCGAACCAGAGCTATAGGATATAGGAGATGTGAATGCTCGATAAGGGACCAACAATACCTCAATGTAAACATATGAGGTCAAATGTGTAGCACACATAATACCAATTTGGAAAACTTCAATCTAACATTACTTTTGGTCAACAAGTATGTGATACCCCAAATTGTGTGTATTTGATTGATTGGATATTGTTGGAGTGTATTGTGCGGGCGTGTGCTAAGTCCCACATAAGGTGTTTACTAGATGAATAGAGTTTATAAGTGATTACAAGAATAATAAGGCAGATGTTGCTAGTACTCTTCCTAGGGTCGTTACAAAGTATCTCCAAAAATTATAAGTCCCTCAATTAGAAGAATTATCAGGCCAAAAGTTAAATAATAAACATATGCATGCTAAAGTCTATACTGCAATGACCAAGGCAAACTATAGCTCACCAACCGACAGATAATGAGAGATCTATATCAGACCTTAAGTTATGTTTGATGGGTTGTCAGCTTTGCAAAACCAATTATTCTCTTCTTTTCTTGATTTATGTAATTTTTTAACTTGATTTGTTGACCCCTGTACACTTCTTGTGTACGAGGGTGTCCCTTTTTTGATATCAATAAATCTTATTACTTATCAAGAAAAAAAATAGCTCGCCACTGACAATGACAACCTGAGTACAGCAAATGCCTTTTTAATAAGTAATATATTACATTAAAAGATGAGTTACACTCTCTCCTTGGTTCTTGCACATAGAGAGAGCTCAGTCTCCTTAGAATTATCAATAGTCAACATGGTTTTTAATATTTAGCCTTTGATAGTGTTTTCAAGTTCACGACAACAAATATTTAGCCTTTCCATGATCATATTTCCAAGAAGAAACATACATTAAAAAATTAAAAAAGTTAATGAAATTACATCACAATGTGTAAGAAATACTTACATTTCTCTTGTACCAAAGAATTCGACAAAGTATTTCTTGGGATCAGGCTGATGCTTAAATGCTTCAGGTTTGCTAATCTGTAAACACATAATCAACAAAAGTTACTGACAAAGAGATGAGTCTATAAAATCATATAAGAGCCTCAAAAACCTAAATTATTTTAAAATTACCAATAAGTGGAGTTTATTTTTGGGAGGTAAAGAAAAAGGAACAACTAGCATAGTCAGATACAATAACCTAGTTCCCCAAAAACAATGAAACGCATATACTAATTAATAAAAAATATAAAAAAAACCCTAGCAGTAGCAGTAGCAGTAGTAGTAAAAGAGAGAAGAGGTAAACCTTGGCAGGCCAAGCGGGGAAGCCCTTGACCTTAGCAAGGACAAGATCGCCCACACTTAACTGGCTCTTCTTGTCCTTCGCCTTGTTGTTCGCTCCGCGTCGACGCGCCGGAGCCATTCAACGAACCCTAAATTCTCACGATCCGGCCAAAAACCCTATCGAGTCGCCCTTGCCGGAAGTCCCGCCGGCGATAAGTGGCACCGGCGCCGGAAGTGCTAGGGCATCGGAGGAATAATGGTAGAAGAGAGAGCAAGCGATGGGGGATTGATTTTTTTTTTTTTTTTTGGTTGAGAAATGGTATTTGGGCTTGAGGTTGTGGATGTAGCAACTATGGGGATGTAGTCGTAATTTTTAGATTTTCCTCTGGTTTTTTTGAGACTTTGATTTTTTTTCTTTTTCTTTTTTGATTATACGAGGGTCTCTCTCTCGGAGCAAGAAAATAAACCAAGGCAAAGGGTGTTTCTGTCGGCGACTCGGCGTTTTTGTGAAGCATGCTTTTAACCAAATCTATCATTTTTATATTTCCCTATTTTGGTTTTGGGGCGGGTTTTGTCCCTTGGTTTGGCCCATTCCATTTCACTCTACTTTTTCTCCCTACCTCGACACAAGGTTGGGCTCCAAATTAAAAATTTTAAATAAAACTTTTATATTACAATTTATTTATAATATTATTTAATAAATACATAACTATATATGAATAATTTCTTCAATTGTCATGTCATAAGTATAGGTTAAAGCAATATAACTTTAAACCAATTTGGGTCAAACTTTTACCTTATAATAATGTTCAATTATGTTTAGGATAGTTTTAAAAAGTTGTACTTATTCAAAAAGAGAGAAAAAATTTTGGAGCCACTTCAATAAATAGACATTCAGCACTATACATCCATGTACATTTTTTCCCTTTATTTCTAAATAATTTTATAAATGTGATTTTGTCTTACCTCAAGTACTTTTTTAACCAAACATATCATTTTATTTTATATATACAATGACAAGTGGTAGTGGGTTTTAACCTTCACATTTTATTTAGTTAATGAGTAAAGTGGCAGTCTCTCATTAAAACAAATGGAGATTCCTTATATAAAAAAAAAAAAAAAGTACTAGAGATAAGGCAAACCCTATAAATTTTATTTAGGGCACGTGCAATAATTTGCTTTTTTTTTTCTTCTTTTTTTTTTCATTCTGTATGACAAATTTGTTAGGTATGTGTATCATCTCATTGTTTTCAATTCAAACTAGTTTACATCTTTTATATGTTCTATAGTTCCTTATCTTGTCTTTTTTTTTTTTTTTTAAATAATTTGATAGCTAAAAGAGAGAGAATTTGAACCATGAGTATTTTTATTGGAAACACCATGAAGTGCTAACTAATTGAGCTATTGTGGACACAACAAAAGAGTTGCCACATAGTTTTTGCAATGGCCTAAGAACCATGAGTATAGCATCCTTTCGAGGAAGGACTATTAATCTTACTACGAGAGATATAGGTTCAAAGTTTAGGTACATTCTTGGGAAGGTATTAGGCACCTAAGACCACTCAACCCTAAAGTTGGCCTCCCATCATTGCGTCTTATGTCTTAACCTTAATAAAATCATGTTCAACACTTATATTCTAACTCACATACACACTAGCATACATCTAAGCGTACAACATGGCATCATCATCCCAAAACACATACATATCCATCCATAAAGCATAAGAAACTAAACCCACACATATACAACCCTATCATTCATCTAACATGGCTTCAAAGCATTAACATAAACCCTAGTGTCAAGATTCATCATATTACATCATAACATACCCTTACGTCACATCATATTCAAGGCAGCAACATGTATAAGAAAATATCCAAGCAACATGTGATTCATCCAAACATTCACATTCATCTCTAACACCAAAACAAGATGTCACACCCCAAACCCAAGTAAAAGCTAGGCACGTGACAACAGCCACACACTTATAAAGTTTATACCCTACAAGTGTGAAAGGCCTTCCTAACAACTAAAGAGTTTATCCTCAAAGAAATTTCATTAACAAATCCAAAAATATCTTCAATAATGCAATTCTCAATGGATCTCCAAAATAATAATCTTCCAACATCGTAAAGAAAATAAACTAAATCTTTGAGACTAAAGTTTGAAAAAAAGACAATATTAAACATAAAAGTCCAAATCTTATTCCAATGATTCCTAAACTTCACTCATATGCACATTCCAAGGGAAGCCCAAAACATGCTACTCTTCCTTATCAGAATCTGAAAAGGGGAAAGAGGGGGGTGAGTTGACAACTCAATAATTAACTAAAGTCCTAATAAGTTCTATCAAGCAAATAAATATGTAAAATAATAAGTTGAACATAGATCAAATATTTTAATCTTACAAATATATCATAGATGGATTAGAAAAAAAATCGATTTTCCATATATCAAGCTATAATTTACAACAAGTTCCAAAAATACATAAGTAGTTTCAAGGACTTAAAACAGTTCAAATATTCAAACATAATTCATATTCTTAATAATCTTTACGACTATGGTCATGCTATATCCCCGTGACTGGGCATCAAATTTAGATGAAACTAGTTATATGCTAATGTATATCCTCCATTAACTGGGTCCGAAAACTCGATAGACTCGTGATGCCCCAGATAGAACTTGTTTCAGTACCAATGAATACCCCTATTAGCTAGGTATTAGAGTACCAATGCATAACCCCCATTGGCTGGGTATCAGAGTCAAAACGAAGTCAAATTGTCTAAAAATCATATATATCAAATCATAGTTCAAACAAAAATATATTTCATTCAAATACATATATAAAATCGTATATTTAGTAATCAAATATATTTGTGATAATTTTTTATTCTTTACTTTAAATCAATGTAGTTAAAACAATTAAAATAAAATTGTAACAAGTGTAAACAATTTGTAGTAGTTAAAATACACAAAATAAAATCAATTGGGATAAGGTTACTTACCTCAACTAGCTCACCACAAAAGAACTTCTCCCTAACACTTTCTCTAAAATCCTTAGATATCACCTAAATAATTCTAAAGCACCATTTACTCAATAATCAAATAATTCAAGAAAAACTTATAACAGTACCTAGCCAGAAGAGAGACTTCTAAAAATATCCAATAACTATCCACTGTTATCTCACACCAAAATTCCACCTAATCATAATATTTTTCTTTATATATATATATATATATATATAATCTCTTAATAAGGGTATTCTCCCTGAAATAATCCCAACTGGCCCAGATGTTTGTAAGCAACAATGGCCACATGAAGACCATTGGGAAATGCCAAATCCTCTTATTGGATATGATGATCCGCAATATCATAATCATGATCCTGATGAAGATGTTGATGAAGAATGGTTCCAAGGAAGAGATGGATGGGATTAGATATCTTTAGCCAAAAAAAAAAAAAAAACCTAGTCAAAAGTCCTAGAAACGTCTACAGACGTAATCCTTCCAAAAATTACTGTAGCTTCTCCTTGTCAGAATGATGCTTGGATAAAATCATCCGTGCAGCTTTGCCCCTACCTCAGTTGACACCTGTTGCTAGCCCAACACTGAAGGACTCTGCAACTACTCTTATCCCATGGCAAGCTTATCCGGAGGAAGATAGCAATCCAACAATCCCACTATGCTCTTGACACTTGTTAATCCATAAGAACAGCCTCTATTTGTCCTGATATGGATATTGTAGAAATGTGTAGAATATCAGCAACTTTTAAGGCCTATAAATAGAACTCTTGTAAGTTTGAAGGGGGCAAGCGTAAGTTCAGAAAAACAAAAGCAAGCTCTCTTTGTAAAATGTATTCCCGTGTCTCTTATGTCTGATGTAAAAAAGTTGTTTAATCTAATAATATCCTTCAGTTTGTTGTATCTTGTACTGTGCTCTATTCCACATTTCCATGTTGTCTCTTATATGTTATTAGTAATCTACTTAATTAACCAGTTTCCATAATCTTCTTACACCCTCTCTCATAGTCATTCCTCATAGTCATTCCTCTGTGTATCCTCTCTCATAGTTGGTATCAGAGCCATGGCATTTGTTTCCCCCTCCTTTGATTAGTATACTTTGATTATTGTCTTGATTAGTATGCTCTGTGGTTTACAGTTGCCACATTAAGTGGATCCTCTGTATTAATCACATCAGAACACTAGACTTGATAATCAAAGTAGAACACTGAGGAGCTTGTTCTCAGGGTCTTTAGAGAATCCTATTTGCCATAGCATCTTGGTGGATGTTTAAGCCTGGAGTAGGTGTTTTGGTCCTGATAAGTCTTTGGTAAATAGTTCTTATCATAGGAAACTATCATGGCAAATCCATCTTCGGAAGTAATTGATACCACTAAACCTACCTTTGACCTTTCTCTTCGTAAGTCTACTGCTAATAGGTTAGACTATTTGTATGAAATTTCTCACGTACCTGAAGATAGTAAAATTCCCATCACTGATTTCCCTATAGTAAATCCTTATACTGTGTTTGATAAACCTCAAGTCTCTTTTAAAAAATCCATAAAAAAATTGTTAGGTCCTTCTCAGTCCTCCACTGTCAAAGAATATGTCCAAGCCTCAAAGTTTGACTAGTATCATATTCCAGCTAGTGAAGCAGAAAATTTCATTACCCTTGCACTTCCCAGAGAGTTTGCAAATGTATCCTGCACCTAAGAGGCTCATGTAATCTGGACTTGTACTTTAAGAGCATCACAAAGATGGGGGTCCTTCAGAGACATGTTGAAGTTAGGAAAAATGGTGACAAAAATTGTACCAGCATTTAGGGTGGTCTGGACCGTTCCGATGACTGCATTTTGATATTCCAAAAATCTGGAGTCAAGAAGTGAAATTCTAGAGACTACAAGGAGTCCCTTTCTTCCATGGAAAGTTAATGCTAATCTTACCGCTCCAAAATGGAGGTGCGTGTATCCCTGTTTCTTTTTTCTGCCACAACTAACACCCTAGAGATAAGACCATAACTCCTATTAAAGCATTCACAACTGCAAATTTTATCATATCCTATTTTACCATCTCAAAAACCTACTTTATCAATTATACAATACCATTTTACTGTACACCCAGTATCCCAAATTTTATTTTACCATACTACACATTAAAATAATATAAAATAATATAAAAATGTTTCTTACTTCTCTCTCTGATCTCTATTTCTCTTACTCTCTCAACCACCCACACCCACCACCACCGTCCAGCTTTTCAGTCACACCACCCACCTCCACCGAACAACATAGTTACACCACCCACCCACCCACCCAGAAACCTAGTCTCATCACCGAGCCAAAATCCATAGCAAAATCAAACCCGACCACCGATCTCGCCACCCAACCAAAATCAGAAAACCACCAATCACCTACAAACCAAACTCCAAAATCCATAACCGAACCCCAACAAACCACCAGATGAGAGAGAGAAAGGGTTATGCTTCATCGGCGGCCCCAGCTTATGCTTCATCAGCAGCAACCAAGCCACTAGGCTTACGCTGCCACAATCCCATGCCCCTGCTATCGCTGCACCACCTGACCCATGCCTACATCAGTCACAAACCCACCACCACTAGAAAACAGAAGGGCTCTCTAAAGCTTGAGCTTGCACTGAATCAATCTCAAAATTTTAAACAAAAAGACACACATCATTTCTGCTGTTCACACCACTTCTGCCATTTCTACCACCTAATCGAGCTCCAATGTTTTGCCTTTGAATCAAGTTTTGCTATTTCAAAACTAGGTTGGGTTGTTATCTACTGTTTTGTCTCTGAATGTGATTTTGTTTAGGTTTAATCATTGATGTGTGATGTTGGATTCAAGAGGAGGATGGTGTTTGGGTTTGAAGAGAGGAGAGAGCAAATGAGAAAGAGAGAAAGAAGGGAGAGAAGAGAAGTAATGAAAGAGAGAAGAGAGAAATTTCGGGGAATTAAAAAGTATGAGAGATAGTGTTTTAAAAAATTATATTTGTTATACCATTCAGCTACAGTACCATCATATATTTATGATGGTACTATAGCACTATGGCAAAATTTTTTACAAGTTTACATGTTTAGCATTCTGACTGTTGATACCGTATTTTGTCCACCCTCTCGATTTGCATGTCGGACCCCGAAAAATCCAAAGATATTATTTTCTCTCCATGGGGCCGTGAGAACATCTAGAATGACGTGGCGCAACCCGTTCAAACATCGAAGCGCTCAAAGTGCTTTTTAGCCAAAATGCCTCTGGTCAACCCTAGGTTAACCGAAGGTCAAACCTGGGTTGATCAAAGGTCAAAAAAGGTCAAAATCCTCACAAAATAACATTTTTCATAGCTTTACATCAAACCCGAGTTTCTCAAAGACTTTTGGCAACTTTAACCAAGTTTGACCAAATTTGACCTAGAGTTGACTCCGACAGGCCCCAGAAACCCTAATTTTGATTCAGTCATCAGAATGGGTTGAAACCAATGCCACTAAAAAGATAATCAAATTCACATTCCAACGACTATTCATGGGTTGAAATTAGAGTTAAAACAGTTAAGATATTGAGAAAACCGTAAAAAGCGCGTTAGCACACTTCCCGAGGTCATAACTTTTGACCTAATAGTTGGAATTTTAATTTCTTTAGCTTTCTAAAAACTAGACATCCAAAAATTTCCAGGGACACCAATATCTCCATAATCTGAGCCAGGAAGATCTCCAAATGCATGTCTGAATTTGGAACCAAAAAGTGCAACAGGTCGAATTTGCTGATGTCACGATGGCATCAGCCCGACGCACCTTGTTGGGCTGCCGGGTCAATGCATTGTGCCTTGAAAAGCATGCCAAGGGCTATAAATAGCCCCTGGCACCCCAGATTGGACTAAAACTGAAAAATTGGGTTTTGGGGAGTTGTTTGGGCTTTTTTGGGCATTTTTCCTCTCTTCCCAACGCATTTCTCCACCAAAAACACACACAAAAATACATCAAAGTTTCTTGATACTTCTCTCTTCACCAAAAACACAAGTTATTGTTCTTACACCTAATCTTCCTCTCCTTGGTTTCATACCTTGGACTTGAGGTTTAAGGGTGTGGATGTAGCTTTTTAGCTACAATCCACACCCCTTTCTTTCCAAAAATTTTTCCAAGTATTTTCTAGCTTAGTTTTGCCTTAATAACATGATTTATTGCTTTCCTTAGCATGTTTCTTGCTTTATCTTGCTCCTAGCATGTCCTTAGTTTAGATCCATGTTCTTCCATGCTTGTTTATATGTTATTTTTCTTAATCTACATGCTTTATGCTTTATGCCATGCTTTCTGTGCTTAGATCTTCTCTTTCGTATGTTTTTTATGTTAGATCCACATGCTTCCATGTCTCATACTATGTGTTTGTGACTAGATCTATCTTTCCCATGTGTTGTTTGGCTAGATCTACATGTTTCCATGCTTGTTTATATGTCCATTTGCCTTGCCTACATAATTTATGATTTATGCCATGTTTTCCTATATTTTGTTTCTCTTTTTGCTTTATGTTGATGTTAGGGTTACATGCTCACATGCTTGTATGATGTTGTTGGCTATGCCTTACTTAGATCTATGTGTTCATGTATGTATTTCCATGCTATATGGTTAGATCCTGGTCTTCACATACTTATATGCTTGGATTCATATTCTTCCATGTTTATGTGCTAGGCTTGTACATGTTGATGTGTACGTTTCTGTGCCTACTTGTCTTGACCTTTGTTTTCACCTTCCTATGTGCTTGGATCTATGCTTTCTACATGCTTTATACTATCTTCCATGTGCTTGTGTGCTCCATGCCATGTTTATGTGCCTAGACCTAGGCTATGTTTGTCATGCCATGTGCTATTGTAGCCATTTTGTCGCTTTTGTCTCTCTTTCTTGCGTTTTGGCCTATTGGTTTGGACCCGATCTAGACCGTATAGTCTTTGTCATCATCCATACACCTTGGCCCATATCAAAGGGTTTGGATTATCCTTATTTTCATGTCTATGTTTGCGTGTTTCTATGCTTTATGCTTATGTTAGCCTCTCTAATTTTAGGCTTTAACGCCCTTAGTGGGTTTGTGGTTGTGTGGTTACATCCGACACCTATGAGGCCTTGTTTGGATGTAACCATTTAGGATGCATCACCATGATGCCGGTTGCTTCATGCCTACCTTTCCCCTTTTCCGCTCCGTGCAATGACATGCTTACCATGTTTGTTCATGCCACCGTTGGCTTTCTATGCGTCTTTACACACTTGTTCACATGTCCATGCATGAGTCTTGCTTGATAGTGTGTTGTCCATACTTCAACACAATGAAGCTATGGGCATCCGATCAAAACCTGCATTTGTCCTTCATCGACACCACCTTCTGTTTGCCTTCTTTCTTTCTTGTTTGTTTGCTTTTGCACCCTTTTGCACATTATCTATGCATCTCTTTCTTTCCATTGCTTGTCTACTGGTTTTCTTGCTCTTGCCTTTGCATGTACACACATAAAGCAAGGACACATGGAACTAGAGCACGGTTTCTCAAGCACAAGCAAAAAGGGCGAAGACGCAAGCATGTAGACATAAGCCAAGCAACAATGTTTAGTAGTTTTAGGGGTTTAGCCTCTCCCATTTGGTTATGTACTCTTTTAAACCCCCTTCCTTCATCCCTCATTTCTCTCTTAGATGGGTTGTATTAGGTATATCATGCCGTGTACCATTCGTCCTTATCTCTAGAGTATGGCGACCCCTGTTTACTTTCTTGCACCTATATTTTAGACTATGCTCTAGGGATGTAGGCATTTACTTTCCTGCTTTGTATGCTTGCATTGTACATGATGTATGTATATATATACCTGCTCGCCCTTTCTAGTGTGATTGTCACAGTCCACGTCACTTAAGGCGAAGCAATGCCTAATTTCCATTGCGAAAGTGAGGTGACATGTCACCGTGGAAATCTGATACTTTGCTCGAATGCCTTAGAAAAGCATAGATTAGGACCACACCCATTCAAAAGCCAAACCTCAAAGCCCCCATGCATGCAAAGATCTGAAAACCAATGCCAAAATCATGTTTTTACTACAATCTCCAAAAATTAAGGTTTTATCAAAACAAAGGACTGTCATTGGACAGGCGTTATGGGGTGCCTAACACCTTCTCCACACGTAACCAAACTCCTGGCCTCAAGAATCAAGAATTTTTTGCCATCCACATTAGATTAGGAAAAATGTCATTTTTCTTAACCTAGGATTGGTAATAAAATCAACTAGAAACAGGTGACCAATCACACCTTAGAAAAACCCAATGATTGGTGGCAACTTCACTTACCTTTGGTAATTCCCTTAAAATTTGGCCAAGATTCCTGTCACACCTCCAAAGGTAGACAAATACCCTCCTCCACCAAGAGAGAGAGAGAGCACCCGAAGCTCTGTGTGAATAACTGCACAATCATTGATAGGGGCCTCCTACGGGCCCAGCGGGTGCAGGAGCGTTGCCACGACAGGTGGTCGAATGAAGGCCCCGACGGTTTTCCGTCTCTAGGCCAGGCGTCGACACTTGCTGCTAAGCTACTTTGGGCCTCACATGCTAAATTTTCCTTACAAATGGCATATACCATACCAATTGTGAATGCTCTTACTATGTAGGCATGTGGGCCATCTTCAAGTACATGTGTTCCTTTGTTTCCTTTCTTTATTTCTTTTATTTTTTTTATTTTTTTTATTTTTTAAATTTTAAACACGTGACTCTATGTCAGACCTCAAAGCATGCCTAGACTACTAGGCTTCTGTATTCCCCCAATACCACCTCGAGTTCTGCTATATATCCTAAGAAGTCCACATCAAATACTATTTATCAAAGAAAAACTGTGTAGAAACCTAACCATTAAGCCTAAAAGTTTGCAGCCTCTATTTATGCTTAACGCAAAAAAACTATAGAAAAAGATTAAATCATTGAACCTAGAAAAATCTACAGGTACATCGTCAAGTTTACCGAAAAATAGATCTAACTTTTCTTCATTTGCATCATTAAAACTCTTGAATATTTAAATAGTTTCACCATTGGCCAAAATACCCACATAATAAAAAAATTAAACCAAAAAAAAAAAAACTCTAATTCCAATTAAAGCTTTAGATTGGACAAGAAAGACATTCTTAGGCTTTTACCTCAATTGTGTAGTCAAACCTTCTCTACTTGAGTATTTTAGGTAGTCTCCTTTCTCAAAATATTTGTCATCATACGCTGACTTAAATTAACTTATATATAGCTAGGGTTTCAACCTTATTTTCTAAAAACCCCTTTAGTAAAATTAATTATAAAATTGATCCCATAAACAAATTTACTTAAATACCCCTCCTTTTAAATATTTTTTTTAAGGTATTACACAAGATCATATAAAAAATGCATGAACATTTCCAATACATGACTTACCTTTTACTTATCTTACAGCAACTCAGTATCTATGGCATTTTTGCGTGAGCATGAGAATGCATGTTCATGTCATCAAAATAAGGAAAATACTAAACAAACCCTAACTCTAGCATGTGATAGCAAACCAAGCAATTAAACATGTGAAACATGGGTATTGAAAGCATAAAAGCATTGGGAAGAGAAGCTAAACAAACAAACATGTGAAAGCAGAAACAAAACAAAAGAGAAAACAAAAATTAGGGTTTCTGGGTAGCAGCTTGTGCACACAAGAACAAGTCTGCGTGCGCATGCAAAATTATGCGTACGCAGGTTCTTGCCCTGAAACCCTAAAAACACAAAAAATAGGGCAGAACCTTAAAACTAGAATTCTAACAACCTAACATGCATTTTAAACATACAAACGTATAAACCTAAACTAGATAAACATGTTAAAACATATTAAAACAAGAAAACAAAACAAATAGAAAATGAAAGAAATGAAAAGAAAAGTTTAGAGTAGATACCTAAAAGAAAAGCTCTTTAAGCTTGATTTTTTACCGTTTCCCTTAGTCAAATCTATTCACAATTCAATAAAAAGTAATTAGCAACGTTAAACTAAAAAGATTGGGGCCAGAAAAGGTCCTAATCAAACAAAATTGACTTAAGGGTGTTTTGTGAAAAACTCCATTTTGATTCACTATTTTCTAGTGAATCTTGTATTTTTCCCGTGGAACTTCTGTGTCTTTAAAAATATATCATGTAAGGCTTTTTATAGTGGAAAAAATTGGGGTTTGGAACGGCTCCCTGACAATGTTGGATTCATTCCAAACCTTAGCCATTATTGCAAAAAACTTGCATTTTTTATGCCTCTGAAACCCTAGCTACATATGTAGGAGTGTGCCTGCATACGCGTGCTTTGGCCCACATACGTAGGCTGTACGAGGGCCGAGGGCTAATTTGATCATTTTATTTCCAAAAATAGATTTTTACTCATTTAAAAGGTTATATCTTCCATTTCCATACTCCTCAAGTCAATTTGATATTTGATTGGGCTCTAAACTGGCCTTGGCCATTAGAGTTTGGGCATCATTAGGGAATGGGGGCCCAAGTTGTAAGGGGTATAAAATGCGATGTCTACAGATGCCCCTCTTTTGATTCGTGAGCTTCGCTGACGGCATCAAAAGAATAAGAGACAAAACATTTTGTTTTGACATACGACTTAGGCCCAACCCAGCACACAACATACATCACACATACATGGGGCGGGGTGCAACTCTAGAAAGCTGTGTGGGATTCGTATGTCTGAAGTCCCACCTTTGTTGCTTGGAAAACAAGTAACGATAGGTTTATTATCCCAGAACCTGTTTTGACACTTGCAAGCAAATGACGAGTGACTCACTATCCTAGAGTCACTTAAAAAGAAAAAAGAAAAACAAATAAGGGCGCTCTTCAAGCTAACCCAATAAATAACAAAAGGATATAGTCTCTGTGGTGTCCATCTGGGGCTCTTGCCTCAAACTTCTCCGGGTGACTCGCTTCTCTTGTCTTCTTCACTTCTTTCTCTACCTTTTCCAGTGAGGCTCTTGTCTCGAGTTGACCTTGGTCTCTTTCTCTATTTCTATCTCTACCTTTTTCTACCGTACTTGCATGTTCAATTCCCAGAGAATATGTGCATAAGTAGTCTTGATTGTTGGATCCATTAGATGGTGAAAACTTGCTGAGGAGTAGGTATGTATAGGGAAGAATCTTCTGCCTCTTTCATAACTTACTTAGGGATGAGAAACTCGCTGAGGAGAAGTAGAAATGGACTCGCTGAGGAGTAGTGTAACTTTTGTAAATGTGTGATCCACTGGAGAATAATCTTCTTTTCCTTCATGGTATGTTGAGGATTTTGAGAAAGAATCTTTTGCTTTCTCATAAGGATACTTTAGTTGTACTTGGTTCATTAGGAAAGAATCTTATGCTTCCTCACTTGGGATTGTTTAAATATGCTTAGGTCCATCAGGGAAGAATCTTCTGCCTTCTCTATGGGGATGATGTTCTAGATATGCTTAATCCACTAGGGGAAGAATCTTCTGTTTCTTTATTGGGGATAATGTTCTTGAATTTATGTGATTTGTTGGAAATGATTTTGGGATGTACATTCTTCATTGGGGGAAGAGTCTTCTACTTCCTTTATTGCTCATTGGGAGGTCCTTGGTGACTTTGTGCCTAATTGGGATGTTTTTCTTTTTTTGAATTTTTTTTTTAAACTGTTCATGACTAAACTCCACGTAGTTTAGTGGTGAGGCCTAAACTACACGTAATTTAGCCATCAGGAGTGTTCCCGCCTCTTTATTTTCCCAACAGTTACTAACTGTTTCTTTTTCTTCTTTATTCTCTTCATCTCCCTCATCTCTTCACATTATTCATAACTCTTAAACTTCCCCTTTTGTTTCTATAAAAACTTCCCTCTTCTCTTTATTCCTCACATCATCTGATTCTCTCATTCTCTCAAAACTCTCATATTCTCTCTAGACTCGCTTCATCTCCTTTAATGGCACCTAAGGCCAAGAAGACTTCCTACGTCCTTTCCTCCGATGCATTTCTCCTCACCCATTGGAATGGAGCAGTGAGATTAATGAAGCCTCTTTCATTGACACACCAGCTAAAGAATCACATCCCTATGGTTGAATCTGTAAAATTTTCAAACTTTTCTCATTTTCAAGTTTCTCTTTTATCTTCCGTTTTGATGTGTTTTTGGCCATGTAAATGCTTGGGTTTTGTTGTGGGATGGGTTTAGATGAAAACCTAACACATTAAGAAGGGTAGGAACATGTTTAGGATTGATTTTGGATGATATATGTTTGAAAATGTCGAAGGACACTTCCTGTATGTGCTTCTACGTGTGTGGGCTCGAGCTTGTGTACGCAACTTAGACTTATGCGTATGCAGCTCTGTTCTTTCGTATGCAAGTCTGTTCTTGAGGCTCTGCATACGTGGGTTCTAGCCTGTGTAAGCTGGGTCCTATCTACGTATGTGGGTTTTGACTCGTGTATGTGAAACACCTGGCAGAGGCCTTACTCTGCCTATTTCACTACTTTTTCCATTGTTTCACTTCTATATGCGATCTTAACACCCCTTTTTGTCATTTTGGCACCTGAACATCACCGCATCCTTCTTTTTATCTTTATTTTTGCATTAAAAGCATCATTTTTCGTCATTTTTACTTGAATCAAGAATCTAATGTTATCTTCTTCTTTTGCAGTCCTCATCCCTTTATGCTGGTAGGGGAAGGACCGACAAGGTGATGGAATGGTACAACCTTCTTGTTCCCAAAACTAGGGCTTACATTTGGGAAGCGGGCTTCAAACCTATCCTTAGCCTTCTGCCAGAAAGGTCCGCAAATGCTACTTTGGTGCAATGCCTCATCGAGAGGTGGTAGGACATTACTCATACCTTCCATATTGCTGAGTGGGAGATAACAGTGACTCCCTATAACTTCCACCACATAACCGACCTTAGCTTTGAAGGGGCCATCATTAATTTGGACGGCATGTCGAGTATCCAGCTAGGTCTTGACATATTGGGGAGGAAGTATTCCACGAGACCATCCATTACTTTGAGTTGGTGTCGGATTATATGCTTCTCCCACAAAGGACTATAGAGGAGCGCATCCGGATGGTTAGGGCTTTTCTTCTACATTTGTTGGGAGCTTATCTCTTCACCAATGGTGGGAAAACGGTGTCCTTAAGGTGGTTTACCCTCTTTCAAGACTTTGTAGATGCACGGAAGGCCAACTGGGGGCAGGCATGTCTTGCCTATCTTTTCTCTACCCTTGACACTCTTAGTTGGGGCACCTTGTGGTAGCTTGTAAGGCCTTGGAAGCTCCTTGAGGTTAGTTCTCTTTCCATATCTTTTAATTTCATTTGTAGCTTGTAGTCTTGCAAACTGTATCATCTTACAAACTATCATCTTGAGGTTAGGTATGGCCTCATAACTCTAGGCATTGATCTAAATTTGAGGGAATTCCCTCGAGTGAGGGCCCACCTTGCTGGGTTAATTTCGGATGAGGTAAGTTTAAGAGTTCTAATTTACATGCTTCTTCATGCATTTCCCTTAGGATAGTCTTCTTCTAACCTTGTATCGTTATAGGTCAATTGGACTCCATGGGCTGGCTAGCCTGTTCTTGCTTCTCCGAATTTGGAAGCTGCTACCATCATTGCTTCGAAGATTACCCGACCCTTCGAAGGAACGGGCTTAAAGGCATTTTACTTGGCAAAGAGGGTGTGGTGTCAACTGGTGGGTAGAGATGACCCACAAATTCTGATGGATCCTCCAGAGTTCATGCTTACCCCACACTCCATGACCGATTCTAAGTATAACCTGTGGGGGAGTGGCATTCCCTACGCGAGGTGACTCCTCGATGGATTGGACTATGAAGAATTCAACATCACCCGCCTCGTGCCTTCCTTTACTGCTCAGGTATATGCTCAATCTTTTCTTCTTCTTTTCCTTTTACTTTATCTTGTTTGTCATGGCTTCTAATGGTAGAAAACTTGTAGCAGGAGAAGCCTACTGCAAGTGAGCTAATTGATCCTCCATATCTCCCTTGGACGGTCTATGCTTATGGCCTTGATGACTTTGCTCGGGAGCACGTCGTGCCTCATAATCCCAATATTATGGGCTGCCATTTTCCTCCAAACACCCGTGCGTTGAGTTCTTCTTTCCCTTTATTCTTTTTTCTTCTTGATGTCTCTCCTTTTTTCTGGTCACTAACCCTTTCTTTCTTCTAACTGCAGCCTACCATCTAAGTGCATGAGGAGTTAGTATGGTTGGCTGGGAATCTCAAGCTAGAGGTGACCAACTATTCAAGGAGCTTATACAATCTTGGAGAGCAGCCCACTCGAGCAATGGTGGTGATGATGATGATGGTAGTGATGAAAAGGATTCGGAGGCGACTCTTAGCTACCAGCCAAAGAAAAGGCGATACCATTGATTACCTGCTGTCAAGACATACAACACACATATTTCTTTCTTTTTTGTTGCTTTTATTGTTTTTTGTTTCTTTTAGCAAACATTTGAAATTAGTTTGAGGCAAAGGGTTGTACTTAAGAACATCTTTTTATATTTATGCTTTTAATTGGGACTAGTACTTAATTACAAGATATATGGTTAATTATATGTTTCCATACAATGTTGCTTCTTTGATGCTTGAAATCTTGTGCTTGAAATATGCCTTGAATGATCCTTTAGGTCGTAGGAAGCCTAGGGATGCCTTGGAGTGGAAAAAACCATGATTAAAACAAGGGAGAATGAGCTTCTACCAAGCGCAGTGTGTACGTGGGAATGGGCCTGCATACATAGCTTTGACTTCGCATACGTAGGGTTGACCTTGCGTACGTGGGTCACAAATCAGAGGAAACCCTAACCGCCCTAATTAAGTATAAAAGTAGCCATTTGAATCCCAAAACCCTTACCACTGTATTTTCAACTCAAGGAGCACTTTTCTAAGGTCCCCTAATGGCAGAAAATTCTCCACTCAATGTCTTGGCTTGGATTAGGAGGCCTGGTCTTGATTTCAAGGATTCCATTGCCCCTTATGATCTTTCTTGTGTCTTTCCATGCTCAAATAAGGGTGGATGGGCCTCTTCTTCATGCTGCTGCCAACTATTGGGTCCCTACTTAGCATGTTTTCCACTTCAATGGAGTAGAACTATGCCCCACTTTCGAAGAATTTGGTGCCATCATGGGTGAATCGGAGATTGACGATCTCGTCTTCCCTACCATGGGTGGGGATTTCCCCTCTTTGCTGTAAGTTGTGTTAGGCGTCCTTCTTGCTACGCCAAATAGGTGGTGCGTCTTTGGCAAACTCAACCTTAGCTTGGTTTTTGCACATTTTTCCAACTTGGCCATTCCCGTAGATGAGAGGCCATGTTCATGCTTTCTTCATGCCTTTTGCTTATGTGCTCTTGCAAGGTACTTCTTGGTCCAAAGGTCATATTGTATGGACCTTCAAATGTGCATGGTGGTTTGTAAGCTAAAGAGAGCTAACCTGGTGGGCTTGATCTTGGCGAAAACCCTCAACAGTTTGGATGTCTTTCTTAAGAAGGAAGCAAGCTTCTTTGCGGGGAGTCCTTTTCTTCTTCAAGTATAATCCCTAACTTTTGCCTAGGTTCTCAACTAGCGAGATTCCTCTAATTTTGCATGGATTGTCTTTCGGTTTTCAACCCATTGAGGCACCTTATATCATCTTTCATTATTATTTATATTTTTTTTTCACTCACACTCTCTCTTCTTCTATTTTGCTTTTCTCTCTCTTCTTCTTTTTTATGCTTTCCACCTTTTTTTTTTTTTCTAGATATGGCTACAAGAGAGGCTTTGGTTGCTTCAACCTCCTACCGTACCCCCCCCATCACATACCTCCCTCAGCATTTTGGGGACCGCCAGTTTCATCAAATGGACATGAGCTTTGAGGCGTTCATTAAGCTTATGGGTCACATCAAGGAAACCAACATTCAATGGGTCATGGAGTGGTGGCACATTTCAAGCATGGTTCACCAAACCACCTTGGCTTCATCTTTCCTCTTGGATCAAAAGTCTCATCTTTAAGCACCTTTAGGACCAAGTCCCTTCTTTAAGGTTTCTTGGTTTCACTTTATTGTTGAATGCTCTAACAACCCTTTTTTGGTACCCTTGTGCATGATATTGTGCCCCAGCCTTCTTCTCATCTATCAAGGCCAATTGTTCATATCTTGCCTTAGCCCAATCCTCTTCTAGGACCTTGGTTTCCACCACTACCCTCAAAGATTGTATCTCCACCTCAATAGGAAGCACCGCCTCACTACCATAAACCAAAGAGTAAGGTGTTTCCCCAGTCGACGCACAGATAGAAGTTCTATAACCCCATAAGGCAAATGGAAGCTTCTCGGCCCAATCTTTGTATATCACTACCATCTTGGCTAAGATGTTCTTCACATTCTTATTAGCTGCTCCTACGGCCCCATTAGCTTGTGGTCGATATGGTGAAGACTTGAGATGCTCAATGCTATATTCTTCCATGAATCTTCGAACTTTACCCTCAAAGTGAGAACCGTTATCAGAGATGATCTCTTGGGGCACCCCAAATTGACATATGATGTTGTTTTCTAAGAATCAAGCCACATGCTTAGCCTTCAATAGGGAGTAGGAAGCTACTTCCACTTACTTGGTGAAATAGTCAATTGCCACCAGGATGTATTCATGCCCATTTAAAGCCTTAGGAGCTATTCTTCCAATCACATCTATGCCTGAAACCAAGAATGATTATGGAGAAGTCATGCTATACAACTCACTAGGTGGTACATGATTCAAGTTGGCGTGTGTCTGACAATCATGGCAACTCTTCACATAGTCCACGCAGTCAGTCTCCATCGTATTTCAATAGTACCCCATCCTTTGGATTTTCTTGGCTAACATTCTCCCATTCATATGAGGGTCATAAATCCCTTGATGAACTTCTTCCATTACCTTCTTAGATTCTTCCTTCTTCCAGCAACGAAGGTGTATACCATTGTAGGACCTTCTATGGAGTTGTCCTCTACATAGGATGTATTGTATTGTCATCATCCTAATGGATCGATGTTCTCTCTTGTCGGCACCATCCGAATATGCCTCTAGTTCCAAGAACTTTATGATGTCATAGTAACATGGAACTTCCTTGTCCTTTATGGTCTTTACTGAAGCTTCAGTTTTCCCTTTGTGCATTTCCTCGTAACTTTGCTCAATCTCTAAGAGTCATGTCCATACTCCCTCGGGTATTTCAACCATGGAGACTAAGGTAGTTAAGGCATCCGCAAATTGATTTTGAGCTCTAAGGATGATTGTGTACTCAATCTTGTCAAAGATCTTGGTTAAGTCCTCTAAGTATTGTTGATAAGGCTTCAAGTGTTCCTCTGTCACCTTCCACAACTGTTGTGCTTGGGCTATAACCAAAGTTGAATCTCCAAAGACTTCGGCCTCCTTTACCCTTAATTTTTGAAGAGCTTCCATTCCGACAATACAAGCCTCATATTCAGCCACATTATTAGTCACTTCAAAGTTCAACTTGATTGCCAAAGGTATGTGATATCCCTTAGGAGTGATTAAGAGTTTTCCTATCCCATTCCTATATTGGTTTACGACTCCGTCAAAGTACATCTTCCATGTCTCTAACTCAACATCCAAAATGTCCTCATTCGGAAAGGCTTATTTGCCATCTTCCCCCTCTATGGGATTCTTGGCACAAAAATCCGACACGACACTCCCTTTGATAGTTTTTCTAGCCACATACTTCAAATCAAATTTTGCCAATAAGATCAACCATCTTGACAATCTTCCACTCAAAGCAGGCTTTTCAAAAAGATACTTCAATGGGTCCATTCTTGCTACCACCTATATTTGGGAAGGTAAGATGATATGTCTCAACTTCTGTACGGCCCAAACAAGTGCAAAGCTTGAATTTTCTATGGGAGTGTACCCAGTCTCATAATCATGGAACCTTTTGCTCAATTAGTATATGGCCCTCTCATTCTTGTCATCGTTTTCTTTTGCAAGCATACTTCTAGTCGTATCCCTTATGATAGAGAGGTATAAGAGTAAGGGTCTTCCATATTGTGGAGGCACTAGGATAGGTGGGTGAAGGAGATATTCTTTGATAAGTTCAAAGGCCTTTTGGCACTCATCATTCCATGTATGTGGTTCATTCTTCCTTAGGAGTTTAAAGATGGGCTCACAAGTGGAGGTGAGTTGGAAATGTATCGACTAATGTATTGTAATCGACGCAAGAAACCCCATATCTCTTTCTTACTTTTGGGTGGTGGCATCTCCAATATGGCTTTGATCTTGGATAGGTTATCTTCTATCCCTCTATCACTTGCTAGGAAACCTAGTAATTTTCCGGTGGTTACTCCAAATCTACACTTTTATGGGTTCAATCTTAGGCTATACTCTTTAATCCTCTCGAAGAACTTCCTCAAGTTTACAGTGTGGCTTTCCCTATCCTCAGATTTCACTATCATATCATCAACATACACCTCCACCTTATTATGCATCATATCATATAATAAGGCTATAGCGATCCTTTGGTAGGTTGCCCCGGCATTCTTGAAGCAAAACGGCATCACCGTGTAACAATAAATTCCCCATTCAGTCGTGAAAATGGTTTTGCTCATATCTTTAGGAGCCATCTTGATTTGGTTGTACCCCGAGAAACCATCCATGAAAGACATCAAGGCACTTCCCACTGTGTTATCCACCAAGACATCAATGTGAGGGAAAGGAAAGTCATCCTTAGGGCATACCTTGTTCAAGTCCCTAAAATCCATACACATCCTCACCTTCCCATCTTTCTTAGGTACGAGCACGACATTGGCTATCAATTCTGCTTGGTGTACGGATTTGATGAACCCTACCTTTAATTGCTTAGTGACTTCCTCCATAATTTTTAAGAGTCATTCGGTCCTCATTCTTTTCAACTTGTGTTTGACGGGTACCATGTGATCATGAGTATCAAAGTGATGATGAGCTATCTTAGGGTCAATTCCAGGCATATCTTCATAGGACCATGCAAACACCTCTTAAAATTCCGTGAGGAGCCCTTGAAGATCTTTTCTTTCTTTTTCATTTAGAGCTAAGCCAATTTTAATTAAGCATGGATTCTCATTATTGCCTAAATTAATAATTTCAAGAGTTGGCCTCATAGGTTCAATTTTTTTTTTCCAATTGTTTGTTAATTTCATTTTCAAATTCATTTGAATCATTTAAGTGTAGAATTTCTATGTGATGGGACACATCAAAATAAGCCAAATCAGAATTCATCTTATTGAAAAATATTGAAAAATCCATTGGAACTTGCATTACAAAACTGTTTCCCCATGTTTTCAGAAAGCCTAACCTAAGTCCAACTATTGATGGGCCCCACAATAGGTGTGATGAATTTGGAAGGATGACTTGGCTCTTCATCGATGATGGCGAACATCACCCCTTGTCTTCATCATGGTCTTCATTGCTTCAACATCCATGTAGTTCACCCAATCGACATCTTCTTGTATCTCTTTGATCACCATGGTAGGCTTCTCCTTAAAGGTGAGCTTTTCATTAAAGAACATTTCCTAACCCGGATTCACCTTTCCATCCTTACCTACCCAAGGTTTGGGGAAACCACAATAAGAGAAGTTTTCTCCTTCCTTCATGAAAATCCCATTAATAGTGCCAAGGTTTTTCTTAATCCTGTCGCAGCTTTCAAATAATCTTTAACCTTCCCTAGTCACTTAAGTCTTGACATTGGAGAACTCGACTGCCCCTTTTCCTTCTTTTTTAAGGCCCATACTAGGCATGTATCCCATGTTCTTCATCATTAGAATCACCTCATGGCTACAATAAGGGAACAAGTCGGTTGTATACCTTTCATTATTCAACCCATAGTCAGCCATGTTTACGAACTCAAAGCCTCTCATTTAAAGCTCACTTCCTTCTTCCTTTATAAATCGATGCTAAAATTTCACCATCTCCAAGCACAATGACAATCCCTCCTTTCCATAGGATCTTCATCTTTTGGTATAGTGAGGAGGGGATTGACCCATTTGGGTGAAGCCAAGCTCTTACTAAGAGAAGGTTGTAATTTAGGGTGATGTCCATAACATGAAATTCCATAATGGTTTCTATTAGCCCAATCTTGCAAGGAGCCTTGAAAGTACTCATGACCTTCCTTGAAGTGTTGTCATATGCCCTTACGATTAAAGGAGAAGGGATGATTGTCTCCATATCTAGGCCAATAATGAGGGCAGTCCTAAAAGGACAAACATTCAAGGCAGACCCATTGTTAATAAGCTCCACCGGAACCTTGGCACCCATGCATTCAATGGTGATTTGCAAGGGTCTAGTGTAAGTAGCTCTTTCAGGAGGGAGATCTTCATTGGAAATGGCAAGGAAGGGGTGTGAGGAATCTTCGACTCCTATGAGAGACAAAACTTCTTGTGGTGTAGTTTCTATAGGTACTTCTTTCCTATTCAAGGTGTCCAAGAAAGCCTTACGATACTTTTGAGAGGCCATGAGTAAGCCCTATACGGACACATGAGCTTAGGTTTTCTTCAATTGCATTAAGACCCTATCTTCTTCTTCTTCTTTGTCTTCTTTTCCTTTAAGTTCCATGGACTTGGACCCTTCCCCTAAATCTCTACTAGGATGATCCTTTTCCAAAAAGGATGGTTTGTAATGCTTCCCACTCCTAGTGATATTTGCTACATTGTCCTCCAAGACCTTTTTCTTTAGTTTCGTCACTCCTTGGGGAAGTATTCCCCACACCGGTATCACTTCTTTTAAGACTTCATCTTCTTCATCCCATATTCCTTGGACTTCCACGGCATTGATATTGACATTTTTAGTTTCTATCAACTTTAAGCAATCCCATTCAATCTCATCTATTTGCACCCAATTTTGATATAAAGGATGAGCCCTATGGTAATCAGGCAAAGGGTTCTTTCTAATGTTAGGTTTGATGATAATGTTAGGATTTGGGAGGGCTTCATTGTCTATAAGGTCTTGTATTTCGTGTTTGAGGCGGAAGCAATTGTCAGTTTTGTGGCCGGATTTTTGGTGGTAGTGGCAATATTCATTGAGGTTCCAAATGTAAGGTATTGGATTAGGCATGGGTGCAAGGTCTAAAGGTTTGATGAATCCTTTGGAGGATAAGTTTTCATATGCTTGGGTAAGGGTCATTCTTAGGTTAGAGAATTCTTAGCGAGCTTTCTTTGGGTAAGCTAGTGTTTGTTGAGGTATGATGGCACTCACATTTACGAGATTGCATGCTTTAGTGGTGGTTGCTCCCCCTCCATATATTTTCTCGGTTGTAGGCTTACTTTCACCTTTCTCCAATTGTCCATTGTTGATAGCGTCTTCAATTCTTGTCCCACAATCACATAGTTCTCCAAATAAGCTAATAGGCGATGACAAAAGCCTACTACTATAAGCCAGAAGTAAGTTCTTGATGATTATATTGATTTGGTCCTTCTCATTTGGCCTATTGACCATTCTAGACACCTTGGTCTTCCATCTAATCATGTATTTGGAAAATGTCTCCCCTATACCTTGTTTGGTAGTCTCCAAATCCCTTAGAGTCACATCAATCATGGTGTTAAAGATGAATTGGTCCACAAACAACTCCACTAGTTCATTCGATACCTTAGTTTTGCTTGGACCAAAGCTATAGTACCACCTTGATGCACCTCCCGTGAGTGAAAGGGGAAATGCATGCAAAGTTTTCTTCTCATCTAGCCCTTTCATTTCAGCGATGCTTAGGTATCTTCTTATGTGTTGCTACGGATCTCCAGTCCCATCAAACTTTTTCGCATCGAAAATCTTGAACTTGGGAGGCAAGGCAATAAGAGCCTTTGAACTCACTCTCCCCATGTTATAGAGGTAATCATCCATCCCTTGTGCCTTGCGGAAGGCGAGTTGCATTGTCTCAATCTTTTCCCTCATGGCTATGGTTTCTGTGGTGAGCTTCTCAAATTGCTTGTTCCTTTCATATTTCGCTTTGTCCTTTTTGTCCCATTCTTCCACTTTCTCCTCATCATCATTGATTTCCACATGTGAAGACTTCTTGAGCTTAGCTTCCTTTAACCTAGTGAGAAGGGCCTCTCCATGTTCATCCAAAGTCTTAAGGAACTTTTGTGCCATTGAGTCTTCCACGGAAGTAGTCATTCTTTCTTGGGGGTCTTTTCCTCTTCTTGGTGTGTGTCCTCAATCTTGATCAATTTCCTTTCTCTTGAATCCAAATGAGAGTGAGGATGTGTTTTTTTGACTTTGATGGTGCAACGATGCCTGAAAAGAAGCCTCATTTTCATTAAGTTCATGTCCCAATTAAAGTTTTTTTTTTTTTTTTTAGATGTCTTTAGAAAATTTTTAAATTCATTTTAATGAAGGCCCAATTACAATATCACTCCCTTCCCCCTCATGGATTTTTGCCCCTTGTTTCATTGGGCTTTTGGTCCTTTTTTAATAATGCTCTCATCTTACTCTCATGGGCTTTCATAAGAATTCACTTAGAAATTTTCAACCCTTTATCTCAAACATGGGCTTACAATGCATTCATCACCTTTGGGCTTTTCATCTTTATTCATCATTTTATTCTTTTTTTTTTTTTTTTTTGGAAATAGCCCTTTAGCTAGAATATATTGTAGCCTTCCTTTCAAAGTCCGTGAAGTTCTCATCATTTTGGGCCTAGGCATACAACAAGAAGGCCCAAGATTAGGGAACCTTAGGCCCAAAGTCCTTTTTTTCAAAAGAGCTTTTTCTAATTGGGATAATGATAGCAATTAGACTATGGTCTTATGAACCTATCAAGTTAAGATATACCTTTGGATTTAGGGATAAACCTCTTATATGTGAGAACTTTTTTTCTTTTATCCAAAAACATCTTAGGGTATATCATAACTTTAGGGTCATCTCTTCCATTTTTACATATTTTATTTGTTCTTTAGAATTAGGTGAACCTATGATATATGGTTGAACAAACAAGAGATATAAAGGGTATCCTTTGTGATAGGGTCTAGGATCTCTCTAAGTGTGGATAGGCCCCTTAAGGCTAAAGGGATTGATAAGTAGGTTACTCATAACTTGGTGGGCTATGATTCCAACCAAGAGCCTAAGTGGACCCCATAGTGGATTGGTAGCAAACATCTAATGTACTCAAACCCCATAATAGGCGATGGCATTGATTGTGAGTTGGTGGGATGAACTCCGCAAGATTTGAGCTTGAATGGAGCCTTCCATCTTCCCACTCATCACCAATCGAGGTTAAGGGACAAAAGAAACTAAGTGATGTGTGTGCAAACAAGTATTGAAATAGTTTTTTATCAAGGTTAAGAAATAAGGCACATAGGAATTAAACTCACAATCCCTAGTGGAGTCGCCACTGTGGACACAACGGAGGAGTCACCACCTAGTTTTTTGCAATGACCTAGGAACTATGAGTATAGCATCCTTTTGAGAAAGGACCATTGATCTTACTACCAGAGATATAGGTTCAAAATTTAGGTACGTTCTTGGGAAGGTGTTAGGTACCCAAGACCACCCAACCTTAAGGTTGGCCTCCCATCATTGTGTCTTACATCTTAACCTATATAAAATCATGTTCAACACTTGTATTCTAACTTACACATACACTAGCATACATCTAAGCATACAACATGGCATCATCATCCCAAAACACATATACATCCATCCATAAAGCATAAGAAACCAAACCCACACATATACAACCCTAGCATTCATCTAACATGGCATCAAAGCATTAACATAAACCCTAGTGTCAAGATTCATCATATTACATCATAGCATACCCTTACATCACCTCATCTTAACATTCATCTAGCATGGTATTACATCATATTCAAGGCAGCAATAGGTATAAGAAAAGATCCAAGCAACATATGATTCATCCAAACATTCACATTCATCTCTAACACCAAAATAAGATCATATCAAAAATGCATGAACATTCCCAATGCATGACTTACCTTTTTACTTACCTTGCAACAACTCAGCACCTATAGCATTTATGCGTGAGCATGAAAATGCATGTTCATGTCATCAAAACAAGGAAAATACTAAACAAACCCTAACTCTAGCACGTGACAGCAAACCAAGCAATTAAACATGTGAAACATAGGTATTAAAAGCATAAAAGCATGGGGAAGAGAAGCTAAACAAACAAACATGTGAAAGCAGAAGCAAAACAAAAGAGAAAACAAAAATTAGGGTTTTTAGGCAATGGCTTGCGCACACAAGAACAAGCTTGCATGTGCATAATCAAGCTTGTGTGCGCAAACAAAATTATGCATACGCAGGTTTTTGCCCAGAAACCCTAAAAACACCAAAAATAGGGTAGAACCTCAAAACTAGAATTCTAACAATCTAACATGCATTTTAAACATACAAACATACAAGCCTAAACTAGATAAACATGTTAAAGCATATTAAAACAAGAAAACAAAACAAACAAAAAGATTTAAAGGAAGAAAATGAAAGAAAGGAAAATAAAAGTTTAGACTAGATACCTCAAAGAAAAACTCTTTAAGCTTGATTTTTGACCATTCCCCTTAGTCAAATATATTCACGATTCAATAAAAAATGATTACCAACGTTAAACTAAAAGGATTGGGGCCAGAAAAAGTCCCAATCAAACAAAATTTACTTAAGGGTGTTTTGTGAAAAACTCCCTTTTGATTCACTGTTTTCTAGTGAATCTTGTATTTTTCTCGTGGGATTTCTATGTCTTTGAAAATATACCATGTAAGGCTTTTTATATTGGAAAAATGGGATTTGGAACAGCTCTTAGGCGATGTGGGATTCATTCCAAATCTCAGCCATTATTGCAAAAAACTTGTATTTTTTATGTCTATGAAACCCTAGCTACATACGCAAGAGTGTGCCTGTGTATGCATGCTTTGGCCCGTGTATGCAGGCTGTTGCCCACGTACGTGGGTTAAGGGCCACTTTGGTAATTTTATTTCCAAAAATAGATTTTTGCTCATTTAAAAGGTTATATCTTCTATTTCCACACTCCTCAAGTCAATTTGATATTTGATTGGGCTCTAAACTGGCCTTGGGCCTTAGAATTTGGGCATCATTGGAGAACAGGGACCCAAGTCGTAAGGGGTACAAAATATGGTGTCTACAGCTATGAGGCTCTTCGCCCCTATATCTTGTCTTCAATTCAACTTATTTTACAACTTTTATATATAATCCTGTGCAATGGATCATCTTCATCTCTCTTTTTTCTTTTTTTTCTTTTTACGGGAACATATTTCCATCTGATGCAATTTAATAAGTTAATATAATTAGTTTAAGTATATAAAATTTATTCCTATATGAAATAAATAATATTTGGGCTAAAAATCAAGCAAACCACCCTTTCGGCTGGGCCTCTATCTGAAACAAGTAATTTGTAAGAGGTGGATCTTTGGGCTAACAATTAAGCAATAAAAAGAGACTTAAATAAAGAAAGAAACTTTGGAATTAAAACAGATTAAGGACAAACAATATCCTAATGTTGTTTATTAACTCCCCTTGGAATAGCTGAGGAAAACTATTAGGTGGCGTTTGGTATGGGGGAATCCACATTACCCTTAACATCCAGATTTTTTTTTAGGACTGAAAGCGGTAGGACATCTAAATTTTTTGGAATGTGATGTCTTACAATCTAGATGCCTTGGATGTAACTATTCCCATGTCTGGTTTATTCATAGGAATCTTAAAGGAATTATTTATTTTTCCCATCTATCCTTAAATTTATAAACCCAATATCATTTTTTTTAATCTTCCTCTAAATAAATAATAACAAACAAAATATAAACTATAAATTAAGATAAATTCATTAAAACTATAGTCTAACATTTCAAAATGACATGTATAATACAAAAATAACTATTTAAATTCTTATTCTTTATGAAAATCACAACATCATGTTTTGTTAATAAATATAAATATTTTATTTTAGCAAATAATTCATCCCATATAGGAGATATAAATATTGCATTTTATTTTAGCATTTATATTGTTGTGTCGGGAAGAGATAAAAATAAAGGAATAGATATTGATGATTTGTTTTATGTTTTATCTCCAATTTTTTTTGATAAGTATGTTTTATCTCCATTGGTTAAATGATAAGTGAAAAATGGTAAAATTGTCAATTTATAACAAATGTGATTTTTTTAAGCTTGAGAATCTGGATACCTACATGTTCAAAGGGAATCCACATTCCTAAAAGAAGGGGGTTAAATGGGAATCCAAATACCTTTGACATCTGATTCCCTTGTGTGATTTGTAACTAAACGTAGGAATCTTTCAACATTCCTAAAAATCCTAAAACATTACCCTATACTAAATGTCACCTTACAATAGTGTGAATACAAGGCGAAATTCTGTTTACAATGCTATCTCTTTCTCAGCTTGACAATTTTCGACCCCACAACATGTGAGATCTTTTCCTATTTATAGTTCCTGTGCTTCCATCTTAGCCTTCCCCTTGTAGAGTGGATGATTCTTCGAGTAAGATACTTATCACATCTCTCCATTTCCCTTCTTTTGTGGTTGAGCTAAGTATTCTTTTGTGGTTGAGCTAAGTAGGTAACAAGCTATTAAGGCACTGTTCAAAATGGTCATTCAGTCATTAATGCGGTATGTTTGGTTGGTACAATACATTTAATGTGGAAAAGACAATGGCTTTGTCAAGAAGCTTCTATCAAATCTCATTTGGTCCAAATATTGTTCCTTTTGCCTAAACATTGTCCTAGGCACAACATCTCCAATCTTTTGCTTTATCTTCCAATATTCCCCCCCCCCCCCCCCCCCCCTCCTTGACTCAGTCCTCGAATTTGTACTTTCCTTGGATTACTTGGTGTTGGGCCCGGACCTTCTCTACAAATGCTCCTATGGGCCCTCTTCGGCTCCAATCTAGGCCCAATCTTCCTTTAGCTCACCTTGGCCCATACAAATAACTAAGAATCAATTTTATGGTAAGTAATGTCATCAACCAAACTTCTAGCAATAAGTAAAATAAGGAAAGATAAATATACCATACAAGTTTTAGATCAATGTGAAAGTTTAATTGTTTTAAGAACCATAATTTCTTTAAAAAAGAAAAAGAAAAAGAATCATATCAACAAGTTAAGAGCCTTATAACTCAATGATATAACTCACTCTCCTCTAAATTTAAAATCATGATTCAAATTTCATTTTCTATGGTTGTAAATATCAAATTATTGCAGGAAAAAAATGTTCAATTAATCATCTTAAAGTGAGACAAATAAGACAATTGAATCTTTTAGTCTACTATATACATATAAAGGCACTAGTTTTTTTGTAAAATAATCAAGGTTTAGTTCCACTATCAGGTTGTTCCCATTCTGGTTTCTCGAAAAAAAAAAAAAAAGAAGAAGTTTTTTTCCACTTTTCACCTTTTTATAAATCTTTTTTTCTTTTCTTTTTTTTAAAATGAGGTTATTTTAAAAGTTGTACATTAAAAAAATTTGAAATTCAAAACAGCTATACTTTGAAATTTATATCAAACCAAATAGACAGGCCTCTTTGTTAGTTGTTACGTATCGTGTGTGTTCTTTGTGTGTGTATATATATACACATGCACATTACAAATAGAGGACGAAGATTCTTATAAAATAGAGCAAGCAATGCTACTAAACCACAAGCATCTTGATGTATTTTGTATTAATGTGTAATAACAATGATAGAGGGAGAAAATGAGTTGGGCAATCTATATATTTGAGATTTGCGAACTTAAAGGTGTTGAAATATTTTTATATAAAATAATTTTTTTTAAATATTGATTAATTGCTGATTTAATATTTATACATTTTTAATATAACTTCATAATCTGCCTATGATGAGTTGGCTGAAATAAATACTACAAACTAAATGAATGTTAATGGCTTAATGTATATAGCAATATTTCCTTGTCAATTACATTTCCTTATAAAATGTTTTCTTTTCATATGCTTTGTGACGTTTTAATATGGGAGTTGTGGTGAGCCTTTTGTGTTACTGGGCTTGGGTTTCTCCTGTTGCACTATGGCCCGTAGATCTGAGGTAAGAGAGTTGGAGCTGACTTAAATAAAACTCACTTTAGGCCAGTTTGTGCACAAGTTGAGCCATCCTAATATGGACACGTCCTGGCAGAGATATTGAGTGTACGGTGTGCCCATAGCAATAAACAACCGGTACAGATGTTATAGTAAGAATACAATACGACAGGAAAAATAAAATACCAAACAAATAACATTAACACTTTGTTGAGGTCTAAAAAATCACAAACACCAAGGCCTAGAGAAATAGCACAATGGGCCATGGAGAAAAGTAAATCTAAAGAAAAGATTGAGCTTACCAAGGGAATTAAACAAGCCTTAACACTCGTAAAATAAATGGAAGAAAGAGAAAAGGCCCAGCCTGCCTAAACCAGAGAATTGGAGAGAGCCCAGTGGGAAGAACTAGGGTGGGATCTCGAAGGCTGTCAAAAGGTTCGGGATTCTCAGGACGCATGAGACAGGATTAGGACAGCTCAAAGGGAGTATCAAAAAGGCACAAGAAACAAAATGCAGATATGTCCTTTTCAAATGACCAGTGATGCAACAAGAAAGATGAAAAGTTAGGATAGTCATTTATGACCAAAGGGACGGTACCCCAGGGAACCCAGAATGAAGAGCTATAAAGGGAGGTAGCAGAGAAAACCTTCGACCCAGTAGGAATGGATTCCGCCCACTTGGGAAAAATGACAAAGAAAGAGAACGATCAAAAGCTGAGTCTGAAAGGGTGAAGAGCTTGGAAAAAACGAGAAATCAAGAACTACTGCCTAAGCACACCTTGGAATGGAAAGTCAGCCATGGGCTTTCAAAGAAGCAGCACCAAAAGGAAGAAATTATGAGGAATAGGGAAAGAATCAGTCTTCTGGGTGATAAGCACATAACGGGCTCTGGTACCCAAGGGAGCAAGGGAGGGGAATCAACAGGACCCCGAACCCTTGGAATGACACTATAAAAAAGGGAAGGCAGCCAACAGCAAAGGGGGAGCATGATAATGGAATCATAGAAGAAAACTCAACTAGAACTCAAAAAAGTAAAAAAAGAGGGAGAGACATTTCCTGGTATCCCAAACAACTACTATAGAACATACTTGATTTCAAAGAGATTCAAACTTTGCAGTCTTAGAGACATGAGTGGTCATCTAAGTCTGTAATTTTTGAGCCTATTTGGACCTTGTAACATGTCTTAGTGAGCATTTTGTAATTTGTAATTGAGAAAAGATAATGAAATATTCAATATTAACTTGAGGACCTCTAACATTTAATACTGTCCTCTGCTATTACACTTGCTGCTTTTTTTTTTTCTTTGGCTTTTGCTGTTCCGAAATATTCTTGTTTGCTGGCATGTATTTCTTGTAGGATCTTGCTTTCTGCATCACTTGGTTTGTAAACAGCCATTTAGCTGCAGTGAACCAAGCCCAGTCCCTTCAAACCATAACAACCGGGCCCAGAGTCCTTACTTCAATTTGGGCCTGGACTTTGTCAAAAAAGAACCCTTACATTTTGGCTACTCTACTGGGGACTGGGTAAAGGAGAGGGAAGAAGCAATCCCTTTGCAAAGCATGGCTCCAAGGCAAAGGAACATCAAAGGAACCAATGTGCCATCTGCAGCCTCTGAGCCCGTGGGAGAAAATGAAGTGGCCTTTAGGCAGAGGAATGAGGTGCCTCTGGTAGAACAGGAAGTTGTATTAGGCCAGAGATGTGCAAGATAAGAGCCAGACCCTGTGGCTTGAATGGCAGAAATGTTGAAGGATTTGCAACAAGAAATTCGCCTTCTCAAAGAAGGCAGGACACAGGAAATCAGGGACAATGTCCCCCCTGTGGTCAACCAAGACAAGGCCCAATCGGAGGGTGGGTCAGTAGTAGGAGGGCGTGGCAACCCCCAATACTTGACGCTGGCTGACGTTAATGCTCTTTTGGAGCAAGAAAGGGAAAAAATCTCAGGGATCCCCAAGCAGTTTTCTCGGGATCCCCCATTCCCACAAGAACTCCTTGGCAAGCCATATCCCAAATGATACGAACCCTCGAAGTTCCATCCTTTTGATGGAAGAAATGGAAGTGTTGTGGAACACATGAGTAGATTTATTCACACTATGGGTCCCTATGCAAGAGACAGAGAACTGTGCCTAAAGGAGTTTGCTAAGTCCCTAGTGGACAAAGCATATACTTGGTACACCACGTTGAGACCTGGGTCCATTAAGACTTGTGATGAAATGATGGAGAGGTTCTGTGCAAAATACTACCCTAGTGATGACAAAGGTCACTTTCCAAAGCCTTTAGATGGTAAAACAAAGGCCTGGAGAAGATCCTGTCCAATTCATCAAAAGATTTGAAGATATTTCTCTAGACTGTTATGGAAATCATGAAGAAAAGGAGCTCGTGGAGACCTGCATTTCCAACATGCTCTTTGATTACAGGCTCAACCTCGAAAATTTGTGCATCACTTAGTTTGCTGACCTATTACAAAGGACTAGGAGGATAGCACAGACTATAAGAACAAAAAGGGTGTCAGTACCCCAGGCCATGACAGCTTCGGTGGGAGAAAAAAGGAAGAGGCCCGACGGGAAAGTGTTCGAGGAACCGCCAGTAATCCCATGTACCACAGAGAAATTGAACCATGTCCTAGACAAATGGATTAGGGATGGAATTGTTAGGCCTTTTACCGCGTCCAGGCCACCAACTGAGGAAGAAAGGAAGAACCCCTTATTTTGCAGGATTCATAATTATGTCAAGCACTCCACCAAGGACTGCTGGACCCTCCGTAGGTTCTTTCACAAAAAGCTAAGAGAGGGAATCCTGGAACTCACTCAAAAGGAGCCAAAAGTGCAAAGGAACCCCCTGCCCAATCACAAAGGGAACGGGGTGGTGGCTGTAGTGATCCATAGGAATCCAGCAGAGGCAGAAGAATCTGAAGGATCCTTCCATCTGAGCACAGTCAGGACTTTCCAGAAAAATCCCAAGTTCAGGTCGCTATTCAACCAGTTGGGATTTGGACCAGAAGCAAGAAGGGTGGCCACAGAGTCCCTCATGAGTATAGCAGCAGATTCAAGAATGGAATGCTTCACAGCAGAATCCTATGCCAGTCAAGCTTACTTGGAGACAACCAATGCAATAACCTTCATAGATGAGGACATGGAGGTTGAGCATCCAGACCACCGTAGACCCCTTTATCTAATGGCCACCACAAATGGTGTCCAAATTAGAAGAGTATTAGTAGACACAGGGGCATCACTCAACCTCATAGCCCTGAGTACCTTAGAAGCTGTGGGCCTAATTGGCAGAAGGATCTTGGGGGCTCCCATGGAGATAACAGGATTTGGAGGAGCAGCAGAATCAACTAAAGGATACGTGTAGCTGGCCCTAAGAGTAGGACCAATAGTGGCCCTGACAAGATTTCATGTGATCAATTCAGGAGTTTCCTACCATGTACTGTTGGGACAACTATGGCTCCATAAGCACCGCCTTATTCCATTCACGTACCATCAATGTGTTAAAGGAAGGTTGAATGAGAGGCCCGTAAGAATCCTTGTCAATCGTAATCCTTTCAGCCAAGGAGAGGTGAACTTTGTGGAAACAATGTTTTACGATGAGTTGGAACTAAATTATGAGACTCCTACGTCTGGGACCCCAAGAGCACCTATCCTAGAAGAAGAAGAGGGATGGGGTACCCATGACCTGAGAAACCTCTTGGAAAGGAAAAGACAAAAGCGGGAGCCTAGCTCTTCAGGATCCCGGGAGTGTATTGTAGTGCAAGAACCCGAAGGAAGGTTGATTTATCGTTTGTGAAGGCGTGCGAGGCTTGAATGCACCACGCTGGAGGGTCCCGCACCACCAGATTGTATAATGGCCCAAAAAGAAATCCCAGGGGAACCAATTAAGGAGGCCTAAATTCAATCTGAAGAGGAACTAAGAGAAATAAACTTAGGAGCCAAGCTGGGATCCCAGAAGCCTGTTTTCATTAATAGTCAGCTCGCAGCACAAGAAAATGAGCAATTAGTAACCTTACTCCAGAAATACATGGATGTGTTCGCATGGACCTATGAAGAAATGCCTAGGCTGGACCTAGGACTGGTGGTCCATTCTCTCAACGTGGACGCGGGAGTCAAGCTAGTAGTCCAACCAGCCAGGGTCTTTCACACTGATGTAAAAGTTCAGATAATTCAAGAAGTCAAGAAACTACTAGCAGCTGGTTTTATCAAGCCCATCCAGCACCCCAAGTGGCTTTCCAACATAGTTCCCGTGAAGAAAAAGAGTGGCCAAATCCGTTGTTGTGTGGACTTTCGCAACCTGAACAAGGCATGTCCAAAAGATGAATTCCCTTTACCTAACATCAATCTCCTTGTGGACTCGACTGCAGGAAGCTCTATGTTTTCATTCATGGACGGGTATAATGGGTACAACTAAATTCGCATGGCTACCAAAGATGCAGAGAAGACAGCGTTCAGAACTCTCATTGGAAATTTTTATTACATTATGATGTCCTTTGGCCTCAAAAATGCAGGGGCCACGTACCAGTGTACCATAACAGCCATCTTCCATGACATGATGCATAAGGAGATGAAAGACTATGTGGATGATATTGTAGTGAAATCAAAGACTAGAGCAGGACACCTTTAGATCCTTGAGCAAGTTTTTGAAAGGTGTAGGAAGTACAAACTGCGTATGAACCCTATGAAGTGTGCCTTTGGGGTATTTGTTGGAAAATTTCTTGGGTTCCTAGTACATCACAGAGGCATAAGTGTGGATCCAACAAAAGCCACGGCCATTGCAACAATGAAAAGACCTACAACAGTAAAGGAGCTCAAAAGCTTCCTGGGGAGAGTCTCCTACATTAGGAGGTTTGTGCTAGGATTGGCTTCAGTAACAAGTGGTTTATCCAAACTGTTGAAAAAGGGGGCTGAATTCACTTGGGGAGCCAAGCAGCAAGAAGCCTTCCAAAGGATCCAACAGATCATAAATCATCTTCCCACCCTCCAAGCACCAGTACGAGGGCGACCTTTGCTGCTATACTTAGCATCAAAAGCCCAGGCAATAGGTGCCCTGCTGGCACAGGAAGATGGCGATGGAAATGAGCAACCTATTTACTACATGAGCATGACACTTAAGGATGTTAAGACCAGGTACCCCAGGATAGAAAAAGCCTACCTAGTAGTCATCTATGCGTCACAAAGGTTGAAGTGATATTTCTCATCTCACCAGATCCTTCTGGTGACCAAGTTACACCCATAAAAGCACTCCTGCATCAGCCTCTCTTAACAGGGAGGATAGCACAGTGGTTGGTCCTGCTCTTTCAATACAATATAGGCCTCAGGACCCCTAAGGCCGTAAAAAACCAAGCCATAGTAGATCTGCTAGCCTAGTTCCCAGGAAAGGAAGAATACTCGTCAAGTGAAGAGATCCCAGGGGAGGTGGCAGTAGCAAAAGTCTAGGGAAAGAAGTGGACAATGAGATTTGATGGATCAGCAACCACGACTTCAAATGGAGTGGGAGTTGTGCTAAGTTGTGAAGATGGGGACACCATACCTTTGTCTTTCAAGCTTGGGTTTTCCTATTCAAATAATGCAGTTGAGTACGAGGCATACCTGACTGGGTTAACCATGGCACTCAGCATGGGAGTGAAGCATATGAGAGTCTTGGGAGACTCCAATCTCATGGTCTCTCAAGTGAAAGGTGATTTTGCACTGAGAGAGCAGAGTTTGGTAGCCTACAAGACTTGGGCGCAAAGGTTAAAGCAGGAATTCCAAACTTTCAGCATAGAGTACACCCAAAGGAGTGAGAATAGGTTCGCTGATGCACTGGCCACCTTGGTATCTCAAGTACCATTCAAAGGAAAAGACACTCTAATAAGGGTAGGTAGACAGAAACATTCCATAGTAACGATCCTCAAGAGGATGTTCCTTGAAGAATCAGAGCAGCAGGATTGGAGGAGTGGGGTCAAAGAAAAAATAAAAGAAGTAGGACATGGAGGAAGTATCAAGGAGCTTAAAAGACTACACTCTGATAGAAGAAGAGTTATACAGGAGGCTGCCTGGGGAATCCTATCTAGGTGTATCAGTGAGAAGAAAGGAAAGTTGAGATTAGAAGAACTACATAGCCAGACCTGTTGGGTTGCAGAAAAGATCAGCCTATACAGGAGGATGCAGCGCATGGGATTATACTGGTCAAGTATGAATAAGGAAGCAGCAGCTATACAGAAGAAGTGCCAAAAATGTCTACTCTCAATAGACAAGGAAGAAAGCTTTGTATTTGTTGCAGAAGATTAGAGGGCTCCATTCATGGAGTACTTGGCTCAAGGGATCCTACCAACTAATAAGACATTAGCCTGCCAACTCAAGAAACTTGTGGCAAGGTACTTTCTCTCCGTAAAATTAACTTTCTCAGTAGATAGAAATCCAAGAAAGGAATCGATCCCCAACGCGAGTAACCTCATAGAAGGCTTCTGCCATAGAAGTTACGCACTTTGGAAAAAGGACCTAAATGGTTTAAGTTTCAATCCATAATCTCCCAAAGAGTGGGTATATAGGGAGGGAGAGAAAGCGGTAGTCTATTGATACATGCCTCTATTCCTACCACTCATGTTTCTCTGATTTTTTTGTATTTCCTTTTTCTCTCCTTTTGTTCTACCTCTTCTTCTTTTGTTCCCCTCTCTGTTTTCTGTGATGCTCCTCTACTGTTCACAGCTACCACCCTTTATACTGTCTGCCATGATGAAATTTGCCATTTTTACCCCTTAACTGCTTTTGGCTCCTTATAGGTGTCCTTCTAAGACTAACTACTAGCTTGCTCAGCCACTACCATTACAATGAATGTGTTGGTTGCACCACTCCTCATTCCCAGACAAAAATGGCTTGTCTTGTTTCTTACCTTACTCTATTTTCACTACTCTCATCTGGATAAGGACTAAGTCTCTCCCTCACCTACCTTTATGGCATGCATTAAGTGGTCCCAACTCATACTTACTTTTTTTGGGTGAGATGTCATCCTAGTAGGACATTTCTCCCTAAAAAAGTTTGAGTGGGAGCTCCAAAATAAACCCCCTTTTTCTCCCCACTGCCAGACCACACCCTCTAATACCCTTGACCCTGGCCCATCTCCTATGTATTGGCTGGGTCCAAATAGGTGGTGCCTTGGTCCTTTGTGTATGCTCCAATTTCTTTCTGGCCTTTACGCCATTTCTGTTGCCTTCATGTTTGTCTGATTCTACTGTACGTTCTAGTTGATGTTTATCTCTTGTGGCGTGAAGGATGTGTGGGCTTTTGGGCTTATGTTCCCTGCCTTTCATCCCTTCCTCGGACTGGGCATTGCTTGGATGAAGGCCCTCACCTTCCTGCCGAGCCCATATTCTTTTCTTTCTTGTGTCTGTGGGCCTCTTTGCTATGGATCCTGCCACACCTCTTCATCGTGCCTGCTATAGCATTATCTCTCTTCTTTATTTCTTGTTTCCCGTGGGCTTACAGGCTGATGCTCTTGTCGTGCCAGCCCACTTTCCACATCTTTACTTCTTTTGGGCCTTATTGGCCAACATTTTTGCTGTGCTAGCCCATTTTATTCTTCGGGTTTTCTCGGCCCATTTACTTCTTCTTTTTTTACCTCTTTTACTCCCATGGGCTTTTTGCTAGCTCTTTTGGGCTTCCTTAGCCCAATTACCACATCCTTACCTCTTATTACTTTTCGGGCTTATTGACCTTTAAGCCAACTCAATGAATTTACCAATTTATTTCTTGGGCTTTCCCAAGCCATTTACTTCCTCTTTACCTTTTATCGTTCCCATAAGCTTACTACTTCATTCCTTGGGCTTTCTCAGCCCCTTTACTCCCTCTTTACCTTTTTTGATTCTTGTGGGCTTGCTGACCATCAATCCTGCCATTTCAGTTTGCTGGGTTGCTTCTTTATTCTCTTTCTATTTATCCTTTCCCACTTTTCGTATATTGTTAGGCTTCTTCTGTTGTTGGGCCCTTTGTCAAAAGTGGGCATTAACAGGAGTTCTTTTTTATTTTACAAGGAAGTCAAACCAACGTTAATATGTCATCAAAGACAATTTCAATGGGTATGAATTATTTAGTCTATATATATTTGCAGCCAATATGTCCGGATATGAAAAAATCAATTTTCTTATGGGCACTATTTTTATGTAAAAAGAAAACTCCCTACGTATTGGATAAGTAAAAATTCTAGTTTCAATATATCCATGTACATACTATATTTCTTGACAAAAGAAAAGTACTATTGAGAGCTTCTATCCTACAAGCAGTGTAGGTTTGTAAGGATAATCAGTGAAGATGGCTAGGTTGTTGTATCCCGGAGGCGGCATGCATAATGTTTGGTCTACTACACCAGAAATTCTGTAGATGCGTATATCGTCTCAAAACATTGACTTGGTTCACGCCTCAACCCTGCCATCTAAAAACATATATGAATTGATGGTAATTTGCTTTTAATGTTACGGGACTACTTTGAAGCATCATCGAGGTAATATCTCTCTATTGTTCTCTAATTTTATGGTAAATAATAATTTATGTGATATGTGATTATTTAATTGATATTTTGAAGATTATTTATTTTTTAATTATTGTTCTTAGGAACAACAAAAGGTACCATACCTTATGGGGGTGTTTGGTTCGCTTAATATTACGTTAAGGTGTAAGGTTGCATTTTTGTAATGTTAGATTCATGAAATCTCATTAAAAGATTGTAACATCACAATGTTGGTTCATTAGTTACATTCCAATCACATTCCAAGAATGTAACTAATGAATTTACACAAATATCCTTTAAAATAACTAAATAATTTTTTTAATTAAAAAAACACAAAATAACAAATCAAAATTTTACTTCACTTTCTTCCACTTTTTCAATAACCAAAAAATTACAACTCTATTTTTTCTCTCCAACCAATCAATGACAAAAAGATCTAACAATGAAAAACAAAAATAGATCTAAAGCAGTCAAATCAATCAAAATTTGACATCTCATTGAAAAAAGAAAGGAAACTAAATCTAGATTTAAAGATTTAAAAACTAATATAATAGAACTTGACCTAATATCGCCTTCATCAAATCAAACTTGATTAACGAACATCATTAGTGGCAGTGACACCAACATCGAACTCGAATCTCTCCATTAAAACCATCATCTCTCCCATCACCATTGCTTCGAACACCTTAATGAACGCAAGCTCATGGAAAAACAACAACATGAAGAGCGAAACCCAGTGAAAATGTTCAAATCTAAATCTAAC
Organism: Quercus wislizeni; assembly: GCA_023055345.1. Taxonomy (NCBI): domain Eukaryota; kingdom Viridiplantae; phylum Streptophyta; class Magnoliopsida; order Fagales; family Fagaceae; genus Quercus; species Quercus wislizeni. The sequence goes on from JALGQJ010000007.1 coordinate 27,797,513, forward strand.
ATGTGTCCAAACTGGGGCGGAATAATGCGATTAGGTTTCAGTGAGAAAGAATCACTCCCTTTACTAGTCTAGTGGCGGTGATACCATCTCCCTTGGACTTGAGGACACAATTGGAGCAAAGATTTGAGCTAGGCTAGGGTTTGAATTAGGGGAGAGAAAGGAGGGATGGCTAGGGTTTTAGTTTTCATATTTTAAGTTTGTGAAAAATATATAAAAGGGACAATTTTGTATTTAAAATTTATTGGTATAGACAATTCTTTCAATTTGATAAATTATAACATTTTAATAAATAAGTAATGTAAGATTACCCAATTTATTAAATATGTGATGTTATATATTTTGTAATTTTAGAAAAATTCAAATAAACTAAATATTTTAATATCATATTAAGGAAATGTGTATCACATTAAAGTCGTCACATTATGTCAAACCAAACACTCCTAAGAGGGTGATTTGTCAGACATAAAAGTCATCATTTCAAGGGACAAGTTTCTTTAAATAGCGTTTCCACTTACAGTTACCTACCTAGTGTAAAAAACAATCAAATCTTTGGCTGTTGAGGATGGCCACTAATGGTCTTGTCCTCATTAGTTCGTACAATCACGAGGAGAAGTTAAATCCATCCTCGTCAGTTATCACGGCCTGGGTGCTATCCTTTCAGCAATTGTTGGATAAAGATGAGTTTTATATTTAATAAATGTTTTGAACCAGAGGAAAAGTGCTGAATTTGAATAAAAAGGGAAATGTTAGAAGATGGCTGGCAATTTGTTTATAAACTATTTTTAGAAATATTTTATTAAAAAAATAATAAAACAACTAATTTTGTTGAAAAATTTTAATATTTTTAATAAAAGTGATGTAAAAACTTTTCTTATATTATTTATTAACAATTGCTCTAAGGACATTTGTTAAAATGACCTAATAGTAAAAACTTCAGCCAAGGAAAGCCAATAATTAATTAAGGGTAAATTACAAAGTTAGTTCTTAACCTTTACACCATTTGTCAATTAAGTCCCTAACCTTTTTAATGTCGTGTCAATTTGATCTCTACCATTATCCTATAGATGGAAAATTCTGATGTGTCAAACGGAATAATAATAAAAATTAACCAAAATTTCTGTTCACAATTAAGCTTGGGAAAAATTCTAAAATCCCCTAACTTTCTCTTTCTCATCAGATTACATCTCCCTCTCTTCTCCCTCACCCTCACTTTCACTCACATGAGTCCAGATCTGAAGTCATGAACCTATGATTGACCACCCCATATGGTACATCAACACCGTTGATCTCCAACAATCTATTATTTATTCTATCACGGTGTGTAAGTATAGAAAAGAGGAGGGGTTGATATATTTGATGGACTGCTCGGTTTGCTTAAGGGAGTTTGAAGAAGATGAAGTCTTAGACTTTTGCCTAAGTGTTGTCATGCTTTTCATGTACCTTGCATAGATATATACTTGGTTAAGATCAAACAAGAATTGTCCATTGTGTCATGCCCCTGTAGTTAGTGACCTGGTTATCAGGTAAGTGCAATTGGGCCTAATTTGAGTGCTCTAGGTTCAAGCCAAGAATAGAGAATGTTGAAAACCATAGTTGAGTGGAAAGCAATCAAATTGGAACTCAAGTGGTGGGACTAGTAAAAGTGGGGTTGGTGAGGGTGAGAGAGAAGAGAGGGAGATGTAATCTAATGAGAGAGAGAAAGAGAGAGAGATTTTAGAATTTTCTCCAAACTTGATTTTAGAACATAAAATTTGGGTTTTTAAAAAAAATAATAATATTGACGTGACGATACAGTTGGCAATTGATGTGGCATGAAAAATAATTTTTTATTATTCTATTTGAAACATTAGATTTTTTCATCAAAAAAATAATAGCAGAGATCAAATTAACATGACACTGAAAATGTTAGAAACCAAATTGACACAATTAAAAGGTTAAAGACAAAATTGAAAAATAGTATACAGGATAGGGATCAACTTTATTAAAAGCTTTGGCAAAGTCGTACTTAGTGCTGAACCCACCCAGCACCAACAAGGTAATCGAAGTCCTCTCTCTTTTGCAAAATAAAAATATGGATCAATTGCAAATGACATATTACAATTTGAATTTGAAAGGAAATATCCCATACCATTACTAGCATATTTGAAAATAACCATTGGATGACAAATTTGATTAATTTTCAGGAACTCCAAACTTTCATCTAGATGGCTAAGTGATTATATAAATATATATATATATATATATATATATCTTCATGCCTGGTTCAAGTTCATGCTATACCAAGATGAAAATATGACTCATTCCTGGTTTGTTAATTTTGATAAAAATTCAATTCTCACCTACCTCTTTTGGTTCGCCTGTTGGTGGACACAATTTGGCCCTATTACCGATATTTTTCCAAGACCTCTAATTGACTCCTTCTAGTATTTTACGAGTGTTTACAAAACAGATCCACATGGTGCTAAGTTTCCTTTGACACTTCACTTTGTTAAAAAATACAAGGTCCCCTAGATCTTGAACTTGTTGTATGTAAAGGAAATGGATGTTCTTATTTGGCAATGGTTTGTTAAATGGTGGGACAAGTTTTTCCACACCCAAGATGTTATTGATAATGTTACCTGAGAATTCCCTATTGTTGACACTATTACTCATGATAAAGCTCAAGCTCCAGCTTACCCTCTTGTGCAAATAGCTATGCCTCAGCCCACTACAACTACACTTGCTACCACATCCACTACTAAACCTTCTAAGTCTTCTATCAAGACCAAAAAGAAAAAGTCTGCTTTTGATGGTCTCAGCAAATCTGCCCTAATTGCCTTGTTAAAATAGTAGTGGAAGGATGAAGAAGAAGCTGCAAATGCTAATGAAGAAGAAGAAGATGGCCAAAAATTAGGGGCATTCTCAGAAGCCTCTATTGCTAATACTAATCCTTATTACCCCTATCATCAGGAAGTATTTGGCCATGATGAAGTCTCCACACCAGAATTAGGAGAGAATTAACAATGTCAACACAAGTAGCCAAAACTACTAATATAATCTAAAACTACTAATATATATATATATATATATATATATAAGAGATTAGTTCAAGTTACACAGTGTAACTCCACAAAAGTGAACATTTTTTAAACCGTAGATTTCAAATAGATCTAATAGTTAAAAATTAACTAAAATCCATGTCATTCTTAAAATTTATTGCTGACCACATCAGCTAACCTAATCAATTTGAGAGATTATTATACTAGTATTTTTTTTCCTACTTTCTTTCTCTCTCCTAATTAATTCATCCCTAACCTCTGCACAAAATGCCTATTCTCAATGTTCTTGAGTTACAGATTTTCTTTCTCATGGACTAATTCTTATATGGTATTACGTGATGTCTAGATAATAATCGTTTAGAGAGAGAGATTTAATACAGTAGGGATTAGAATTTGAAATACAAACAAATTCTATTCACTACAAATCAAATTTTGATAGTTTAATCTCATCATAATCTTTAGAATTTGATAATTTTATTTTAACTCTTAAGGATCGGATTTGGTTTCATTTGTTTTTCCCCTTATAAAAACAATATCTAAGAGCCTAAGATCATTTAACAGTAACTTTTCCACACTAAGATAAATATCTCCCTTATTAAGAGCATCTACCTGCCATTGATTTTCACATTCCACCACAAGATTTGTGAATCCAAAATAAAGAAATCTAAATCTAGACCCAAATAATCATTTGCCAAACGGCCTCACATATCAAATAATCAATACATAAATACCATAGTAATATAAGGCTATGAGGAAGAAAATCTGCAACTTAAAAATTAAGAATAGGCACTTGTGCAAGGTTAAGGCTGAATTAATTAAGAAAGAGAAATAAAGTAGAAAAGAATAATATAATATTCACTAAAATTAATTAGGTTAGCTAATATGACAATTAATTTTAAAGATGACATGGATTATTGTGATTTTCTAACCATTAAATTTCTTTAAAATCTACCGTCTAAAAATGATGTAACTTGAACTCATCTTTTATATATATATATATATATATATATATGATGACATCCCAACCCAAGGTGGACGAGGATGCACCCGAATTGTAAACCTTGCTTGACAGGTGGTGCACATCTAATCTTTTCAGTTGACTTCAACTGAAAATTAGGAATTCAAACTCATCTATTCCCTATTTATGCCTCACTAACAAGCAATGTTCATACAGTCCCAACCATTAATAGACAAAGCCAAAGCCCCTAGTAATCACACTTCCCGGTGTTCAAATATCCCCTCTCACAACTTTTGAATTATCTATAAAATAGACGAAGCCAAAAGCCCTAGTAATCACATTTCCCGGTGTTCAAATATCCCCTCTCACAACTTTTGAAAAAACTATAAAATAGACAAAGCCAAAAGCCCTAGTAATCACACTTCCTGGTTTTCAAATACCCCCTCTCACAACTTTTGAATTATCTATAATAATAATAATAATAAGGTATTTTGAATTATAATGTGAAAATGTAGACATTGCCAATGCGTATGATTTCTTACTATTTGTTTTTGTTCAAAGCACAGACAACAAGGACAAGTATCTTGCCAACTAGTCCAAGTCTTCTTTAAACAAAGCCATATCAAATACCAATTTTCTTTGTGTTTTTTGGGTAAGTTAATTGCATCCAATGGATCTTATACCTACAACTTCACCCAGAGGTCATTAGCTGCTGATATACGAAATAACAATTGTAGTTATAAGCAAATAACATCAAAAACGAAAGCACTAAAATACATTAGTAGTGAGATTATCATATGATTATACCTATTTTACCTAAAACAACCTTTTATCAGCAAGGCAGAGACTCTAAAATTGCCACACCAAAGTACTGAAATAATTAATTAATTAATTAATTTTTTTAAAAAAAAAACCCTGTGATTTTTAATAATTTACTAGATCATGATCCCCTCTACATTTGCTTTGAAATAGAGAGGGTTCATTTCATGGTAAGAATTTCATTTTTTTCATAAATCTAATTAGGTTAAATGCATTATGTCATTTAAAATCTCATTCCACCAAATAAAAATTGATAATTGATGTTAAATGATGTGAGATCGTGTATACCTTCAAATTTTTGAAAAGCTAAATCTTTGGCATTGAATGGTCCCTTTCCATTTCAAAAACAAATAGAGGTTCCTAGTACTATCTTGAAATCACCAATAACTAATGCATCCAACATTGTTGTTACAATTCTAAAATACCTAATTATGTCTAAAAAGTTCTCCCAAAGCAAGCAACAACTATAAGTTAAAACATTCAAAAAGAAAGAAAAGTCAAGATCTTTTGACATGGGAAAATGTAGAGGCTGAAATACATTTTAGTCCCTCTAACTCTGGTGGTGTTGTCATTTTATTCCTTCAAGTTTCAAAAATTGCAATTAATCCTTTGAACATTTGAACTGTTGCCATTTTGGTGCCTCAAGTTTCCAAATTTGCAATTAACCCCATGAACTTTCAAAATATTATCATTTTCGTCTGTCAAGTTTAAACTTTTTTTTTTTTAATGTTTCAAAACAAATGACTTCATTTAGATATAGTTAACAAAACATGATGGGATGGTCAAATTGACAAACAATGCAGAAGTTTGTGGTTAATTGCAAGTTTTGATACTTTAAAGGATCATAATGACAACAACGCTAAAGTTAAAGGGTGTAAAATGTATTTTAACCAAATAAAAAAAAATCAATGTAATTCCAGCTCACCCTATACATATTCTAATTGAGAAATTAACTTTCCCATTATGGCTCGCCTCCCTTCCCCAACCTAAATAAAACACTAAAATTGCTCCCTTTCTTTGTCACTCTGTAAACAGGTTGATGACTGCCGTCATGGTCTCCAGATGGATTAATGAGTACCACTGTACCAAAAGACTATCAATTCCAAAAAAAGAATCAAACTTACTTGGAACCCTCATCTAGAGGCACGTCCCACATGAGCCTTCCTTTTTCATTAAAGAGAAAAGACAGGTTGGGGCTAGAAATTTTTGGAAGCTATATATATATATCCTAAAAGCAAACACCCCAAATCTTTCTCTACCACATCATACAATTCATCAACTGCATTTGCTAAATATAACTCTAAGCACCAAACATGCAACTAGTATCTCCCAGCATTTTCCCTTCTTTATATATATATAAATCTCCCACCATAAACCAATCAACAGACTTAGTAAGCAGGCTATGAGGAGGAGGCAAAAACCAAATGCACCTTCATTCCTTATTCCACAGGCACATCCATGGAACTTCTTGGCTCATGGCTCTTCCATACCCCATCATCAACACCATAAGGAAATATAATAGTATAAATATTGTATACACCTCATATTTCTCCTCCAAAAACTATTCTACAAAACCAACAACCTTGATGACCTGCAAATCATGGAGGACCAGAAAGAAGAAAAAAAAAAAAAAAAAACCAAAATAAGCAGCAACACAAAGAAAAACAGAAATGCACTAAATGAGGGGAAAGAGTATTTTTATGATGCCACTCTAAGATCATTATTGAGGTTTGTAAATACTAAACACCCCAGTGTAATACTTCCTACCATGGCAGATCAACACCTAATACAAGCCTCAGAATCAAGCAATGTTTCTCAAACTTCTTAATCTACTCAATTTCCAAACCTAAGATAATAAGACATGGATGCAGACTTTCATATTCATATGAAAGCAATGCTCAAAGATTAATGACAATTCACAAGTTAAGACACATATCAGAACATTATCAGTCATTAGGCTAAGGAAATATATATTCTACATATGAGAATAAAATTACAGGCACAATGTGTCAACTACCAGTAGCTAGGACTTGTGCAACCTTTGTCCTGGCCATTGTAGCATGTGTGTTGCCCAAGGCATGTGAGGCATGAAAACTTGACAAATATTATCAACCACTACAACTATGTGAAAGCCCGCGTGTAAGATCAATGGAAACATATTTTGAATTCCTAAAATAAGGTTTGCATTTAGGTCAATTTACAAGCACAATAACTATCATTCCCTAACCAACTTCTGTTATACTAGTGAGATGCTGAAACTTTCTTGAAGCAAACAACAAAAAAATAATTACAAGTGAATACTCACCTAGAGAAGTGAAAAATAGAAAAAGGGGCAATGGGGTGTTGTTTCGTATTACACAAGGAGAACAAATAACCAAAAAGTATGAACCAAGAAAAAAGAATAAAGGGAAGGAGAGGGGGGAAGGGGGAAGAGGAAAACATTGAAAGACGCCATGTACTGTGCGTTTATGATCATATGTACTCAAGAAAAGAATGAGTTGAACAGTGCAGAGTCATAATAAAAATAAAATAATAACATCCAAATATAGCTGACAAGCTGCCCTCTCACTCATGGGCTTTTAAATGAGAAATTCCTAAAGAATCACATTGTGCCAGAAAATTGTGGAGACTACCATGTTCAATCGCTGCTTGATTCTAATTTTTATGTTTATACAAATATAGTTACGACACAAGTCACAACTGCATTAATATAGTTGTCAAATGTAAAAGGAATTGACAGCTCCAACACAAAAAACTTGCAAGATAATCAACATCTTCAATTTTGAGTGTCTGGAAGCACAGCTCATTTGAAAAGACATTATTCATTAAACTTAAACTGAAACCAAATAAATAATAATCATAATTTACGCAGACAAACCTAAAACTCTTCATAAACAAGGCAAGAATCATGTTGAATCCAGAAACAATAACAACTATCAAAAGATTCTAGCAGGATTAATTAGAATTTCCCCCCCCCAAAAAAAAAAAAAGATGAGTTCTTGCTAAAATCTTACCCTCGTAACTCTAACCCGAACCTTTGTCCTTCCCTTCATTACCACCAATAGCATCAGTCACCAAAGCCATCGGTCTTTGATCAATAACCTCATCGATAATCCCAAACTCCTTGGCCTCACCCGGTGTCATGAAATAATCCCTGTCCATGTTCGTCTGAATTACCTCTAATGACTGCCCTGTATGCTTCACATAGAGTGCATTCAGAGAATCCCAAACCCGAACAATCTGCTTCGTGTGAATTGTCAGATCCTTCGCCTGCCCACTGTATCCACCGGAAGGCTGATGAATCATAACTGTGGCATTGGGAAGCGCCCGCCTCTCGCCCTTGGCTCCTGCAGCTAAAAGGAGAGAAGCCATCGAAGCAGCTTGCCCCAAACAAATTGTATTGATTGGAGACCGGATGTATTGCATTGTATCATAAATTGCAAGACCTGTATAATTCAATCCAATCCAATCCAGGAACATATAAATAAGTTTCTGGACAGGGAGGAATAGAAGGACTTTCCAAGTCTTTAAATTTAAAGTTGTTATGTTTTGACAAGTATATCTTGAATCTCTAGATCCTTTGAACTAAGAATTAGAAAAAAGCAATATGGAATTTGAAAAAGGTGGAATAGAATGTACCTGCGGTGACGGCGCCGCCGGGGGAGTTGAGGTACATGTGGATGGGTTTGGAGGGGTTTTCAGACTCGAGGTATAGGAGCTGGGCGACGACAACGTGGGCAGTGTCGTCGGAGATGGGTCCGTTGATGCAGACAATTCGTTCCTTGAGGAGACGGGAGAAGATGTCGTAGGCGCGTTCGCCTCGCGACGAGTGCTCTATCACCATCGGGATCAGGCTGTAGCTGCGCATCATTGGCTGCTGCAGCTGTTGTTGACACCATGTCGCCCTGCCCACCAGTCTCGCGCTTGAAATTAGACTCCTCATCCTAATGCCAATGCTATCTAAGAGAGAAAATATGAGAGTAGCAGTGGTAGTAGTAGCAGTAGAAGATCTTTGATTTGGAAACAACCGCCTAGGGTTTATGACTTAAGATAAGAGGGTTTTTTTTTTTACTCTGTATTTATACTATTATTTAAGTTAAGGGCTCCCTCTGTTTAGAATTTTTTTTTTAATTATTCAAAAATGTCTCCATTCCTCAATGTTTAAATAGAGACAAAATTAAAGTACAATTTAGCAAAAATATAACTCAAACTCCCACTAAAACATTGCCTAAAAAATAGAGTTACTCTCCTGTTATTTTCAAATTACCTTATCCACTTATAAATTAGATTTTCAAAATAAAAACACAATTTTTTTTATAGAAAAAACACAAAATTCTGTTTTGCTACAAAATACTAAATAGGACCACTAAAATAAAATTTAAAAAAAAAAAAAAAAAGTTCCATCACACGGGCGAAGCGCGTGTGATGAGGCTAGTTTTTTTTTTTTAAGAAGGTTAAGATAAGAGTTCTGGTTCACAAGTTATAGCATTCACATTGGGTCTTATAAATGCTATATATTGGTAATATTTAGTATCAGAGTCTCAAAACCCCCTATTACCTGGTCTTGCAATTGCAAAAAAAAAATTGAAATTGTGCTACGATGCCATCATTTTTATGATAGCACTGTAATAACTTGTAAAAGGTTTATATTGTATTTTATGGTTGTGGGTGGGTATTTTTAATTATATTTTATGAAGAGGAAGAGAGAGAAAAAGTTGGTGAAATTAATATTTTAATGAATAGATGAGATAAATAAAAGTTGGGATGTTGGGTGTGTTATAAAACGGTATGGTATAATTGATACAGTAGCGGTTAAGACGGTAAAATAGAATAGTTCCGAAAAAGCAAATGTGAATGATCTTTCTCTTTTAATTTAATTAACGTAAAAAATAATAATAAATAAAAACTACATTTATTAAATTTTCTTTAGCCAGACATCAACAAAGTACCACTAGATCATACGTAGTTATCATACCATTGTCACATCTACTGCTTCCCTTGTTCTAGTATTTTTGCACTTGCGTGCTCATAGTCCTCTTCTATTTTTTCTGAGATTGTTATATTTTTTAATCACAAAAATACATAATAGTGTGATGAGATTTATGTGTTTGTGACAAGTAGCATATAAATGGTCGTCCATTACTTATAAACCGTCGGTGACAATGACGAGTAAGGGTATAGATGGGCGTATGTGCATTAACTCTAGGCTGTAATCAATAACTGAGCAATGAATAGCGCAAAACCATTACCATCGTCCAATAATGCAAAATTAAGTACCAGTTACAAACAAAAAACGTTGGAGTTAAATTGCAATCATTAAGCATTGATTACCTAGTTGCAACAGAATGATTTACTGAGAATTAACTCAGCCTAAGGTTATATATAGCTAGGAAAAACAGGTAAAAGGACACGAACACACAACTGCTATACAAATTACAGTTTTTCTAGAGAGAATAAGCTAACTTAAGCATTATAAGGTCCTTAGCAGGCCCCAAACCGATGCCCTTATCTATTGAGTGCTTTTTGTGACACAGGTTTTACAGGTCATCCATCATACTGACAAGGAACATACTGACAAGCTACAGTTTTTTGCTTCATCAGTTTGGTGCAGTCTGTAGGGACCAATTGAGTTGCAATTTTCTCAAGCAAATCATCGTATCTCTACCAATAAAGTTCCTCAAGACACATGGACACTTCCACTTCATCACCTCCTACAGACCAACCGTAATGGCCCAACAGATTCAAGCACTCACTGCTAACGTGCAATAATTGATGAAACAGAATGAAGAATTGAAGCGAAGGGCATACCTTAGGACTCCGACTATGTTGCAGTCTCGACATAATCACAATGACAACGATGACGAGGCCCATATTCCAGAGAATAGCAAAAGGGATACTTCCAAACATACTGCGCAGTCAACTTGTGGTAGTGATCAAATGATGAAAAACATGAGAAATGAGTTGGACGAAGTCAAGAATGCCATGAAGGGAAAGATAGCAATGAACCTGGATGGCATGATCAAGAGGACCGACTCACCCTTCACAGCTAGTGTCCTGGAATGCCCCTTACCTCCCAAATTTTGTCTCCCTCAACTGGAGGTCTACGATGGCACTAAGGACCCTATGGACCACATAGGAGCATTCAAAACAATTTTGAGTCTCAAGCAAACCCCAGATGAAGTTATTTGCAGGACATTCCTAGCAACCCTTAGGGGAGTAGCACAGGTATGGTTCAGTAAACTGCCCGTAGCATCCATTGCAAACTTTGACCATCTAAGTGACTCCTTCGTCTGTCACTTCATTGGAGGCCAACATCATAAGAGGCCCACTTCCTATTTGCTAACTGTGAAACATCAGGAAGGAGAGACCCTGAGGTAATATTTGAAGCGATTCAACAAGGCAGTCCTAGAAATTGATGAGGCTGATGAGCAGGTGATAATGATGACCTTCCGAGCCGGCCTGATTAATTTTGACCTCGTTTTCTCCTTAAGGAAAACTCCTCCGACCTCGATGACAGATCTACTGTTTAAAGTGCAAAAATACATGAATGGGGAAGATGTGTTGACAGTAAAGGGATTGACGGGCAAACGAAAGAAAGACGAAGGCGCAGAGTCCCAAAGTAAGAAGAAGGAGCACAAAGATAGTCTTACGGAAGCTAAGGCTAGCAAAAGTAGTTTGGAGGCATCATCAAAGAAGAAGCTAAATTTCACCCCATTGATAATGCCTGTAGACAAGATTCTCATGCAGATAAAGGACGACCTTGCCTTGAAATGGCCTAAGCCATTGAGCTCGTCCTAAAAGCGAAGAAATCTGAAGAAGTATTACCGCTTCCATAAGGACCATGGTCATTAAATAGACGAATGTAGGGATTTGAAAGAACAGATAGAAGAATTAATCCAAATGGGGAAGCTCCAAAAGTTTCTTAAGAAAGACTATTAAGCTCACTAGTGAATAGAAGAGAAACCCACTAATGACCAAAGAGAGGAAGATTAAGACAATCTCAAACCCATCATAAGAGAGATAAGGACGATCACTAGAGGACCAGTCATTGGAGGATCATACAAGTCCCTGAGGAATATAGTGCAGAGGCAGGTGAACAGCGTCCATGTCAACCACCCAATGGCAAAACAATGACGACATTGTCTTCTCTGAGCAAGATGTGAAGGGGATCAGGCAGCCCCATGATGACCCCCTAGTCATTATGCTAGCCATTGAGGGGTTCAACACCCAAGAGTGCTGGTGGATAATGGGAGCTCGGCAGACATAATGTATATGATAGCTTTCCAACAGATGAAGTTGGATCTAAAACGCCTCAAGCCTTTTGGATTTCCGTTAGTTAGCTTCAGCAGAGACTGTGTATATCTAAAAGGCATCATTTCATTATAGATTACAGCAGGGACCTATCTTGCTCAAGTGACGAGGATGGTAGACTTCTTGATCGTTGATTGCCTTTTGTCTTACAATGTGATTCTTGGGTGACCGACCCTTAATCGCCTTAAGGCAGTAACTTCCACATATTGCCTGAAAGTGAAATTCTTGACCCCCTACGGAACTGGAGAAATCATAGGGGACCAACTTTTGGCTCGGGAATGTTACCAAGTGATCGTGGAATCTAGAGAAAATCACACTTGGATGGTAGAAGAAGAACCATCCAAACCCATGGAGGAGGTGGAAAATGTAGTGCTAGTAGAAAGAGATCCATCCAAAACCACCAAGGTAGGAACGAAACTTCAACAAATTTTGAAGGACGAGTTAGTGAAGTTTTTGAAAAAGAACTTGGATGTCTTTGCTTGGAGCCATGAGGACATGCCAGGGATCGACAAACGAGTGATAGAGCACAATTTTAATGTCGACCTAACAAAGAAGCCCATCCAACAGAAAAGACAAGTATTTGCTCCAGAGCGGAATAAAGCAATCATAGAAGAGGTGGAAAAGCTTTTAACTGCTGGGTTCATTAGGGAAGTCTACTATCCAAAATGGCTTGCTAACATTGTTATGGTAAAGAAGTCCAATGGAAAATGGAGAATGTGTATGGACTTCACTGATTTGAACAACGCATGTCCCAAAGACAGTTTTCCCCTTCCTAGAATTGACCAGCTTGTTGATTCAATAGCTAGCCATGAGCCATTGACCTTCATGGATGCTTTTTCAGGTTATAACTAAATCCTAATGAAGGAAGAAGATCAGGAGAAAACTGTGTTTGTCACTAGCCAGGGCCTGTATTGCTATAAAGTCATGTCGTTTGGACTGAAGAACGCAGGCGCCACCTATCAAAGATTGGTGAATCAGATGTACAGTAAGCAGATAATGAGGAATATGGAAGTCTATGTAGATGATATGCTTGTGAAAAGCAGGGAAGCTAAAACCCATCTTACAGACCTTTAAGAGGCGTTCGATACTTTGAGAAGGTATAAGATGAAGCTCAACCTTGCGAAGTGCCTTTTTGGAGTCTCCTCAGGAAAATTCCTAGGCTTCATGTTATCTCAACGAGGAATTGAGGTGAACCCAGAGAAGGTCAAAGCCATACTTGACATGGTATCTCCCAAGAAAGTCAAGAAAGTGCAAAGACTGACGGGACGCGTAGCAACATTAAACAAGTTTGTCTCAAAGGCCACTGACAAGTGTCTTCTCTTCTTTAAATTTCTTAAATAGGCTTTTCAATGGACGAATGAGTGTGAAGTAGCCTTCCAGAACCTCAAGGAGTATCTAGCCAAGCCTCCGTTACTAAGCCCGTCAGTAAAAGGAGAAGATCTATTTTTATACTTAGCTGTATCATAAACAGCCATCAGTTCAGCTTTGATTCACAAGGAATCTAAGATACAAAGGCCAGTGTATTACACAAGTCAGGCCTGTCAAGGTGCCGAAGCAAAGTATCCATGCATGGAAAAGATGGCCTTTTCATTAACCGTGGCTTCGAGAAAGCTTCGTCCATACTTTCAGGCTCATACAATTGTAGTTATGACGGACTAACCAATTTGAAAAGCAATGAAACCAGATGCCACAGGTCATATGGTCCAGTGGGCGGTTGAGCTAAGCTAGTTCGACATTGAATACAAGCCAAGAACAATAATCAAGGCACAAGCTTTAGTGGATTTCATTACGGAATTTACTCTTGCAGACCCTAATTAAGAAGCAGAATATTGGACAGTTTGTTCAGATGGCTCGTCTGTAACAGGACTCGAAGGCGTCGATGTCATAATGACGTCACCAGAGAATGACATCCTTAAACATGGGGTTCAGCTCCAGTTTCCAGGAACAAATAATAAGGCAGAGTATAAAGCAGTCCTTGTTAGCTTAAGGGTTGCAAGAGCCTTAAGAGTCAAGAATGTGAGATTGAGGTTTGATTCCAAACTAATTGTTGGACAAATAACTAATGAATATGAAGCAAATGAGGAAAGAATGAAGAAATACCTACAGCTGATGAGCCAACTCATTGACGAGTTTGATAACGTTAAACTCGAGCTAGTCCCAAGGGAAGAAAACTTTGCTGCTAACGAGATTGCTAGACTTGCCTCAACCGAAGACACTTAAGCAACAGAAGGCTTGCTCATAGAGGTTCGGACAACCCCTAATATTGACGGATTGCAAGCCCTTTTGATCCAACAACAAAGTAATTGAATGAAACCAATCCTATCCTACATCAGAGGCAAAGAAGGTCAGAGTCCAAGCAGCAAGGTTCGCAATTTTGAATGGAGAACTCTACAAAAGAGGATTCTCAATGCCATACCTAAAGTGTTTGGCCCTAGACGAGGCGACGTATGTGTTACGAGAAATACATGAAGGTGTTTGTGGTAACCATTCCATACCTCAATCTTTGGTGGGAAAGACGATTAGGGCAGACTACTTTTGGCCAACTACGTAGAAGGATGTAATTGAACTTGTGAAGAAATGTGATAAATGTCAGCGGTTCGGCAACGTGCAGTATATTCCTAGGGAATTACTGATGAGCATCTCCTCACCTTGGCCATTTTCTACGTGGGGAATAGACATTGTCGACCCACTCCCTTTGGGAAAAAGGCAAGTGAAGTTTCTGTTCGTAGCCATTGACTACTTCACCAAATGGGTCGAAGCAAAACTACTAGCAGTAATCACCGAAGACAAGATACAAACCTTCGTTTGGAAGAACATCATTTGTAGGTTTGGGATTCCTAGGACGATCATATCTAATAATGGTCGTTAGTTTGATAGTCGAAAATTCATGGAGTTTTACCCAGAGCTGGGATACAAAATCACTGCTCGTCACCTTGGCATCCATAAGCTAATGGCAAACATAAGTAACAAATCGTACTTTGCTTAAACTCATCAAAGCACGACTTGAGAGGGCAAAGGGTGCATGACCTAAAGAGTTGCTTGGGGTATTATGGGCTTACAAGACAACAGCGAGAACACCAACAGGAGAAAATCCATTCAAGTTGGCCTTCAGCACTGAAGTAGTTATTCCAGCCGAGATAGGAGTCTCTAGTTAGTCAGACTTCAACAAAGTACTACTAGATCATACGTAGTTATCATACCATTGTCACATCTACTGCTTCCCTTGTTCTAGTATTTTTGCACTTGCGTGCTCATAGTCCTCTTCTATTTTTTTTGAGATTGTTATATTTTTTAATCACAAAAATACATAATAGTGTGATGAGATTTATGTGTTTGTGACAAGTAACATATAAATGGTCGTCCATTACTTGCAAACCGTTGGTGACAATGACGAGTAAGGGTATGGACGAGCGTATGTGCATTAACTCTAGGCAGTAATCAATAACTGAGCAATGAATAGCGCAAAACCATTACCATCGTCCAATAATGCAGAATTAAGGACCGGTTACGAACAGAAAACGTTGGAGTTAAATTGCAATCATTAAGCATTGATTACCTAGCTGCAATAGAACGGTTTATAGAGAATTAACTCAGCCTAAGGTTTATATATAGCTAGGAAAAATAGGTAAAAGGACACGAACACAACTGCTATACAAATTACAGTTTTTCCAGAGAGAATAAGCTAACTTAAGCATCAAAAGGCCCTTAGCAGGCCCCAAACCGATGCCTTTATCTATTGAGTGCTTTTTGTGACACAGGTTTTACAGGTCGTCCATCATACTGACGAGGAACATACTAATAAGCTACAGTTTTCTACTTCATCAGTTTGGCGCCGTCTGCGGGGACCAATTGAGTTGCAATTTTCTTAAGCAAATCATCGTATCTCTACCAATAAAGTTCCTCAAGACACATGGACACTTCCACTTCATCACCTCCTACAGACCAACCGTAATGGCCCAACAGATTCAAGCACTCATTGCTAACATACAAGAATTGATGAAATAGAATGAAGAATTGAAGCGAAGGGCATACCCTAGGACTCCGACTATGTTGCAGTCTCGACATAATCACAATGACAACAATGACGAGGTCCATAGTCCAGAGAATAGCAGAAGGGATACTTCCGAACATACTACGCAGTCAACTTGCGGTAGTGATCAAATGATGAAAAACATGAGAAATGAGTTGGACGAAGTCAAGAATGCCATGAAGGGAAAGACAACAATGAACCTGGATGGCATGATCAAGAGGACCGACTCACCCTTCATAGCTAGTGTCCTGGAGTGCCCCTTGCCTCCCAAATTTCGTCTCCCTCAACTAGAGGTCTACGATGGCACTAAGGACCTTATGGACCACATAAGAGCATTCAAAACAATTTTGAGTCTCCAGCAAACCCCAGATGAAGTTATTTGCAGGACATTCCTAGAAACCCTTAGAGGAGCAGCACGGGTATGGTTCAGTAAACTGCCGTAGCGTCCATTGCAAACTTTGACCATCTAAGTGACTCCTTCAACTGTCACTTCATTGGAGGCCAACATCATCCTATTTGCTAACTGTGAAACAACAAAAAGGAGAGACCTTAAGGTAATATGTGAAGCGATTCAACAAGGCAGTCTTAGAAATTGATGAGGCTGACAAGCAGGTGATAATGATGACCTTCCAAGCTAGGCTGATCAATCTTTACCTCGTTTTCTCCTTAAGGAAAACTCCTCCGACCTTGTTGATGGATCTACTGTTTAAAGCACAAAAATACATGAATGGGGAAGATGCGTTGACAATAAAGGGATTGACGGGCAAATGAAAGAAAGACGAAGGCACAGAGTCCTAAAGTAAGAAGAAGGAGTGCAAAGATAGTCTTATGAAAGCTAAGGCTAGCAAAAGTAGTTTGGAGGCATCATCAAAGAAGAAGCTAAATTTTACCCCATTGATAATGCCTGTAAACAAGATTCTCATGTAGATAAAGGACGACCTTACCTTGAAATGGCCTAAGCCATTGAGCTCGTCCTAAAAGTGAAGAGATTCGAAGAAGTATTGCCGCTTCCATAAGGACCATGGTCATTAAACAGACGAATGTAACAATTTGAAAGAACAGATAGAAGAATTAATCCAAAGGGGGAAGCTCCAAAAGTTTGTTAAGAAAGACTATCAAGCTCGCCAGCGAATAGAAGAGAAACCCACTAATGACCAAAGAGAGGAAGATCGGGACAATCTTAAACCCATCGTAGGAGTGATAAGGACGATCACTAGAGGGCCAGACATTGGAGGATCATACAAGTCTTTGAGGAAGGTAGTGTAGAGGCAGGTGAACAGCGTCCATGTCAACCACCTAATGGCAAAACATCCTCACATTGAGAATGATGACATTGTCTTCTCTGAGCAAGATGTGAATAGGATCAGGCAGCCCCATGATGACCCCCTAGTCATTATGCTAGCCATTGAGGGGTTCAACACCTGAAGAGTGCTGGTGGATAATGGGAGCTCAGCAGACATGATGTATATGACGGCTTTCCAACAGATGAAGTTGGATCCAAAAGGCTTGACAAAACGCCTCAAGCCTTTTGGATCTCCATTAGTTAGCTTCAGCGGAGATTGTGTATATCTAAAAGGCATAATTTCATTATAGATTACAACAGGGACCTATCTTGCTCAAGTGACGAGGATGGTAGACTTCTTGATCGTCGATTGCCCTTTGTCTTACAATGTGATTCTTGGGTGACCGACCCTCAATCACCTTAAGGCAGTAACTTCCACATATTGCCTGAAAGTGAAATTCTCGACCCCCCACAGAATTAGAGAAATCATAGGGGACTAACTTTTGGCTCGGGAATGTTACCAAGCGGTCCTGGCATCTAGAGAAAATCACACTTGAATGGTAGAAGAAGAACCATCCAAACCCATGGAGGAGGTGGAAAATGTAGTGCTAGTAGAATTAGATCCATCCAAAACCACTAAGGTAGGAAAGGAACTTTAACAGATTTTGAAGGACGAGTTGGTGAAGTTTTTGAAAAAGAACTTGGATGTCTTTGCATGGAGCCATGAGGACATGCCAGGGATCGACAAACGAGTATAGAGCACAATTTTAACGTCGACCTAACAAAGAAGCCTATCCAACAGAAAAGACAAGTATTTGCTCCAGAGCGGAATAAAGCAATCATGGAAGAGGTGGAAAAGCTTTTAACTGCTGGGTTCATTAGGGAAGTTTACTATCCAAAATGGCTTGCTAACATTGTTATGGTAAAGAAGTCCAATGGAAAATGGAGAATGTGTGTGGACTTCACTGATTTGAACAACGCATGTCCCCAAGACAGTTTTCCCCTTCCTAGAATTGACCAGCTTGTTGATTCAACAGCTAGCCATGAGTTATTAACCTTCATGGATGCTTTTTCAGGTTATAACTAAATCCTAATGAAGGAAGAAGATCAGGAGAAAACTGTGTTTGTCACTAGCCAGGGCCTGTATTGCTATAAAGTCATGTCGTTTGGACTGAAGAACGCAAGCACCACCTATCAAAGATTGGTGAATCAGATGTACAGTAAGCAGATAGTGAGGAATATGGAAGTCTATGTAGATGATATGCTTGTGAAAAGCAGGGAAGCTAAAACCCATCTTGCAAACCTTTAAGAGGCGTTCGATACTTTGAGAAGGTATAAGATGAAGCTCAACCTTGCGAAGTGCCTTTTTGGAGTCTCCTCAGGAAAATTCCTAGGCTTCATGGTATCTCAACGAGGAATTGAGGTGAATCCAGAGAATGTCAAAGTCATACTTGACATGGTATCTCCCAAGACAGTCAAGAAAGTGCAAAGACTGACGAGGCGCGTAGCAGCATTAAACAGGTTTGTCTCAAAGGCCACTGACAAGTGTCTTCTCTTCTTTAAAGTTCTTAGATAGGCTTTTCAGTGGACGGACGAGTGTGAAGCAGCTTTCCAGAACCTCAAGGAGTATCTAGCCAAGCCTCCATTACTAAGCCCGTTAGTAAGAGGAGAAGATCTGTTTTTATACTTAGCTGTATCATAAACAGCCATCAGTTCAGCTTTGATCCGCGAGGAATCCAAGATACAAAGGCCAGTGTATTACACAAGTCAGGCCTTTCAAGTATCCACGCATGGAGAAGATGGCCTTTTCATTAATCGTGGCTTCGAGAAAGCTTCGTCTGTACTTTCAGGCTCATACCATTGTAGTTATGATGGACTAACCAATCTGAAAAGCAATGAGCAAACCAGATGTCGTAGGTCGTATGGTTCAGTGGGCGGTTGAGGTAAGCTAGTTTGACATTGAATATAGGCCAAGAACAGTAATCAAGGCACAAGCTTTAGCGGATTTCATTGTGGAATTTACTCTTCCAGACCCTAATTATGAAGCAGAATATTGGACAGTTTGTTTAGATGGCTCGTCTGTAACAGGACTCGAAGGCATCAGTGTCATAATGACGTCACCAAAGAATGATGTCCTTAAATATGGGGTTCAGCTCCAGTTTCCAGCAACAAATAATGAGGCAGAGTATGAAGTAGTCCTTGCCAACTTAAGGGTTACAAGAGCCTTGGGAGTCAAGAATGTGAGATTGAGGTTTGATTCCAAACTAATTGTTGGACAAATAACTAACGAATACGAAGCAAATGAGGAAAGAATGAAGAAATACCTACAGTTGATGAGCTAACTCATTGACGAGTTTGATAACGTTAAACTCGAGCTAATCCTAAGGGAAGAAAACTCTGCTGCTAATGAGATTGCTAGACTTACCTCAACTGAAGATACTTAAGCAACATAAGGCTTGCTCGTAGAGGTTCAAACAACCCCTAGTATTGACGGATTGCAAGCCCTTTTGATCCAACAACAAAGTAACTGGATGAAACCAATCATATCCTACATCAAAGACAGCAAACTCCCATCTAACTCATCAGAGGCAAAGAAGGTTAGAGTCCAAGCAGCAAGGTTCGTAGTTTTGAATGGAGAACTCTACAAAAGAGGATTCTCGATGCCATACCTAAAGTGTTTGGCCTCCAACGAAGTGACGTATGTGCTACGAGAAATACATGAAGGTGTTTGTGGTAACCATTCTAGACCTCGATCTTTGGTGGGAAAGATGATTAGGGTAGGTTACTTTTGGCCAACTATGTAGAAGGATGCAGCTGAACTTGTGAAGAAATGTGATAAATGTCAGCAGTTCGACAACGTGCAGCATATTCCTGAGGAATTACTGATGAGCATCTCCTCACCTTGGCCATTTTCTACGTGGGGAATAGACATTGTCGGCCCACTCCTTTTGGGAAAAAGGCAAGTGAAGTTTCTGCTCGTAGCCATTGACTACTTCATCAAATGGGTCGAAGCAAAACCACTAGCAGTAATCACCTAAGACAAGATACAGACCTTTGTTTGGAAGAACATCGTCTGTAGGTTTGGGATCCATAGGACGATCATATCTGATAATGGTCGTTAATTTGATAGTAAAAAATTCAAGGAGTTTTACGTAGAGCTGGGATACAAAATCATTGCTCGTCACCTGGGCATCCACAAGCTAATGGGCAAACAGAAGCAACAAATCGTACTTTGCTTAAACTCATCAAAACATGACTTGAAGGGGCAAAGGGTGCATGACCTGAAGAGTTGCCTGGGGTATTATGGGCTTACAGGACAACAGCGAGAACACCAACAGGAGAAACTCCATTCAAATTGGCCTTCGACACTGAAGTAGTTATTCCAGCCGAGATAGGAGTCACTAGTTTTAGGCAAGCTCATTATGACAAAGGTAAAAACAATGATAAACTGAGGCTCAGCTTGGATTGTTTGGCTAAAGTCAGAGATGAGGCAGCCTTGAGAATGGCTTGGTACCAACAAAAAATGAAGAAGTACTACAATTAGAGGGTAAAACTCAGAAGGTTTAACTCCAATGACATGGTGCTGCGAAAAGTCTCCCAAGCTACTAGGGATCCAGCGCAGGGGAAGTTAGGGCCTACTTGGGAAGGTCGATACAAGGTCGTCTATTACTCCAGACAAGGCAACTATTATTTGAAGGATTTGGAAGGCAATCCACTTCCTTGTCCTTAGAACGTGGAACATCTCAAGAAGTATTATCAATAAAAGCTATTGTTTGGTCTAATAAGCTCTGTTTGCAAGAGTAGCTCGCTTGACGACACATCAGATAAGCGAGATTTAATTGTTTTTTCTAAGTATTTCTTTTCCTTCAAGTGTTTTGTTAAAGCTATTTTCAGTTTGTTGTTTCCTTGTAATTCCTTTGTATATGAGGAATGCATGAAATAATAAGGTTTGTTTAGCCATCCTTTTTTTCAATAAAGTTTGAGAAAGTGTCACAGCCAAGTTTAATGATAAAAAGGAAGTATCTGAAATCTAGCAACAAGTTCAAACCACAAACGTGATAAGAACACGAATGGTAAAAGCTCAAATGACGAGTGAAAATCATTAGTATGGTAAAAACTCAAAAAAAGGAGTTAAAAATCACAAAATATGGTAAAAACTCAAAATGACGAGTTAAAATCATAAATGTGGTAAAAACTTACAAGATAAGTTAAAATCACAAGCTAAAATCACAAATGTGGTAAAAACTCATAAGGTGAGTTAAAATCACAGCATATGGTAAAAACTCAAAATGACGAGTTGAAAATCATAGACGTGGTAATAACTCTAACAATGATCTGAAATCGCAAAACATAGTGAAAACTCAAATGACGAGTTAAATTATTAAGCAGGGTAATAAAAGAGCAAGCATGAATCATAAGAACTTCAAAGTTCAAAACAAGATAAGTGCATTGTTTCTAAAATAAAACAAGATAAGTATTAACCCCTTGTGATGAATTAGCCAATTAATTAGCCAAGTTAATTAATTAATTCAATTAGCATGCAATAAGCGTGGTAGTACAAACAAATCACCAACTAAGTTAATATGCAGCGGAAAATAAATTGACACGGTGATTTGTTTACGAATGGGGAAAACCTACACTACAAAAACTCTACCGGGTGATTTTAAGGTCACTACTCCTAAGAATCCACTATTATCACAACAAGTGGTTACAAGTAAAGGAATCTCAGTACCTTGTACCAACCTACAGTTGAACCCTTACCCCAATATCCAATTGGACTTGTTCTGTAGTGACAATCTCTCCTTTCAATGCACAGCTCTCAGTACATGACTAACCAATTCGATGTGCGGATCCCAGTACGTGGCTTACACACCAACTTGAGAAGGTTGTTGGCTACAAAGTTCTTCAATTCATCAATACGATGAAGATCACGAAGCTCCTTGGTTACAAAACCCTACAGTGTACAAACATGACAGCTTCTTGAAGAGAAAGATGAACTAGGGCATATGTCTCTGGTTCACAATATGCTTGTGAAAAACTTTTACATTGAGGTGCATCAGCTATGACGGCTCTTAAAACAATTCTTATATATGTTTAGTTAGGGTTGTGAGAAAAGAAAGCCCAAACATCTATACACGGATTGGAGTGAAATCAAACCTGAAAAATTGATTTTCTTAAATCTCGATAGATACCTTATCTATCGAGCAACTGTTGAGCATCGAGTTTAAACAGCCTTTTAAATCTCGATAGATACTAGCTGTCAAGTTTTAAAATCTAGCACTTCTTCACTTGATTCTTGGATAGATTTGCACAGCTTTAACACTGGAACTTGAAACCTTGTTCCTTGAAGCGTTAAACAAATCCTAGATCTATCCAATTACAAGTAAAGTGCGTTTTGTCAAAGGATTAGCCAATTCTATATTGACATATATTCCTAACATGATTCACATATGTCCTAACACGTTTCTCTCCCTTTTTCTTTTTATCTCTCCCTTTTCCACTCAACACTTATGTATTCCTTTTTTCTCCCTCAGATGTGGTTGTATGAGAAACTCAAACTGATTCATCCCCCCTCGTTCCATTTAATTGGTACCAACTGAAGCATTATTGTGATCGCAAGCTCAAGGACAAAGAGATGGATCCTATCAAGCTTACTAAACTTTTAAAGCATCTTACTTTAGTAAACATCCAATGGGAAGTAGAATGGTGGCGCATCGAGGCCATGAATAGCAATGGTTTCAAGGAAAACTGTGTACCTTTGGTTGGGCTTCACCATTGCCTTATTATCCTACATGTCGCATTGCATGACAATTTGGTGACTGTCAAGGGGTACCTTGTGGCAATGGTTCTTATCATACCATAACATTCACTAAGAGAGTCTTGGGTAGAATAAAGGAGACTTAACCTCAAAGGGCAATGAATAGGGACATCTGTTTTCCTCAGTTTCTCAATCCAACTTCAAGATACAAGAATTGGCTCTCCACAGATAGAAGAGCAGTCCATAAGGAAGAAAATGATCACAAGAAGTCCAACAAAAGGAAGAGGACTGAGTGACTACCTTGATATGCCCCAAATTTTACTTTTCTGCATTTTATGATTCTGTGTCTTTTTATTAAAGTTTAATAAAGGATTGGAATGTTCCAGATCCCCTATGAAACAATTTATCATCTTTTAATTTGAGCAATGAGAGAACCATCCATTTTATTATCTTTGCTTGTTGTCTTTATTTTTCTTTTTCTTTCTTCTATGCCATGTAATTTTTGCCCATGATGTCCTTTTGGGAATTTTCGCCATGCCCATGGTCTTTTCCCTTAACTTTTGCCTAGATCGCCCTTTCAAGTTTTTAACCTAACAAGGTTTCTTTGCCCTAATTTTTGCTTGGGCCACTCTTTTAGGTTTTTAACCTAACATTCTTTTTTCCCCTATTTTTCTTTTCATAGGTTATATTTCCAAAGTCTGTCAATATTGAATGGGTGGAGCATTTCTTCTCCATCCAAGTCTGTAATTCTTGTGGCACCTCCTATCTTGATCTCTTTGATAATAAAAGGGTCCAGACCACCTTGGCTTCATTTTTCCTTAAGGATTGGAAGCTTCATCCCTAAGTACCTTTAGGACTAGATCCCCTTCTTTATTGTTTCTTGGCTTTATCCTCTTGTTGAATGCCCTCACAATTCTCTTTTGATAACCTTGTGCATAGTATTGGGCTCTCATCCTCTTCTTATCTATCAAGGCTAATTCCTCATATCTTTCCCTTATCCATTCCTCTTCTTAGACTTTGGTCTCCACCAATACTCTCAAAGATTGTATCTCTACTTCAATGGGAAGTACTACTTCAATCCTATATAGAAAAGAGTAGGGAGTTGCCCTAGTTGACGCATGGATAGAAGTCCTATAACCCCATAAAGCAAATGGAAGTTTCTTAGCCTAATCCTTGTATGTTACCACCATCTTAGCTAGGATGTTCTTGACATTCTTGTTGGCTGCTTCTATAGCCCCAATAGTCTATGGTCGGTATTGTGAAGATTTGTGATGCTCAATGCTGTACAATTCCATGATCCTTCTGACTTCTCTTTTAAAGTGGGAACCATTGTCAGAGATGATCTCTTATGGCACTTTAAATCAACAAATGATGTTGTTCTTTATGAATTGGGCCACATACTTGACTTGCAACATGGGGTAGGAGGCTACTTCCACCCATTTAGTGAAGTAGTCAATTGCGACTCAGATGTACTCGTGCCTATTTGAGGTCTTAGGAGCTATCCTTCCGATCACATCTATGCCCCACACAAAGAAGGGCCATGGAGAGGTCATGCTATATAGCTTAATAGGTGGCACATGGTTCAGATTTGCATGAGTTTGGCAGTCTTGGCAACTTTTCACAAAGCTTATGCAGTCAGTTTCCATTGTATTCCAATAGTATCCTATCCTCAGAATCTTCTTTGCCAACATCTTCCCATTCATATGAGGATCACAAATTCCTTGGTGGACTTCGTCCATGATTCTTTTGGCTTCTTCATTCTTCAAACAACGAAGATGTACCCCATTATAGGATCTCCTATAGAGCTGACTCTACATAGGATGTATTACATTGCCATCATTCTTACTAAGCAACGTTCCTTCTTCTCGGCTCAATCAGGGTAGATTCCTAATTCTAGAAACTTCATGATGTTGTAAAACCAAGGGACTTTTTCCTTCTTTATGGCCAAGATGGCCAAATCTTCTTTCTCATTATGTACCAATTGATATTTTTGTTCAATCTCCAAAGGTTGTGTCCACACTCCTTCGAGTATCTCAACTATGGAAGCCAAGGTAGCCAAAGCATCCACAAACTAATTCTAAGCTCTAGGGATGACAGTGTATTCAATTCTGTTGAAGGTTTTTGTCAACTCCTCCAAGTATTGTTGGTAAGACTTTAGATGTTCTTCCTTCACCTTCCACAACTTTTGTGCCTGTGCTATAACCAAGGTCAAATCCCTAAAGACTTTGGCTTCCTTTGCTCCTAGCTCTCGTAGGGCTTCCATTTCGGTGATACAAGCCTCGTATTTTGCTATGTTGTTGGTTGCTTTGAAATTCAACTTGACGGCTAAAGGCATGTGAAATCCATCGGGGGTCATCAAAAGTACTTCTATCCCATTTCCATATTGATCCACTGCTCCATCTAAATACATCTTTCATGCTCTTAGTTCTATGTTTAATATATCTTCATTGGGGAAATCTTCCCCACCACTTTCTCCTTCTATGGGGTTCTTGGTACAAAAGTCTGATATGACACTTCCTTTGATGGTCTTTCTAGCCACATATTTCAAATCGAATTCAGCCAATAAGATTAACCACCTTGACAACCTTCCACTCAGGGCAGGCTTCCCAAATAAGTACTTCAATTGGTCCATTCTAGTGACTATCCACACTTGGAATGGTAGGATGATATGTCTCAGCTTCTGTACAACCTACACAAGAGCAAAACAAGATTTCTCTATGGGTGTATATCTAGTTTGATAGTCATGCAACCTTTTGCTTAAATAATACACGGCTCTTTCATTCTTATCATCATCTTCTTGAGCCAACATACTTCCTACTGCATCTTCTATGATCGAGAGATAAAGGAGTAAGGGCCTTCCAGGTTCTAGAGGTACCAAGACAGGTGGGTGGAGAAGATATTCCTTGATAATCTCGAAGGCTTTCTAGCATTCATCATTCCATGTATGGGGTTCATTTTTCCTCAAAAATTTGAAGATAGGTTCACAGGTGGAAGTGAGTTTGGCAATGAATCGGCTAATGTACTGTAGCCTACCTAAGAATCC
This sequence comes from Quercus wislizeni, assembly GCA_023055345.1. Taxonomy (NCBI): domain Eukaryota; kingdom Viridiplantae; phylum Streptophyta; class Magnoliopsida; order Fagales; family Fagaceae; genus Quercus; species Quercus wislizeni. Next base: position 27,823,752 of record JALGQJ010000007.1, read on the forward strand.
CTTTATCTCCTTCTCACTCTTAGGTGGAGGCATGTCTAAAATGGCCTTGATCTTTAATGGGTCAACTTCTATCCCCTTGTCGCTTACTAAGAAGCCTAGTAATTTTCCAACAGTTACTCCGAAGGTGCTTTTTTATGAGTTTAATCTAAGCTTGTATTCCTTGATCCTTTTGAAGAATTTTCTCAAGTTGGTTATGTGACCCCCTTTATCTTTGGACTTCACTATCATATCATCAATATATACCTTTACCTCATTAAGCATCATGTCATGAAATAAGGTTGTAGCCATCATTTGGTAGGTTGCACCTGCCTTCTTAAGCCTAAATGGGATTACTATATAGCAAAATATTCCTCATTCAATGGTGAAAGTAGTCTTGGCGATGTCCTTAGGAGCCATGCTTCCTCCTCTTCACTTTCGGCCAAAACAAAGTATTGTCCTTCATTGAAAGGTGAGGTGGAATCTCATTCAATCAAAATGTGACCAGGAACGTATTGGGTCGTCCTAACTATCAAGGTCCAATCTTGATCTTCCCAGGATCTTGCACTTCCTATTTCGGAAAAATCATTAACATTAGTCCTTGTGAAGGTCCAAGGTCTTGGGATATTTTTTAGCATTGGGAAAAGCAAGCGAACGACTCCTTCAATCATAACATGATCAGCCTTTTGTTGTGATGTGTAGCCAAGCATTGTGGTACATGGAAGATCTATGAGAAACCATTTTGAAAAAAATGAATACACGCCTTTCAATTAAAAGCTTCTTTTGGATGTTCTTTAGGAAGTCCTTAAGTCTATTTTAATGAAGGCCCAAATACAATGTCACTCCTTTCTCTCTTATAAGCCTTACCTCTTGTTTTAGGGCTTGGTCCATTTACAACAAAGCTTTCATCTTACACTTGTGGGCTTTCATTAGAATGTACTTAGAAATTTTTAACCCTTTGTCTCAAATATGGGCCATAATGTATTCATCACCTTTAGGTTCTTCTCTTTTTATTCATTGTCAATCTTTTTTTTTTTTTTTTAGAAGTTGCCTTTTAGCTAGAACACACCATGACCATCCTCTCAAGATCCATGAATCTCTCATCATTATAAGCCTTTACATGCAACAAGGAGGCCCAAGATTAGGGAGATTCATATTGACTTTGTAGGATCTTTGATACTAGGTCCATAGCATATTTGTTACCTTAGGCCCAAGGCTTCCTTTCTCAAGAAGCCTTTGATTTTGGGCTTATGATAGTGAATAGGCTATGGTCTTATGAACCTTTCAAGTTAAAATATACCTTTAGATTTTGGGACAAGCCTCTTATATATGAGAACCTCTTTTCTTTTTATCCCAATGTCTTAGGGTATGCCATAACTTTTGGGTCATCCTTTCAATTTTACATCTTTTATTTGTCCTTTAGAGTTAGGTGAACACGAGATATGTAGTTGAACAAACAAGAGATATAAAAGGTTCCCTCTTTTAATAGGATCTAGGATCTCTATATGTGTGGGTAAGCTCCTTAAAGCTAAATGGATAGATCAATAGGTCACTCACAACTAGGTTGGCCACAAGTGAAAGTGCGTGCAAAATAAAATTAAAAAAGCTTTTATCAGGATTAAGAAATGGAACACATTGGAGTCAAACTCTCTATCCCCTATGGAGTTGCCATTGTAAGTGCAAGTGCCCGTGACGGGCTTTGGGTTTCCCTAAATTTGAGGGAAGTACGCCTTGACCTAGAGTGGATCATGGCGGAGGGTGTAAATGGAGTCGCCACCTAGATTAGGTCTAGGAACCATATGTTTAGCGCCCTTGTGAAAGGACTGATCTTTACCAAAGCACATGTCCGGAGTTTAGGCATGGGGATGGGAAGGTGTTAGGCACCCAACCTCACCCGACCCATAGGTCGACCTCTACTCATTATGTTCCAAGTCTTAAAATCGTTAAAGGCTCATTTAACATGTCATTCTAACTCACACACACATTAACATGCATCTAAACCAAGAAAACATGGCATAACGTCCCTCAAACCTAACATTCATCTATCATGACATTAAGCACATCACCAAATGCAAAAACATTACTAGGCAAATCCAAACATAAAGCATTCGAGAATAGGCATACAAACTCATGGCATTCAGCCAAGCATATTAAGCAATTTCATATTCAAACATTCAAATGCATGTTCATGTGATCTATGCATGACTTACCTTACTTATTTCACTACAACACAGCACCTATGCATCAATGCATGTTCATTTTCATATGCATGTTTAGGGTATTCACACAATCTAAACCCCAATAAGCATTAAGAAGATAAAACAAAACAAAACAAGAAAAAACAGAAGAACAGATACTCAAAGATATGAAAAACAAGGTTAAACAAAGGCTAAACATGTAAAAGAAAGCAAAGAAAAAAAATAGAAGTGGATTAGGGTTTCTGGACACAAGTGTGTATGCGCATACATAGGGTATGCGTATGCATACTTCGAGTATGCGTACACATACACTTCCAAAACCTTAACCCAGCAACTTAGAACAGAAAACAAAGAAAAACAGAAAATCTAACAACCTATTATGCTTATAATACAAACCCGGGGTAAACCTAAACTATACGAACATATTATGATCACATAAACATATAAACAAACAAAAAACATGGAAAAGTGAAGAGCCAAAATTAGAACCTTTACCTCAATATAAGAACTCTCCTAGAGCTTTATTTTGATCGTTCCCCTTAATCAATCTAATTAGCAACAAACCAAAAGGTTTGTAAACTTTAAAACTCAAAGGCCAAGACCAGAATAGGTCCCAACCAAGTAAAATTTGACTTGAGGATGTTTCATGAAAAACTCCCTCTTTGATTCACTTATTTCTAGTGAATCTTGCGTATATTCGCCTCCTCTTGAAAAAGTGCATTTTATGGCTTTATATAGTGATAAAATAGGGGTGGGGCGGCTCTTAGACGATGTGGGATTCGTTCCACACAGATTTATGTGCAAAAATCTTTCCTTTCATAGTTTTCTAGAACCTTAACAGCCTACACACGCTCGGGGTATGTGTGCACATACCCTAAGCATGCGTATGCATGGCTTGAGTGTGTAAGTGCATACACGTGTATGCGTACAAACACTTAAGGTTTTCCAAAAATAGTTTTATTCTTTCAAAAATAATTTTATTTATCCATAAATACTTCCTCAAGTCAATTTTCTTGAGATTGGCCCTAAACCAACCTTGGGCCTCAGAGTACTTCCATTATTAGGGAATAGAGACCCGAGTCGTAAGGGGTACAAAATGAGGTGTCTACAATCACTAGAATGGAAGCCCTACGTGAACTAGGTGCAAGGGAGGTTGAGGTTTATGGGGATTCAATGTTTGTTATAGCCTAAGCTCAAGAGTTGTGGAATGTAAAAGAGGAATATCTAAAGCCATATCAACAATATTTAGAAGAATTGATAGACACATTTAATAAGATCAAGTACACCATCATTCCTAGAGCTCAAAACCAATTTACATATAGGAGAAGGAAGACCTAGTCATCCTAGCCATAGAGGAAAAAGAGATCCCTTGGTATTACATCTTGAAGTTCCTAGAGTAGTTCAAAGCTTATAAAACATTTTTTATAATAAAATGTGCGTGTTGACATAATTGTAGTGGAGAGAAAAAGATCATAAAATAGAGCAGTTTGATCGTGCAGTTCACGACGTTGTCCTGACCTAACTAGTCACGACTTGCCTAGTCGGTACTCTAATTTGGTTCTTTTGCAATGTGACATCGTGGGCTAAGCAAATTGTCTGAGGTAGAGAATTGGCCCATGATGTAGCTTTCACAAAGATCACAAGGCTGGGGTACTTTCTACTACAAATACAGTTATGCCAACACACACATTCAGTGTATGTTGAAAGACGGGTTGCTTTGCTTTTGTTCTTTAATTATTCTCTCTTGCCATGTTCAACATACACAAAATGTGTCTTGACAAAATCACAGTGGATAGAAAAAGATTAGAAAATAGAGTAGTCTGATCGTGCTGTTCACAAACTTGTTGCGACTTGGCTGATCGCAACTTGCATAGTCAGCACTCTAATTTGGTTCTTCTACAATGTGACACTTGCAGGTAATTTGCTATTTAAGTTTTTATTTTTATTTTTTATCATTATAAATAACTAGTTTGGGTTGCACGTGCAAGGCACATGCCGCCCATTTAGTGAGAAAATTAAGATGTATATTTTTTTTTGTTTAGAAGAAGTACAAAGTCATGTACTTAAATTTAAAATAGCTATTTAACATATGAATATATATTTACTATGACAATTTCTTAGAACCTATTTACTAAAGGTAATACCTACTCACTAAAAAATTATACTAAGAATGATAATGAATGTCATTATCTTCCAACAATAAACAACTAAGTTTTGATAAGACATTGTCACAATATATAAAATTTTGCAATGAATGATGATATATGCTACAATTGAAACTATTCATCAAATGAAATACATGCAACCATCTACAATGGAGATTTTGTTATCCATACTTCCTTCTTTGTTATCTTATTTTATGAGCAAAATTAAGATGTTTATCTTAATTTTTAATACGAAAAAACCCTTTTACGCAAGAAAAATAAATTAAAAAAGAACAAGATAACAAAAGAAATATGTCATCAAAGTTTCCATTTGATAAAATTACAAGTATAGAAGATTTAAACTTGATAAATTAGTGTTTTCTAGGTTATAAATAGAACACCATATATCACCATTCTCACTTTCCAAGCATGACTACCACATAAAATTCAAAATAAACGAAGAAAATTGTTGGGACATTGAAATCTAGTGTGATGTATTTTAGTCATTGCACAATAGAATATTTTAGAAATCATAAGATTTCGTTAGGGTATATTTAAGAGTGTAAAAGTAGGGGTGTATGCTCCTTTACAAAATATAAAGGAGGAAAATTTTCAACTTTAGTTTATGGAAGGAATGAAACTACCCCAAATATAAAGGGTGAAAGAGATTTTTTGCCTTTTTTTTTTGTGAGTGTGTGCGTGTGTGTGTTTTATTTATTTATTTACTTTACATAATATGCTAAATAAAAAAAAGTCAGCCTAAGAAAATTGTGCATGAAACAATGAATTTTGGCTCAACAAATTGACTAATCCAAAAAAAAAAAAGTCTAGAAACACAAAAAAAAAAAAAATTATGATATTTTTACAATACTTTTACTTTTATCTATGGCGGAGTCTTAGTATAATATTTTATTATTTTATTTTAGACTAATGCATGTCCACAATATCTTCACAACAAAACTTATATGGTAAATTGTAATTGGTTTAAAATTGTGCATTAACCAAAAAAAGAAAAAAGAAAAGAAAAGAAGCCAATTGAAGAAAATTGTGCCTGAAGTAGTGAATTTTGGCTCACCAAGTTTGACTAAACCAAAAAAGAAGCCTAGAAACACAACAAAATATCACAACATTTTCACAATATCTTTTATTTTCAGTTGTGGTAGGTCTTGGTTTGATATTTTATTATTTTATTTTTTATTTCCATAATATTTTCATAACAAATCTTAGGTGGCAAATTGCTACTAGTTTTAAACTAGAACCACCACTTTAAATTGTGTTTAAAAACAAAAAACAAAAAGCCAGCACAATAAAACTATGTGTGAAAATAATGAATTTTGACTCACCCAATTTGACTTAAAAAAAAGAAGAAGTCTAGGAACACAACAAAATGGCATAATATTTTCACAATACTTTTATTTTTGGATGTGACCGTTCCTGACTTGATATTTTATTATTTCATTTTGGAAAAATGTTACATTCACAATATTTTCACAATAAATTTTAGATGAATATTTGTTATTGATTTTAAACTGAGCCCGTTACTGATATCACTTTTTTATTCATCAATAATACCTTGCCATTTATGATTTGTTGTAAAATTATTATGAAAATATTGTGAACTTAGCATTTCTTTTGATCTATAAGGAACTGAGATCTCAACAATTGTAAAAATATTGTGACAGTAACAAGATGTTGTAACATTTTTACAATACATTTATTTTCAGTTGTGGTTGGTCCCAATCTCATATTTTATTATTTTATTTTGAGCTGTAAGGAATTAACACCTCAATAATTGTGAAAATATTGTAAGAATATTTTGCGTCTATAATCAATATAGCAATATTGTGTCCACACAAATAAATATTTAAAAGAAAAACAAACCAAACCTCTAGCGTACTATGAAAAAAAAAATCTCAAGTCAAATGTCCCAAACAAGTGATATTTACTAGATAAGTCACAAGGCTCATAAAGCTGAAGTCTCATAAAAAGAGTCGAACCTAAAACAGTAAAGAAGTCGTGAAATATTTCGCGGATTGAAAAACCCTTTTTCCAAAACCCATTTTGACAAATTAATAGCCATCGTTAAGCTATATTCAAAATTCAAGACCAAAACCCTAGTATGTATGTCCAGTCCTTAAACCCCACTTTCTCCAAACTACATTTACTCACCCAAAAGTCAAAAGCAAGTCCTCTTCCTAAATTCTTCAACGAAAGAACCAACTTCATTCTCTAAAGAATAAGTACCTCCAACTCTCCTTGATTTTTTTTTTTTTTTTTTTAATTTTTATATTCCCCTGTTTGGATGCCTAGAAACTATTTGTAGCAAAAGAAAAGAATCTGAGTCTAGTTTATTTATTTAGTTAATTAAACTTTTCCCCTCTCTAAATTTGAATAACGAATGAAAGTCTCATCTGTTTTTTACTAATATATCCATTTATTCGGTTATTACGCTCAGCTGAGTGGAAGGTTAATTGGTTAAGCAATTCCATATTTTAAAAAAAAAATTAAATAAATAGAAACAAGTATATATGTGTGTATTCGAAACTTATAAAATTTATTGTATAACTAAAATAATTGTTTTACAATAATTATTAAAAATTCTTTTAGAAGAATATTAAAGCCTAACCACTAATAATATAAATATAAATGCGTCCATTGTCGACCTTGATAATAAATAAATAAAATGATTAAAAACTATGTTATATATTTATTATTTTATTTATCCAGGCTATAAATATAATGAGGGAGCTTAACCTTATTTGGTGATGTTATTGAGGAGATTTGAGGTCTACGGTCCAATTTATTTATTTTCTTGTTTTTAGCATGTAGAGAGGGGGCAACAAGCTTGCCCATACTTTCCCAAGACGATTAGTTTTATCTACTAACATTTTTTTTTTGGGTCATTAATGGAATTTTCATTAAACTTAAAAATTAATAAGTCTATTACATCGTAGACTAGCTTTATCAGAAGCTATTATACTTTCCACCACAGGCGGCGGATACAAAAAGATAACAAAAGAGTCTACACTGCTAGCACTAAGCTTGGCCAACGCATCAGCACATTGGTTGGCCTCCCTATATATATGAAATATCTGCTTGTTTGGGATCTCGCTCAGCAGGTTCCTGCAATTAGTTAGTAATGGTTCCATTAACAAATTGGCAGTATTGTTATTCATCAACAAAACAACACTCAAAGCATCCATCTCAATGATAATATTATTAAGACCCATCTCTTTGGCTAATAGTAGCCCATCTCTTAAGGCCCACAATTCAGCTATACAACTATTGGAGCACCCAAGAGGCCTTGCATATCCTCTCAACCATTGCCCCTCATGGTTCTTGAAGACACCACCACCACCAGCACGTCCAGTGCTCCCAATAGCAGACCCATCAGTGTTTAACTTCACCCATCCCATAGGAGGCTTCTCCCAACCCACTTCAACAACAATTTTTGCTTTAGGCATTTTGACATTCCTTCCAACAGAGAAAAATTCAGCACTATCCTTAATGCTCTTCTTAAAATATGATCGCTCCAACTTACTTGTCCTGAAAACATAATTATTTCTATGCAGCCATAAGTTCCACACTCCTATAGGAAACAAAATTTTCCAAGGGATGCCCATCCACCTAGAAACAATGTCAGATTTGCAATTAACTTCAAGCCATTCCCCAATGGATAAGTTGAAAGACCCTCTCAAGCAGACCGGGAAATGGAGTTGCTGCCAATAGTCCTTAGCAAACTCGCATCCCCTCAGTAAGTGATCAATAGATTCATTGTTTCGGTGACACAAGCTGCAAATAGGGTTAAGGCTCAGACCCCTCAACCCCAAAACTTCACCGGTAGGCACACTGTTATGTAGACAAAGCCAAAGAAAAAATTGAATCTTAGGAAGAGCTTCAATTTTCCACACCCACTCCACCGAGACTGCATTAAGCTTCAAAGGATTAAGCCCCTTAGCCAACAAATACGCAGACTTCAAGGAGAAAAATTCATTCTTGGAGTAGGCCCATTGGAGCGAGTCTTCTGCCTCATTATTACAAGACAGTGGAGTTGCTTTAATGGCATTAAGGATATTGTCAGGTAACTCAAATGATAAGCAACCAGCTTGCCATTCATGATTATGATCAACACATTGCTTAATAGTGATGTGCTCTTCCTCACGATACAATGGTCCTTCGATGAGAGATCTCAACATACCTATTGGGAGCCAAAAGTCAGTCCAAACCTTCACTGTTTCACCATTCTTCACAGACCACTTCAGCCCCTTGACATATATTGGACCACCCCTCTTACAAGCCGCCCAACAACTAGAGCATGGTAGCTTTCTTCCTTCATCAGTCAATCTGCTTGTAGCAAGATACTTAGCCACAAGAATTTTTGCCCATGAAGCCTCATTTTCACAAGCTAATCTCCAACAAAGCTTTGCAAGAATGGCATAATTTCTTTCCTTCATTTTATGCAACCCCAACCTGCCAAGCTCTTTAGGGAGAGTTACCTTATCCCAACACACCAAATGCATCCTCCTTTTTTCTTCTATTGATCCCCACAAAAAGTCCCTTATAAGCTTATCAACTTGATCACAAATCTTAACAGGTAAGGCTTGGCATTGCATGTAGTACTCTGCCACCGGGGCTACTGCTGCCTTAACAAGCACCATTCTACCAGCCCTTGACAATAAATTTGCCTTCCATCCAACCAATTTTCTTTGAATTTTATTAACCACAAAATTATACGCACTACCAGCTCTACCTTGATGAATAATGGGAAAACCAAGGTAATTTCCTAGGTTGGTGGTAGCCGCAATCCCAAGTCTCCTACAAATGCTCCTCTTTCTCCTACAAGCTACATTAGGAGAAAATAAAATCTTGGACTTGATCAGGTTCACCTTCTGCCCAGTAAGGTGCAGAAATTATCCAACACTTCAATGATAGCATCACAATTTTTTCTGTCAGCCTTAGCAAAAAGCATCAAATCGTCAGCAAAGAAAATATGGGAGAATCTTGGCCCACTCCTTGATGCCTTAACCATATCCCACCTCTTATCCTCACACATACTAGTGATATGAGCCCCAAGAAATTCCATGCATAGAAGAAATAAGTAGGGAGATATAGGGTCTCCCTGCCTTATTCCTCTCGAAGGTTGAAAAGAATCTAGCTTACTTCCGTTGAACAAAATGGAAGTGGTAGTAGTAGACACGCAGCACATGATCAACTTAATCAACATCTCTAGAAACCCAAAATGCTCCAACACCATTTTGATAAAAGACCACTCTAGGCGATCATAAGCCTTCTCCAGATCAACCTTTATCACCATAAAACCTGTCCTTCCCTTCCTCTTCCTAAGGGAATAAATCAATTCTTGGGCAATTATTACATTATCCGTGCCCCTTCTCCCTTCAAGAAAAGCAGTCTGCATTGGGGAAATTAAGGATGGCAGCAGTGATCGAATCCTTAAAACAATGATCTTTGAAATAACCTTGTATATCGTGTTGCATAAGCTTATGGGTCTGTAATGACTGACTGTCTCAGGCCTAGATTGCTTAGGGATTAGGGCAACAAGGGTCTGGTTTAGATAATCAGGAACCTTTTGCCTTATGAATACTTCCTTAATCTCTCTTTTCATCGAATCCCTAACCACCAACCAAAATCTTTGAAAAAAGCCAGCATGGAGTCCATCAATCCCAAGAGCTTTGTAAGGCTTCATTGATTTGAGTGCATTCCATATTTCCCTATCCGAAGGAATGATGGTCAATCTACCAGCTTCTTCTTGACTAAGCTTAGCACACCAATCCGAGCTCTAATATGGAGTAATCGGACAGAAAACTTGCTCCGATTTATAAAGTTTCTTAAAGCTTGAGTTGAAAATTTCTTTAATTTCCTCTATATTACGGCACCATTCACCCTCACTGTTTTGAACACAGGTGATTCTATTCTTACTTCTCCTATTAAGCGCAGAAACATAAAAGTATGTTATGTTTCTCTCCCCCGATATTATCCAATTGGTTCTGGATTTCATAGCCCACAGCTCTTCTTCAAGTTCAAGAATTAAATTGTATTCTTCCGACAACTGCTTTTGAAGATTAATCAAAAAACTATTTGGGCAGTGAGCTAAAGCTCTTTGCGTACCCAGCAGCCTTGCCAAGATCTTCTTCTTTCTTATGAATACATCACCAAAGACCTCCCTATTCCATCTTTGAGCTTTGGTTTTAAAAATAGAAATAGCTTCAGCAAGATCACCCTTTCTATCTGCCCAAGCATCTCTCACCACAGCCGAAAATTCACTATGACTCAGCCAAATAGACTGAAATCTAAAAGGCCTGTCAGTATTGGAACCCAAAAAAGGATTTAAGTTCAATAATAGAGGACAATGATCTGAGTAAATCCTAGCTAAGTGAGTAACATTAACTTCTGGATAAAAATTTTTCCAATCCGGGTTAGCCCAGCATCTGTCAAGTCTACATTGAATTAAATTATCCAACTCCCTCTTGTTAGTCCAGGTATATATAGGACCTGTAAAACCAAGGTCCATCATCCTGCATTCATCCATACACTCCTTTATAGCTCTAACCATTCTCTGGCAAATCGAATTCCCCTCATACTTCTCATCAGCAGACAAAACTTCATTAAAATCACCCATGAGGGCCCAAGGCAGGTCATGCATATTTGCTAATATCCTAAGATTATTCCACATAATGCATCTCTCTTCAAATCTAGGACTAGCATAAATAGCACTAATTAACCAACTAAGAGATTGAGATCTTACCCGAATTAGCGCATGAATCTCCTGCTCAGTAGCTGCCAGAACTTCAACATGCACCAAGTCTGATCTCCAAAGCATCCAAATACCTCCAGCGAACCCAATAGTATCTGCCACCGTATACCCATCAAAAGGCAGAGTCTCAATAATTTCATCAACCCTTGCACCACTCATTCTAGTTTCCGTGATCACCATGAGTATTGGTGAATGCCAATCCACCAAATCCATAACCTTCTTTCTGAATTGGGGTTTCATAGCCCCTCTGCAGTTCCAAATTAGAATATTCATAATCTTAAAAGAAGAAGAAGAAGCACCGAACTTAGACAAAGAAGAAGAGTCTTCAGTGTCTCTCAACCTCCATAACTCCAACAACTCCTTCCTCGACTCCCAAATCCCCCGGAATAGAGTCACCGGATGCTTTATTATCCCCATCTCCTCCTGAGTAACCTTGATCAGTACCGTGCCATTCATCACTGGTTCGGCAAATTGGATCATTTTCACCATCTGTAGATTGCCCATCAACGAGCATTCCACCGGACTGGTTAGCAATTTCTTTCTTATTGCGACTTTTGGCTCTGTCAATCCCACTTCCGCTTCCAACAGAGATTTTTCCGAGTTCTGCATGTCTGATCCTGTGACTGATGACCTTGAGCTTATCACCGGAGACATCGGCACTGGAGGTCGATCCGTCAAGAACCACCACCATGGGTTCGGAGTCATGATCCATGCTTCGTCCTTCATCGGCAGATACCCCAGTTGCCTGCTTCTCACCGTTAATGGGAACATATTCTTCCACGCCACCATCAGATCGTGCTCGAACCAGCCCCATACCTTTGTTGGATCTTGCCTTATCCAACGAATTGTCTCCTCCCCCATTGGAATCACCTTTCCCTTGTAAAAAATAGCCCATTTCCCTTAGAAGCAGAGCTCACTTCTATGTCCTTTGGATTATCTTTGTTGTTAAATGGGCTAGAAAAACAATATGGGCCTAGCTCAAACGAAGACCTAAACACAAAAACGCCATTATTCTTGCTCTGGCCCACCACATTGGACTGCACCCCAATAATTTTTGTTCCTTTCTGATTCGAATTGGCGTGTACGCCCTTTTCCTTGGTACCCTTCCCAATTTTTGGTTGGCTTTGACTAGACATAGCCATGACATTGGTCCCTTTCTGTGATACAGTAGGTTGCGTGTGCAGAGCTTTTCTCTTGCCACTCCTTCCAAACTGGCCTGCCACTTTAGACATGGTGCCTGTAGCAAAGGACGTTTGTGTCATATGAACGTTAGCCATTTGGTCCATCTCCAACGATTTTTGCACTGGTTTAGTTCTACTAGTTACTTTTTTCCTGCTAACCACCATCCATTCCCCATAGTTTTCCTGTGGTTTTTCCTTTCCCTTATCCTTCAACCTATCTTCCTCCTGGGTATTTGGCGTCTCATTGTGTATTTCACATTGTTCCTTATTCTGCTCCTTGTGTTGTTCCCTAACAATATACGGGCATGCTTCTAGTTTATGCCCAATTCTACCACATGAAAAGCATAGGGCATTAATACCCTCATATAGCACACATTGTTCAAGCTTACCAATATATATCTTCCTTACCAAAGGCTTGTCCAAGTTCACTTGAACACATAATCTAGCAAACCTACCCCTCTCCCAATTAGCAGTGTGTGAATCGATTTTGAGGACTGGGCCAATGGCTCTCCCTATTTTTTTAAGAGCACTCGGTTCATAGAACTCCATGGGCAGCTCAAGGAACCTTATCCAAACTGCTACTGATGAGAGGGTTGCCGTGGAGGCCTTAAACTCTGGCTCCCACTGCATGATAGCAAGAAATTGCTGACCAATAAACCAGGGACCCCCTTTAAGGATAGAATTAACATCTTCTGCTAATTCGAACTTCACAAGATAATAATCATATCCCAAGTCTATGTAGTCCATGCCACCACACAGATTCCACATTTTCCACACCCTCTCAACAAGGAAAGAAAAAGCCATTCTCTTCCCAAAAGTTTTGATGATAAGTGCTTTTTGCCAAGGAGCTCTCATGCGCATCTTCTCTTCCTTTGAAAATCCCACTCTAATGTTTCCATCCTGATCACTATCCTCTTCATTATCAGATTCCACATCTTCTTGCATAAAGCACTCAAAGCCAAAAGCTTGCGCAAATGCTCCAGGAATAGCACCCACCAATTTATCCTTATAGCTCTCCACATTGTTACCCTTAACATTCTCCCTCGCTCCATCAACACTATGGCTATCCTTAAACTTCTTGGTACTCCGAGCAAGAGTATCCTCTTCTTCATCCGATCGCTTTAGTCTTTCTCTCTCCATTGTCAATTTTATCATTTATCTACTAACATTGATATCTGAGTGGAAGAACTTTTTATTATTATTATTATTATTTATTTATTTATTTTTCTTCGTCTTTTTTAGAATGAGTGGAAAAGCTAGCTTGTGAGTTGGAGCCAATTTGATTTCCTTTCTCACAGCCAAAAAAAAAAAAAAAAAAAATTATTGAAACACCTGGCTGCAAGCGTAGGTTTACATCTCCCAAAAGTACCCAATTCCCAAGTGGGGCAAAAGCGGAAAACCGTAAAATATATATAACGGCATATTTAGAAAAAGAAGAAGAAGAAAAAGAAGAGGGAAGAAGATCGGCTGAGCAGCTCTTACACAGAAGAAGAAGAAGAAGAAGAGGAGATCAGCCAGAGAAAAAGAAGAAGAAGAGGTTAACGAACGCCTCTAGTCGCCGCTTGATCTGCCCACCCCACCTCCAACGCCAGCCGTTTCAGCCTCTAGCCTCCATCCCCAATCTCGATCTGCTTCAAGTATTTTTTTTTTTCCTCTCCTTCAACTTCAAAACCGAACTTTGATTTTGATATGATTTTCCTCTCTCCACTCCATAATGTTTGTGAATCTGTGATTGTGATTTTTTTTTTCCCTGAGGGTGATTGTGAACTAAATTTGAACAGGTGAATCTGTGGGAGTCTCTGTATTATTTGTTTTTGCAGTGAGAAGTGAGTTGTGATTTTTGAATAAAGTTAAGAGAGAGAGAGAGTAAAAAATGACAGACAGAGGTAAAAAGAAAAGAAAAGGGTAAGGTTAGAAAAAGTAGTGCATTATAAGTTCATTGTAATAGGTTAATAGTTTGTTTGGGGCAGCAGGTGAGTGACAGTCTCACAGAGATAAAAGAGACAAAGTGAAAAATAATATAATAAAAATGTCACACAAATTTGACAAAATAAAATTAGGACTTGTCTACATTGCTAATTCATAATTCTATAACTCATATTTTTAAATTAGATAGTTTGTTAATACTGTATGGATGTTTATTTGAAGTTTTTTGATTTTTCACTTATCTTTGGCCCCCTAACTTGAAATCCTGGGTCCATCCTTGAGTGTCCGTGCTTTCTTGAATCATAATTATTCAATTATAAATAAATAAATAAATAAATAAATAATATAGGTTTTTGATCCGATCTTGTAGATATAGTGGTTGCTAAGGCTTTGTTGTAGAGTTGTTGTATTTACATGGAAGTTTTATTTTAGCTTAGCTGAACCAATATACTTTATATTTATTTTAGAGGTCTGATTTGTCTCTAAACTTATTATTATTATTATTATTTAATAATAGCATACTAATAATAAAAGATGGTGAATTTGTTTGGAAAAAGAGCACTAAGAATGTATCTCCTTTTTCCAGAAGATGGGTCTTAAAAAACTGTTTGAAGGCAGTGACTCTGAAAATGATGATGTATCAAAGATCTCGAATATTGAGGTTGACGAGCAGTATGCCAAGAGGTATGAGCACAACAAGAAGCGTGTGGCCCTTGAGCGCCTCCATGAGCTCGAGAAGAAAGGCCTCATTCAATCCTCCGACTCTTCTGTCTCCGAATCAGATGATGATGATGATGATTTCATCAATTCCAGCAAGAGAGATAGGGAATTCTTTGATGTGCTGATCAAGGTCAAGAAGCAAGACCCTATGATCATAAACGAAGACGTCAAGTTCTTCGAATCTGAAGAATCAGAAGATGATGATGATAAGAATAATAATTATAAAAAAAAGAAGGCAATGTATTTGAAAGATGTGGTGGCAAAGCAATTGATAGAGGAGGGTCCGGAGTTTGAAGAAGAGGATGGTGGGATGGAGAAAAAGAAGAGTTATGAGGAGGAGCAAGAGGAGATAAGGAGAGACTTTTTGAAAGCAGCAGAGGCAGCAGAGAGAGAGGAAGTTGGAGAAGAGCAGTTATTGAGAATGAAGGAGAATGGTGATCAGGATGAGGAGGAAGAGGAGAGTGGCGAGTTTGTGAGGAAATTGGATGAGTATTTTGGAGGTGATGAGGAAGTGGAGGATGAGGGGAACAAGTTCTTGAAGGAGTTTTTTCGGAATAGGATGTGGATGGGTAAGGAAGGGAAGAGTAGGGAGGTCAGGGAGGAGGAGTTGGAGCACATTTCAGAGGACGAGAGGGAGATAGAGAGACAGGAGGAGTATGAGTATAGGTTTCAAGAGAATGTTGGGGATAGGGTGATGGGGCATTCGAGGAAGGTAGAGGGGTCAGTCAGGAAGAAGGCAAATGCAAGAAAGGACCAGAGGATGAGTAAGAAGGAGAGGATGGAGACAGCAAGGGTGGAAAGGGAGGAAGAGTTGAAGCATTTGAAGAATTTAAAGAAGGAAGAGATGGATGAGAAGGTGAGGATGATAATGAGGACGGCGGGTATTAGGGAGGATGAGGTTGTGGCGTTGAGTAGGAAGGAGTTGGAGGAGGAGTTTGATCCGGAGGAGTATGATAAGATCATGGAGAAGGCGTTTGGGGAGGAGTATTATGCAAATGACGACATGGACCCAGAGTTTGGAAGTGGTGGGGATGACGATGAAGATGGGGGTGAGATTGAGAAGCCAAATTTTGAGGAGGATGATTTTCTTGGGCTTCCAAAAGGTTTGGATGAGTGTGGGTCTGGTGATGGGTTTTGGTCTATGAGGGAAAGGGTTTTGAAGAGTAAGGCAGAAAATGCTAATGAAAATGTCCAAGAAGAAGAAGAAGAAGAGGAGGAGGAGGAGGAGGAGGAGGCGGAGAAAGAGAAAGTTGAGGAAGGTAAGCGGAAGAGGAAGCGGATGCGTAAAAGCATTGCTCTTTTGGAGAAAGCTAAAGAGGCGATGATGGAGGAGTATTATAAGTTGGATTATGAGGATACAATTGGAGACTTAAAGACGAGGTTCAAGTATGCGAAAATAAAACCCAATAGATTTGGATTGAGTCCAGTAGAGTTGTTGATGATGAATGAGAAGGAGTTAAATCAGTATGTTTCTTTGAAAAAGATTGTTCCTTATAGGGAGGAGTGGAAGTTAAATGAGCAAAAGAGATACCAACTAAAAATGAGGACTAAAGAACTTCTCCGAGGTGGGCAAGTGGATGACCGGAAGGTTGGTGAGAAGAAGAGGACAAAGGATAGAGCAGAAAAATCAACTTCATCGATGGGTACCATGGAAACTGGGAAAGTAAAATCTGTGAGATCGAATGGTGATATGAGCAATTCATCCGGGAAAGCTAAGAGAAAACGACGCCAAGCTGAAGTTAAACTACCGCTTTCAAGGCTTGTCGCATATGGAAAGATACCTTCTAAATCTAAAAGCAAAGCGAAGCACTGAACCTCAGCTGTGATTTAGGCGGTAGACAGGTAATTCTTTTTGGAGTATATGGTTTTTCAACATTGAGATGAAGCATATATTATTTCTTGTTGCTTGTTTCTTTGTGACTAATTTGCATTAATTGTCGCTGGAAACAATTAAATGAAATAAACACAGAAAAGAAAATCTTAATAGTATGATATGTTGAAACTTTTGTTTTTTGGTTTTTTATTTTTTTTAATGCCTTTTTAGTACTTGTTAATTCCTCTGTATAATTTCAGTAAGATTAATTTCTAAGATTCACAGCTTCTATGTCCCATTTGATGTTATTACCTTGAGCCTTGATTTTTCGCATGGAGTACATCTTTTTGCTATTTGAGTTAGAGTTCATAGGTTTTGCATAGTGATGCAGTAAGTTATGAAAAAGTGAAGTAGTACTTGGAATCCCACACCCCCCCCCCCCCCCCTCTTTTCTTTTCTCTGGGGTTACTTCAAGCTTGACTAGCAGCTGTTCTATTTATGTTGTGTTTTGTTTATTTATTTATTTATTTTTTAATTAATAAACCATTCTGTTAATTGTCTGCCCTTCTGGGTATACATGAAAGAGTTATTGTGGTATGATGAACTTATGCATCATTTGGGTTTAAGTAGGAGTCTTTGGATACTGAATGTATTTGAGTGGCTTTACAGAGTTCAATTGATTTGAGACAATGCTTTTTCCTTACTTGTGGCTTATTCTTTTATCCCTATTCTTTATCCTTTTTCCTCCATTTGATCGCTGCAAACAAAAGTGTGAATTGGTTGATTGTATAGAGAAGCTATTAGATTGGGTGTTATGGGATCTGGATCAGACTAAACTATGCTCCTGGTTGGATTCAACATGATTTATAAATTGGACCGTAGGAAGTACTTGATAAATGTTTGTGAGCCATGTAGGCTGCTGCTAAAATGCCCTATATTATGCCAATGAGCTCTAGGTCAAATGGCAGGTCCTTCACCTATAAAAATTAGTGGAGGGTTAGGTTGTGGGTTCAAAGACCACTACGTGTATGTGTAGCTTACCAATTAAAAAGAAAAAGAATGTGGTAGGTTTGAGTGCAAAGACAGAAGTTCTGTGCTTTTGTTCTTTTTTTTTTTTGCTTGAACTGATGCGATTTATTAATTTTTCATGTTTTGTTAGAGATTTGTGGTCTTTTTTATAATCTTTACATGGTTATTGCCATTTTTGTTTTTATACAATCCACCTGAGGTTCAAGGAATAAGGTACTTTTTTTTTGATAATAAGGAATAAGGTACTGTTTCCTTGTTTTGTGAAAGATTTCTGTTTAACGATTTCATGAATATGTATAAAATGTTGGTACCATGGGGACTGGAAAGACACATGGATGAAACCAATGTTTTAATACTGGTCATTCAACGAGCCTCAAAAGTGACAGGTTTAGGGGTCATGGGTTCAACTGAGGTTTGAATGTGATGTCATAAATATGTTTAAAAAAAAATTATATGTTAATAATAATCAACTTGTGTGTATTCGTGTGTGTTGTAAATGAAAAGTTACTAGGATCAAGGTTAGTAATAAAATTTTTAATTAAAGATGAATTATTTATACTTTTATTTTTTGATAATTTTTTGGTTGGGGAAGGGTGGATTTAAAACTTGGAACAGTGTCAGAGTGACAGTTGAGTTACAAGGTTCTTGGTTAAAGTAAAGATAAATTATTGACGAGGAAAGTTAGTATGTTGATAATTTTGGTGTTTATAGTGTTTCAATTCATAATTTTTATATATTTTTCAATCTTGACTTTGATTTTGAAAAGCTTTACATAGCATTGCATACAAAGTCTTCTCTTTAGCTTGATGGAAAAGGCTCTGGAAAATTCCCCCACATCAGGGGTGAAGTCATGCTGCATGCAATCATTGTCCAATCCAGAAGTTGACCCAAGATGGTTAATGGGATATGACTAGATCAGAATTAGGATGGTTCACAATTCAACCAGTTGGATTGGCCAGTCTGGTCCAGTTCTTGTCTAAATTTTATGTTCTTTAAATACTAATTATGAGCAAGTTTGGAAGCTTATGGGATCTTATAGGGCTACTAGAGACTATTCCAAAAAAACTTATATGGATGCTAGAGTGATGGATAGCTATAAAAACATTTTATCTTATAATGAAGTTAAGAATATAGTCAAGGTCTTCTAATCCTAGCATTAATTGTCATGGGAAATTTTTGTTTTTGTTTTTGTTTTATTTTTATTTTTTAATATTTTGAATTTGTTCTAAGCTTGTGTTCTCTCTAATGAAGTTTGAGCTGGTTTAGGACTTCTTTTGGAAACATTTTTAGTAGGGCCTAATTCTTATAAAGGAAGTAACAATTATAACTAAGAAATCTTGGGAATTTCTTTAATATAGGACTTCCATTTAAATGAATGTGAACTACTTTTATGCGTTTCTGAAAAGAAAACCTTTCCATTGTATTTGTTTCTGGTTTTTTGTGTTTCTGTTCCCTTCCAAGTTTAAAATTTGATCTTCTTTGGTCTTTTTTCTCATATGTAATTTGATATAATGACCTCTTATTTGAGTTTTGACATTGATTGGTTCAAATCTGGGACCATATTCCCTTTCCCCCCCTCTTATTTGTTCTTCTTTTAAAGTAATGTCACTGAAACAGTGAAAAGTGACTTAATTTTTATTTTTCTCTTTACTCAAAGCTTAATTTTACTTTAGATGGTAATCCTTTTGACATAATTTGTCACTGCCTTCTCCATGTTGGAGCATCATTTTCTCTTTATTTATTTTTTGATATGTATGGAATTTTTCTAAAAAGGAGCCCTTTGGACTCACCTCTAGCCAGTATAACCTACAGGCAATTGATTCCACTTGCCAGAACCAATTGTTGGGTAATCAAGGGGAGTTCACCCCTGATGAGCTAAGAAATTTATGATCATGCTTAGGAGCTCCTCTTTATAAATTGTGGAGTTAATTTAAAGTTTCATGTTCTTTCCTTTTTTTATAAGTAAAGTTTCTAGTTTTTTCCTTAAGTAAAGTGATCTTTTTGATTCCATAGAAGAAGGGCCAAGCTGCTCTAATTATTGTAATTTTTCAGTTTTATCTACCTCAAGATTTTATTGTGTGGCGTTCATATGCAATATTGGATTTAAATGAGTCCTATCTTGTTTTGAAGATCACATTGTAAGGAGTCTAGGTTTAAAAAATTTTAAATTTGAATTATTATTTCATAGGTTATGTTAGTTTTGTAATGAGACAAAAAAGATGAAGTTTTGTGTGGGTTTCAATTAGTTTAACTTGTAAAGTCTTTTGTTGTCTAATAAGAGATTAGAAGTTCGATCGCCGCCTACACCAAAAACCAATTGGTGTCTTGGTTTGATGATGCATAACAATCATCAGGAGTGGACGGACGCGACCTAGGGCTGTAAACGAACCAAGCTGTTCATGAACAACTTGGGCTCGGTTCGATAAAAAACTCATTCATGTTCGTTTATTTATAAATAAGCCAAGATTGAGCCTTAGTTTTAGGCTTGTCTGATAAACAAGCTAAGTCTAAGTAAAAAAAATTGTTCGTAAACAATAAGGCTCGATACAAAACATGCCGAGCTTAGGCTCGTTTATAGTTTGATATATGTTTACCAAATAAACTTATTATTACGACATTAAACATATCTTAATAATAACATAGTCCACATGAGACCACTTATCACTACCCATTAATTTTTCTTCTTTCCTCTAATTTTTTTTTTAACATTGCCTCTAAACTGACCATGGAACACTTTTAGACTTAAGTTACATTTTTTATTTATTTTTTAATTCCTCAAGCTATAGACAATGAATGATGAATGGATGGATTTAATTATGTAAAGTTGTAATTGGAACAATTTCTAATCATGGGTGGAATTAGAAGCATGATAAAATAAGTATATTATTTTCTTTTCTTTTCTTTTTTGTTTACTTCATATTTGGTGATATAAGCATTTGATAAAGCAATTTTTTTGGATCTTAAGCTAAAAAGCTTGACTTTAGCTTGAGTTTGAGTTTGATATTAAGATTGAGCTTGACTTGACTAATTAATCAAGCCAAGCTAAGCCAAGCTCAAGCTTTTTGGCATTCTCATGAGCTCGAGTTCAAACATTGTTTTTAGGCTTGTCTCAAGCTCGAGCCAGGCTTGTCTCAAGCTCGAGCCAAGCTTGAGCATTTGATTTTTATTGAGGAGCCAAACTTAAACACACACTACTCGGCAAAGCTTTGCTTGTTGACAGCCCTACGGACGCTATAGGGATTGTTTGGTTAACTACAAACATGTTTTAAGAATTAATTCTCAAAATTATTTTTCTAGGTGTTTTCTAACCCCAAAAAACATGATGGAAACTGTTTGGCAATGTGTTTCTATTCCCTCCTCCTCCCCCCCTCCCCCCCCCCTCCCCAAAAAAAAAAAAAAAACAAAAACCATCACAATTGGGCAACACCCAACAGATCAATGGCACTCAAAGTCAGTGACCATCTACCCAAACCCACGACCTTCATGACCACCCATCCACCCAACAATACACACCCATAGGCAAAAAGAAAAGAAAAAAAGGGAACCCTGCCAATTTTAATCACCAAACAAGATCTGAGTTCCACCTTAGGATTATTCCCTCTGCTTCTTCCAATGGTCACCCAAATCGCCCAACTATGGAAAAAAAATCCATGGCACTGGGTCACAATCGTTGTTGCTGCCTCTCCACAATAAAATGAAATATGAAAACACCCAAAAGATGTTTTGGCTTTTGTTGTTTGTACACTGCAACTTGAGTAAGCATTTTTAAGTTTTGTTTTGTGAAAACACCTGGTGAAACAAGATTTTTTTTTTACTGGGACCCATTACCTTTTGTTTTTTTAAAACAGGAAACTTGTTTTTAAATTTGGCAACCAAACACCCTCTTAAGCTTCTTAGTTCTAATATCTCTAAGTCCAAATTAGTCTTTTATCGGGTTTTATTAGGTCTTTTAGTTTGCTAGTCAAGTTAGGGGGGCTTCTAATGTAGTAGGACAAGAAAAAGTGACTATATATTTGCTTCAACGTGGTTCAAAAATTCATTAATTTAATTTTTTCTTAGTGCACTGTTTATATATGCGGATATGCAGCACTTGATTTCTATCTTCTCTTTCTTTCTTTTTTTTTTTCTTTTTCTTTTTATATTTTCTAACTCCAAGCCATGTTCCTTTTTTTCCTGGGAAAAGTTTAGTAACAGTTCCTTAGGTGTGGTATGGATAGATTCCCCAATTAAATTCATACATGGTTATATTGACCAATAAAACACAAATCATTTTATCTTTTTCGAGTACAATTAATTTTAATGCAGTTACGTGTTTGAATTTAATAAGAGAACTTAATGTACTACACCTAAGGTACTTTACCCAAGTTTTTTTACTCATTTTTTTTTTTATACACCTTGGAACCCTAAAACCCCCAAGTTTTCTATAACTTTAAATCCCAAACACAGTTGCTTTCCAGAAACTTCTCATCCTGTTTCCCTTTAGAAAAACATATCCTTTTGCTTTCAAATTTGAAACCAAATCAATCCTCAACTATCTCATAAATCCTATGACTTTTCTCTCACTATATATGCTAAAGAGTTTCCTATCCTGAAGCCCACCACAAGTTCACCTAGACGGATTACCCTAATTTTCCCTCAGTCATCTTTTGGGAGTAATAAAATAGATGGAATTAATTATGATGGTTTCTTTTTATAGTTAACTATAACTTGTGCACCTATACTGGATCAGTGGTGGTTTTAGGAATTTTTTTTCTAAGGGGTCATTAAAAAAATTAAATTAAACAAATTTAATAAAAGAAAAGAACTTGAATATATTGAGTTATCAAAACAAAAAAAACACACACACACACAAATGCATGAAGCTTTACAATTTCCTTTTATGAGTTTTTATATTTTGAAATCGTTTCATAATAATTTATTATTAGTTGTTATTATCTATAGTTAATGTAAGTATGACCATTTTATTTTGGTAAGTTTGTATAATATATATTTTTTTACACACTTGTGGTTATATATTTAACATTGTTTTTATAAAAAAATATTTTAAACTAAATGACAAAACTCAACCCCACTTGCATTGGATAATTATTAACCCACACAACCACACTCATCTATACATAAATAATACACTAAATTGTTGTTTGATTGTGGAATAAGTTGATATATGATCAGGGTTTGCAAGATTTAAAATAGAGTGCACACAAATATTTTTAAGAGTAAATTAAATTAGTAAAGCAATATTATATATATAAATATATTTTTTTTCAAGTTAGGGGTTCATTTGAACCCCTTGAAGTGTATGTGCAGCAGCCATTGTACTGGATTGAACTTGTGACTTGACTGTCCTTTTTACTTAAAAGAGGAGATGTCATTCCGAAGTAATTATGATTAATAGTGATTGGCTAAGCTTTAGGGTCCATTTGGTTGAGAGGATGGAAAATGGGGAGAGAATGGAAAAGTAGATGGATAGAAAAAATTTAGTTTTTCCTCTGTGTTTGGTTGAAGGAGTGAAAAAGTAGAGAGATGAAAAACTTTTTTGTTTATTGAGTAGAAAAGTAGGAGGATAAAAAATGTAATTTGTATAAATTTACTCTCATATCCCTAGTGCATAAAAACAATCTTTTTTAGTTACTACAAACTAACAAAACATCGAGCAAAAAAAAAAAAAAAAAAATTTATAATAATAAAAAAGTTGTGTTTGATATGAAAGAAAGAAAGAAAAAGAGCTAACCAACATGTGTGCTATACCTGGGAAAAGGCAAAAAAAGAACAAAGGTAAAAAAGAAAGAAAGAGGCAGTAGCAGCAGTAAAATACTAAAATTTCCCCCCCCAAAAAAAAAAAAGCAGCAGCAACATTAATAGGGAGGGTGGATGGGTAATTTCACATCAAACCCACTCCCTCCCACTTTTCTCTCTAGTTTTCTCCCTAAATTGGGGAGAGAACTTTTTCCTCTTAAATGGTGGGCCCGTGGAGAAAACTACCCCACCCCATTTCCCACCCCCCCCCCCCCCCCCCCCCCCAAAAAAAAAAAAAAAAACCAAACACGACCTCTCCCCTTTTTTCTCCCCCTCTATCATTTTACCCCAACCAAACAGACCCTTAGGGCATCTTATAGAGTGGGATTGCACTCACTTTATTTTCCCCCCTTTTGGGTTCAAGAGTTAGTTGGCTTTTTGTAAGGGTGAAATTTCGTGATGTTTGTAATTAGGATTTTACTAACATATGCCCTAAGGGCATATGTTAGTACACCATTTTTGGAAATGTTTTATGGGAAAATGAAAATGCGACTTGACCTTTTGGATAGTTTTTTCAATTTCCCATAAAAAGTTTTCTAAAATGAATGATTAATGTATGCCCTTAGGGCATACATTAACCAGACCCCTGTAATTATAATCCAAGTATTTTATTTGATAAGTTATACTCACACTTGATGGGTTTTGAACCCCATGACTTCATCATTCACCTAGGACTTATATAGGGAGGAGGTGCCAATTGTGTTAGAGCTCATTGGTATTATAATCCTAGGTTATATTATGGTCTTTTATACGAAACTCAGGCACACTGTTTGAAAACTGATGCATACAACTTTAATAATGTGGAGAAGATTTTCATGTCAGTCCCGAACTATGCTCTTTTTCTAGTATGAAAAGACAAACTGATCCAACACAAGGAAAATTGGAAATGTCTAAGAATGAAAAGCTGAAAGTTTCTCTATGGTTGTTGGATTTATGAGAGTATATTTGTTTTTGTTTTTAGTATTTTTTCACTTTTTCTCAAGTGCAAACTTTTTGCTCTATTTGAATGTATTATTGGCCTCTTCAAACTTATTACGCTGAAATATAGTCAACAGTTGGTTTGGTATGTTAAATATTCTGAAGAAACTAAATGCTCCTTCTACTCTGTCCAAATAACTTATGAGGTTGACCATTCTTCTATACCTTGCTACTCTCTCTCTCTTAAGTCACAATGGTTGATGTTATGCCATGTTTCCAAGCAAAAGATCTCATCTGTAGAGAGCAGTGCTGCTTGGAAAACATTTTCCAGTCTCTTACAGGCTTGCTCAAATAATTTCATTATCTGGTCAATCCTCTTCCTCTCCCTCTCTAGTTTTTTCATTGTTTATGAAAAGATAGGAAATTAGGAAGGTTCAATGTTTGCTGTAATATATTTATAAGTACAAAATAAAGAGAACGTTAGTGAATGGTTTAACATGTGTATAGAGAAAAAAAAATCTAGGAAGTTAATCTATGTATAATGCCAGCTTACTTAGCTGAGAGTTGAGTGCATGTCTTGATATAGGATTCTTCTTTAATGCCTTATCATTATTAGTTCAACTCACCCCTGTTTACCAGAAAACTAAAACAATAAAAGACCTATTTATTTTTTGGTATGTATTACCTTTACAGCGTACAATTATTTATATGAGCTAGTTTAAGGTTCCAAAAACAAAATAGTTGAAGGTTCCGAGTCAAATTAGGCTTGAGGTCATAAGCAGCTTGAATATGTTTATTTATTTACTAAATAAACAAGCTCAAGCTGGAAATTAAGGTTTGTTTAATAAATGAGCCAGCTTGAGCAAAGGCAAAGTTCAGCTCGTTTGGTCTTGCAAACAAAGTTTGCAAACTAATTCATGAATAAAAGCTAATGAATATAAGTGTAAACAAAAAAGCTACAAGAGCCTTGACTCAATGGTGATGCTTGCTCTCCTTTATGAGGTGAACCAAGGTTCAAATCCATTCTCCCTTATTGTTGTAATCATCGAATTATAAAAAAGAAATTGTAAACAAGCTTGATTTTTGGAATTACATGTCTGCCTGGACGCTCGCGTGTACACACACGCACATAGGTCTATTTTCGTGCCATTTTGAACTCTAGTTACATTGAACATGGTATTGTTAGCTTGAATGTTGTGAAAATGAGGCCCAAGATTGGTATACTTGTGTTGATGATTGGGTTTTAAATTGCAGGAGTTAGTGATTTAATATTTGTCACATGGAGGACTACATGAACAAACAATGAGAAGACTAGGGGAGTATGAATGAAATGCATTATTCTATAAAGGTTTTGTTTTTGTGTGATTTGAAGAAGAGAAGAAAGAGGAGGGGATGGGGGTGGGGCTGCATTATTGACAACTGCTGCAAGTTTCTTTATGGATTGACATGAGTTGTTGCTATCTGATAAATTTTGGAATCGACAGCAGATTGGAAGAACTAAAGCGAAATGCTGGTGTATTATAGCTGGTATTTTTTTTGTTATTTATTATTTTCTTTTATTTTGTAAAACTGAAGGTTTTAATATATTAATCTTGGATTAGAAGAGACATGGTGTCACTCATTTTTTTCATTTATTTTCATCTTTAAAGATAGTATGTCTTTTTTTAATTAATTTATATTTGTAAATACGAATTTCACTGACATGGATTTATACTGGTCATGAATCATAACCATTTTAATACTAATAAGATTTCTCTAAAAAAAAAAAAAAAACTAATAAGATGGTTGGAAAGGGAAAATATGTTCATAAAAAGTAAATGATAAGAAGGGAAGGGGAAAAAACTATAATAAAATTTTTTACTTGGAATATACTATATAGGCATGCGTGGTGCAAGTCAATGATGACTGTTTGTGAGAAATGGGGGGCAGTCGCCCAAACAATGCTCCAACTTTGTTTATTTATTTTAAATTTTTGGGGGTAGGAAAAAAGAAAAAACCAAGTAGGGCCATCTTTAGCAATTTTACAGCTGACACTGGATCTTTTTAAGTGGGAACACAAATATCTTTTTGTCAATATATTCAAAGATCTTTTCTTTTGTCAATATAAATAATATCTTTTGCCAATCCTTCAATTGTATCTGAAAAATATCTCCCATCCCATCATCTCATGTTCTTAAATCAGAATTCTCTATATTATTATTATTTTATTATTATATTCTTCGAGGAAGAGGAAGAGCAGTAAAAAAAAAAAATGTCTACGGCATGCCTTCCTCTGTTCGCTCCCATTAGTCCTTCAATCGCAACAAAGAAATTAACCCAAAAAAAAATCAGTCCGTTCAACGCAACTGCTAGAAAGCTGTACGGAAATTCAATGACATGCAAAGCTGCTGCTGCTGCTTCCTCTTCAAGTTCAATCATGGACTTTGATCTCTATGATCTTCTTGGCGTAGATAGCTCTTCTCATCAGTCGCAGATAAAACGGGCGTATCGGACGCTGCAGAAGCGGTGCCACCCTGACATTGCTGGGCCAGCAGGACATGACATGGCTATCATACTCAATGAAGTTTACTCCATCCTCTCTGATCCTAACTTACGTTCAGCTTATGATAAGGTTTGTTTGGTAAATTACGTTCAGCTTATGATAAGGTTTGTGTGGTAAACGTTCAGCTTATATGATAAGGTTTGAACTTTTGTTTTTATCATTTTATCCAAACTAACAACAGCAACAAAAAATAATAATAATATCATTGATTATAATCTAGCATCAGATTATTAATTATAGCGATTCACTAAAATATGGCTCCTTTAGTTTGAAGACTTTTGTTTTGCTTTATTATTATTATTTTTTTATTTGTTAATTCCAAATAAATTATTTTTAAAAATTACCATCCATAGTTTCTTTGTAATATATATATCATTGAACGGTTTACTTCATTAGCTTAATCTATTTTTTTTAATATTATTTTTAGAGTCAATTTAGTTTTGTTTAATATGACTATTTGTTATAATTGATTATATATGCCAACAAGATCTGTCATTATGTGTAACCAACCATTTCGAAAGATTTTCAAGCCTATTAACATGGTTTTGATTTTGTTTTATTTGGTAAAAACGTGGGTTACTTTTAAGATGAAAGAATTTCAGGATTTTTTTTTAGCAAAATAACACCATTTTGCTAATAATTTCGTTAGTTAGCAACGTTTCCAAATTATTTAGAAAACTAGCATCTTAACTCTCTTAGACTCGAGTTCACTGTAGCAACTCGACTTTTATGTGCTGGCATATGTGCTGGCAAAGTTGACTCAAGTCATAAAGGCTTGAGTTCCCTAAAGACATCAAACCCACGAAGAAGAAACAACAGAAACAACAAATACTCCAGGAAGATCAAACCCAAACAACCCACAAACAACGTAAATCAAACCCATGAACTACGAAGATCAAACCCATGAAGATCACAATGAAGAAGAAACAACAAAGGCTCTAGGAAGATCAAACCATGAAGATCAAACCCAAACAACAAATATCGTTTCCAAACAATGAAGATCAAACCATGACGGCAAAGGCTCTAGCGGCGGCGGCGAAGGCTCCAGCAGCAGTGGCAAGGCTTCATTTTCTTCTCTAGTCTGTGGGTTTGTTGATGTTCCTTCGCTTTCTTCTCAAGGGGTTTGTTGAAGTTTCGTATGTTCCTTCGTTTTCTTCTCTGGTCTTTGGGTTTTCTTCGGTTTGTTGAAGTTAGGGAAACGTTGAACTTGAGTCTATAAAACTCGAGTTGCTATAGTGAACTTGAGTCTAAGAGACTTGAGATGTTAGTTTCCTAAATAGTTTGAAAACGTTGTTAACTAACGAAATTGTTAGAAAAATTGTTGTTTTGAAAAAAATCCTAGATTTTCAAGTCAATTTAATTTACCATAACTTTTGAGATGAAAGGTAGTTCACCATGGGTTAATACTTTTAGCTTTCTTTTACGATTTATTCAATCCGTAAAAACTCTATAATCAAATATGGTGTCTAGAAATTTGGTTCTTAATAAAATATTACACAAACATATGGACAATGGAATTAAAAATATGAAAAAGATACCCAAACATAGAATATTATGGAAAGAAAAAAATTAAAAAAAAAAAAATTACTATGAACGAAGAATTCATGTAAAAGATGCCTTGAGGCTTGAGGACGAACGGTTTGTAAAAACAAATTAATAGAAACGGCAAAGAAAGGGAGAGAGAGTAAAACAGAAAGAAGGTTGGCTATAATAAAGTCATGTAATTTGTTCTATGAGGATTGTAATTGTTAGGGTCATATTTTCTATGTAATTGGCTAATGATTTAACAAAACGCAATTTACTTATAGTTGGGTAGATCTAAGTTGGATTTAATGTATCAAGTAGTATGTTGGTCAAACATATCAAGTGGTATCATTAAAGGTATGAAGGTTGATCCAAAAAATAAGTGAAGAAAAGCTGTTTCATTAAATCTCAACACTAACTTGACAAATGCTGCTATCGAAGATTAATGGAGAAGCTCGACACAAACTTGATTTACTGAGATTTACGATTTTAGAAATATTAGATTTAAATTTGGCCAATGATGACTTGAATGATTAGGGTTTCTCTTCTTACAACCCTAGTCATATATAAGGCTTATTAAGTCATCATACATGAAAACAGAGACCTAGAACATATACACTTTGTGAGAAGCTACTACATTTGTGCGACTTAGGGTTTTGTAACCAAGTGCTTCATAATTTTCATCATTTATGAAGTGAAGAACTTTGCAGCCAATAACAATTAATCAAGTTGCTGGAGTTAGTCATAGACTAGGATTTGTGCAAACGAGTTAGTCACAGATTGAGATTTGTGCAATAAAAGAAAGAATTTTGCTACAAGATCAAGTTTAATTGGGTAAGCGAAAGTTCAACTGTAAGTTGGTATATTGGGATAGGCCAGGGTAGTGGTAAGATTCCTCTTACTTGTAACCACGTCCCACTAAAAACTGTAATTATTTTTTCAAATTAAACTTCCAAAGTAATTTCAGATAAAATAGGTACTAACCAAACTTCCGTGACATTTTTTAAAACCTTGAGGGAAGTTAATGTAATTTATTATATAATTTTCAAATTGATATGGTAGGTTATTGGTTCAAAAATATAGTACAAACTTTAAGTTTTGTCCGTTTCTTTTTTGTCTCTATATTTTCAAAATTTTCCTAATTTTGTCCATCTTTTATTTTGTTTTCAAATTTCCCCCTTTTTCATCTCCATCAAACATGGTTGTTACGACACATAAAACAACATATTTATAATTTTTTTGGGTTCTAAAAATCCAAAAAAAAAAGGCCCAACAAATTACTTCCAAGTCATTGGATAATGTGTCCATTTAAGCCAGTTAAGTATTTTTATTGTAATTGAGTGATATGTAAGCATTTGTTAATTACAATAGTAATTTTAATGAATCAGATAATGACAAGGATAACAATAAAATGTGTCAAAGACTAAATTCACACATTTAATTTTTTTTTGAGAATCAAAATAAATTTGACCTGAAAAGGTACATTAGTAATTTATGTGAGTTAGATGATGGCATGGCAAGGATAACAATAGGATGTATCCAAAAAATTAGTTTAAATTTAGACAACTACTTTTTGACGGAAATAGCATTTTGGTCTCTCCAATTTAGGGTCATAGTCAATTTGGTCTTTACATTTCGGTAGCAGTTAATTTGGTCCCTATTATTTTCAACTTGCAGTCAATTTGACTCTTATTGTTAGCTCACTAACGAAAAATGCTTACGTGGCTAATAGTGTGCATAGTTGGCACACTTTATGCCTACATAACTTATAAAATATTATTAAAAAAATGACATGTAAGTGATTGAATTGAAAAAAAAAAAAAAAAATCAAAAACGAAAAAAAAGAAATTTCTGAATTAAAAAGATAGAAAAACAAAACTAAAAGATCATTTTCAGATTTTCTTGTACTTTCTTGTCAACCAAACACAAAACTCAAACCTAGATTTGAACAAACAGCAAACCCAGAGGTCTTGTCTTCCTCCTCTCACCATCTATTTCTCTTTCTTTATCTCACTAATCTCTCTTCCTCACTTGCAAACCCAAAGCTCTCACTCTATAATCCACAATTGAACCCTCTAATGCTGAAGCACAAATCGGCCTCCATAGCCAAAGTCCTTACTCACTCTCTTCATTTCTTTGTTTCTCACCCTCTCAATCTTGATCTCTACATGGTCCGGAGCTCACCAAGCAAGTCAAAGATTTGAACTCAACAGTGGTGGGATGTCATTTGTTTTAGAATATATAGCTTTTACAAAGGGTTTGAGAGAGATATGTTGGAGGGAAGCCATCTATGCTTATGCCTAACAAAGAAGAAGACAAACTTTCTTTCCCTAGGTAAAGATGAAACTAGTTGGTGTTGGAATAATACATGTTTATGAAACTAGTTGGTGTTGGAATAATACATGTTTGTATCGCATACAAGACATACGCAATAGAAAAATAATGGATCTACTTTATTCGCAATTGATAACATGTACTATGTAAATTTAAGAATATAAGAACAAGAGAGTGTACCTTGGAGTGGTAAAATTCAAAACCAAAGATTAGAAGTACCTGGGAACACTTTTAATCTTCACTCCAATTCCACTTATGCCCAACTAAGAAGTGTGGTATCTCAATTGGTTTATATGTGTGTGCTCAAGGGAGAATCAGAGAGTGTCCTACACTTACATACAAACCATTTCATTCAATCACAAAATTTTGTATGTTTCTCTCATTATATTTGATTATCTAATTGGGCTAGTCTTTTGGACCATTCCAATTTGGGCTTTAGTATGTGGCTTGGAGTGGGACCAAAAAAGGAACAAATAAGACACTAGCTCTAATGGGTCTTGGGCTTTTTTGTCAACTTTTGACAAGTCCAAAGTTACCATTAATTATATTTAATACTATTATATAAATATAATTGCACTCTAGGCCTTATTAATAAATTATATCCCAAGACTTTATTATACATGCAACTTCTTCATAAAATATTCGTAGTAATACAAAGTTATGAATGGAGACTGCCACTTTAAAGATTACTACATCTTAATCCTTGAGTACCCGATTTAATCCTTTAAGTTATTCATCATATATTTATGAAATCCAATTTCATAAATATATACTTTAGTAACTCCTTACTAAATTATTTAGGCCTAACATTGTGAATAACCAAACCAATTAAACTTATCTCAAGAGAATATTTTACATCTCTGTTAAGAGATTATGAATTCCATCAACACTAAATGTGGCTGCCCAACATATTGAGGTTTTGATTGTGACTTTAGATCTCACTCCTGATATATCAAAGCAACCTACACTTCATGATCAGATCCATTATTCTCTCGGGATTAAGAGTTCATTTAGATAGAAGTCGTGAGATTTATTATTCATTTGACAATCGTTAAGAGAATAATAAATTTCACAGTAGTGCAGTTCAATATGTCCTAACTTTTAAAACATATCAACTAGAAGTCTTTGCTTCCATGATCAAGACAAATCATCTTAGTTGATATGTTATAGTCTTTGCAGATGAAATGCCCAATTTCATCACTGACTACGAACTAAAATTCTGAGTTTACAAAGAAGTTATGATTTATATCTTCTGTGACTAAATCACATACTATGCATTTTATGTGTTAGATGATAATGTCCAAATATTCATGTTACCATTATTTTAGATAATAATAAAATGGCTTTATTAATCACAATATTAAGTCATACATAATGTCATACATAGCATTATACAGTATGATTTAAGGGCACTAATCCTAATAGTTGGATAGATATGGCTTTGTTCAAAATTGCTTGTGTTTTTGGTAAATTTGATTTAGTTGCTGGTTGATTTTCGTGTCTGAGATTTATAAATTTAATTTGTTTTAGTGTTGAATTTGATTGGTTGTGTATTTGTTTGAGCAAAACATACGAGAGTGACTGTTAATTGCTGAGTTTGTTCAGATCAAGTCCAAATCTCAGTTTGAGTTTTTTGTTTTTGTGTTTGGTTAGCAAGAAATTGTAAGAAAATTTGGGATTGATCTTTCATTTTTGTTTTTCTATCTTTTAAATACATAAATAATTTTTTTTTTGTTTTTAATTTTAATGCTTGTGTGGAATTTTTTAATGTTTATTAAAAAATTTTAACAATATTTTATAAGCCACGTAGGTGTGAAGTGTACCGACTATGCACACCGTTAGCCACGTAAGCATTTTCTGTTAATGAGTTGACAATAAAGACCAAATTGACTATAAGTTAAAAATAACATAGAACAAATTGACTGTTATCAAAATGTAAGGACTAAACAGATTGTAACCTCAAAATATAGGGAGCAAAATAATGTTTTTGCCTTAATTTTTCTAGAATCAAAATGAAATTATCCTTAAAAGGTGAGAAAGAGCTCGTCTACATTTTGTATCAATGTTAACAAAAAATAAAAATAGTTTAAAATTGAATTAGTTCTATTATAGGTTAAGTTTGTCGAGACTTAAGGTTTTTATTTTATTTTTTATTTTTAGAAACAAACACACACATACAAGGGAGAGGGAAATGGAGTTTTAACACAAAGATACATCATAACTCCATTCAAAAGACATGGTTTGTTGAGACTTAAGCTAAAAACCAAATTTGGTGGAAAATTTACATGAAAAAAAAAATCAGTTTTAAATTTTTTTTGGGGTGTGGATATGTATGTGAAAACATCCATTTTTATTCTTGGAATGGAAGATGCACTAGAAAGAATCAAATTTAAACCTATTGTGAACCATAACTTTTCCCATAAAAAATTAAAGGGTAAAAACTAGATACAATAAATTAGGTGCAGTACATTAAGATCCGCAATTGAATTCAAACATTTGGCTATATTGGGAATAATGTAATCTTTTCTTAGAATAATTAAATTTAAAATAACTAAGTGTTATTTAATTGATTACTGTAATATATTGTACATAAAGTACAGTATCTAATTTTTATCTAAAGACTTTATATATATATATATATATATATATATGTATGTATGTACGTATGTATTAATTTTGGAAGATACCAGGTTGAAGCACAAATGGTGGCTGGAGTCCTAGACATTTCCCTATTTCTGTACAAAACATAGGCCAAAATTAAGCACCAAAAGTTCAAATGTAACAATCTTGGAAACTATAAACAGTGTGTAATTTCTCATTCATGTTGAAACTTTCAGTAACTCTTAAAGCATGTATATCTAGTCTAAATGTCTACAATAGTGTGTATGCTTAGGTAATTATATGATTAAGAATTCCTTTTGACTTTTAAGAGGAATGGTGCAGGAGCAAGCCAAAATTGCAGAACTTAGAGGTTACACAGGCAAACCTATATACTCAGCATGGTTTGGATCGGAAAACGAACAAAGAGCAGTATTTGTTGATGAAGTCAAGTGCGTAGGCTGCTTGAAATGTGCCTTATTTGCTGAAAAGACATTTGCTATTGAATCGGTTTATGGAAGAGCCAGGGTTGTTGCACAGTGGGCTGATTCTGAACACAAGATCCAAGAGGCCATAGGAGCATGTCCAGTTGATTGCATCTCGTGAGTATATATTTTACTCCACCTACCTACCTCATTTGCTCAAGTGTTATGATCTTTAACTTATACTTGAGGAGTATCTATTTTCATTCATTATATTGATAATTAATGATACCATGGCTAAATAATAATCTCCACCAACTTAATTAATTAATAATGATTTTTAGAGTGAGATCAGAAGTAATTAATACATCATGAAGAAGTATATGTTGTAATTAATAGTGATTGATGAATATTAGTACATATTAAGATTATAGTTAGAAAAGAAAGGAATTTGAATTTCTTTATTAATATATATGAGTGTACTTTTATATTTAGAATAATATTAATATCTTAAAAAAAAAAATTTAATGGCTAATATATATAGGATTGTGGAGAGGTCAAACCTAGCAGCTCTAGAATTCTTAATGTCGAAGCAACCACGCGGCAATGTAAGAGTGGGCATGGGTAATGCAGCAGGAGCGCGTGTTTCAAATATCTTTGTAGATGTCAAAAAATTCAAGACCAGATTTGAGGATGCAATGGAAAAAGCTTCTACACGACACCCCAAGGTTAGTTTCCTTTCCACGTACTAATTAATTATTAATGGGCAACGGCTAAAGGCTATTTCTATCTGATCTCCCAGAATGTTATAAGGAAATTTATTTACAAACTAAAATTATGGCATTTATAGAATTTATATATATATATATATATATTTTATCTGCTAGCTACTAGGTCCATATATGAATATAGTTTTACTATTCAATTAATTAATATGCTTTTCTGTGTGTCTTTCAGGAAACAGACCTCCAAAGAGAAGCTAGAATGTCCGCAATTCAAGCAATTAGATCAATCTCAAATTGGTTATACTGGCAATCACCTATTGCAGGATCCACACCTGTGTCGTCACAAAATAATCTGACATACGTTTCACATAATAAATCTAGTGAGCCAAGCATGGACAAGCTTCGAGAAGCAGTAGCTGCCAGAAAGCGAGCAGGAGGAACGATTCGTCGAATCTCATCAAACTATATAAATGACGAGGATTATTGGATTCCATCAATCCATGCTCTTCCAGCTTCAACTCAAGTCGTCAGCTCTAACTATAATGCCTCAACTACCCAAAAATCCTCTTCACCTACTAAAGAATACAAGGATAAAAACTACAGAGTAGATGATGACAATCAGAAGAAACCCGTAATATGGGGAGTACTTCCAATGATAACAGCAACAATTGCTTCAGTTAAAGTTTGGTTACAAGTTGGAGAAGGAACTGTTGGTGGATTAAAACAACATATAGGTGGCTCTTTGGCTTTGGACATCGTTAACAGTTCTTGGTCACAGGTTATGTTAGCAGGGATTACTTGGTACATCATTGGGATTGTAATATTTGAACTTGTGGAAGTCATTCAAAGTAGACGAAGGTTATAGGGAAAGAACTCAAACGATTTAGAAGGTAAACGTAAATCCATTTGTATACAAAAGAACTTAATTAAACTATATAATATCTACGTACTGAAAATTATTTGGAGATCAGTTCTCAAATAGTATTCAACAAGCCATGACACTAATTCAATCAATGTTCCATCTAAACAATCCTCTCATTTTTATTTTTGATGAGAAAGGAACAACCTATGCTAGTCAATAATAGCAACAAAGGAAAGATTTGCATTTGCTATACACCAGTATGTATTTTTGTGTCTCAATTAATTTCTAGGCAGTCAATATTCGTGAATCTTTTAGAAAAATGATATAAAATTCTAAATGAAGTCGATAAAATTTCCACCATTTTGGGTGAGGGTGGTTGAATAAAAGGTAAAGTAAAATTACTCCCCTAGTTAATTATTATTATTATTATTTTTCAATTGTGTGTGTAAAATTTTTCGCTTCTTACAAAATTGATAGAGGTCATGAATTTTTTTTTTTTTTTTGAAAATGAAACTTATATTGCAAAGCAAAGCAGAGGATACAAAAGGAAAGCCTGCTAGGCAGGAAAGAGAAGCATATCAGATTGATTAACTGGATCTAAAAAAGGGGGGGGTAATCCCTTTCCACAAGTGGGTAGAGCCATTCCTACGGGCAAATTGTGCCAATTCGTGTGTTGTAGAATTAAATGACCGGTTGAGGTGCTTGAAAGAGCAGAAATCAAAGGATGATTGAGCATGAGAGATGTCCTGAATGATGTGCCCGTAAGAAGTCCCAAATGTAGAGTCATTTATAGCATTGATCACTGAGAGAGCATCACTTTCAAGCATAACCCGAGAGAGCTGTAACTCCCGAGCCAGAGAAATACCCTGCTCCACAGCAAACACCTCTGCCAGCTCAGCCGAGAAATGGGACTGAAGAGGCTTACAGAAGGCAGCAACTGTTTTACCTTTGCAATCCCGAATGATGACACCAATGCAGGATGAATCTTCAAGCTCCGATGAAGACCCATCTACATTGATTTTGAGGACACCAGGTGGGGGAGGGGACCAACTGTGCAATTGAGAAAGATTGGGAGTGCAAAAATCTGAAGATGCCGCATCATTAAAATCTTCAAGTAAAATTTTTGCCATCTGCCAAATCTGAGAGGGAGAAGAGCACAAATCATCATGAATGACTTTGTTTCTGTTGAACCATATTGCCCATGCTATGGTGAAGAAGAGCTCCAGGTCATGAGAAGGTTTATGAGCAAGGAAATGCAATGCCGAATATTGGAAATACCAATTATATCTAAGTATCATATGCGGCATATCAGACCAGCAATCCCAAACCCGATTAGCAAAATCGCAGTGAAGCAAAGCATGATGAACATTTTCTGAATCCCTTCCACAAATAGGACATTCAGAATTAGAAGAGATGCCTCGGGAGCAAACCTTGTCCCTAGTAGGCAGCCCATTGACACAAGCCTGCCAAACAAATATTTTAACCTTAGCAAGAAGTTTGAGGCGCCACAGGATCTTCCAAAGGGGTTTAAATGGGTCTCCATTAGAGCATTCCGCTACTTCCCTTGATTCAACCAGGCTGTGAGCCAAATGGTACGCGCTTTTTACAGTGAACTCGCCCCGGTTGTTACCCATCCAGATTAGTTTATCATCTGGTAGGCTACGGCTGAGGGGAATTTTTAGAATTGCATCAGTTTCAAAAGGGAGGAAGGTGGATCTAATCATTTCAGTTCTCCACCATTTTGTAGCCGGGTCGATAAGTGAAGACACCATTGGAAAGTTAGGAAGGCTAGTGGGAGGGGAGATGACTTTGTGAGTGGATGGAGTAGGGAGCCATTTATCATCCCAAATGTGAATTAGTTTGCCATTGCCCACACGCCACCGGGAACCCTTTTTGATAATACACAGGCTATTGAAGATGCTTCTCCAAGAGTAGGATGGTGAGGAGCCAAGAGAAGCACTAAGAATGTCACCGGTGGGAAAATATCTCGCTTTAAGAACACGGGCAATGAGGGAGTTTGGATTGGTGAGAATTCTCCAAGCTTGCTTCGCCAACAAAGCAAGGTTGAAGGCTTGCAAGTTCTGGAAACCCATGCCTCCCCTTGACTTCGAAACACACATTTGCTTCCAACCAACCCAAGCCATCTTTGCTTCTTGGTATTTTTGGCCCCACCAAAAGCGCCTCATCATGCCCTCAAGCTCATCACAAAGTCCTTGTGGGAGCTGAAAATAGCTCATGGTGTAGGAAGGGATTGCCTGGGCAACCGCTTTAATGAGAATTTCCTTGCCCCCCATCGAGAGAAGCTTACCCTTCCAACCGGCAAGCTTTTGACCCACTCGCTCCTTGAGAGTAGAGAAAACCTGCTTTTTTGATCTCCCAATAAAAGATGGAAGGCCAAGGTACTTAGTGTGTCTTGAGTCATTCATTGGTCCCAATATGGAAAAGATTGCATCCTTGGTGTTTTGGGAAGTATTTGGACTAAAGAAAATCGAGGATTTTTCAGTGTTTATTTTCTGTCCCGAGGCATTCTCGTACATCTGAAGAATAAGCTTTAGCTCTTGGCATTCATCAGAATTTGCATTACAGAAAAGGATGCTGTCGTCGGCAAAGAAGAGATGAGTGACACTAGGACTGCTCCTGCAAATGGATATGCCTGTGAGAGAGTGATTCCTAACCGCCTCATGAATAATAGCCGAGAGACCCTCGGTACAGAGGAGGAAAAGGCTAGGAGAGAGGGGATCTCCCTGCCGTAGGCCTCTAGAAGGCTTGATGGAACCATAGGCAGCCCCATTTATAAGGACTGAATAGGAAACTGATGAGATGCAGTGCATGATGAGATTCACCCATTTAGAGCAAAATCCGAGTTTTTCCATAACTCTTTTAAGGAAGCACCATTTGACCCTGTTAAACGCCTTGCTCATATCAAGCTTGGCTGCCATGAAACCCTCCTTCCCAGCCGTTTTGTGATTAAGGAAGTGCATAAGTTCAAATGCCACCAACACATTGTCTGTGATAAGGCGATCCGAAGTAAACGCACTTTGATTCTCTGAGATGATGAAGGGGAGGAAGGATTTGAGTCTATTGGCAAGAATTTTTGAGATGAGCTTGTAGATTACATTGCAAAGGCTAATGGGACGAAAATCAGTCATTTTTGTGGGGTTGTTCTTTTTTGGGATTAGGGAGATATTGGTTTTGTTAATTTCAGAAATTGGCAGGTTGTTGTTGAGAACATTCAGGACCATATTGGTTACACTACTTCCCACAATGTCCCAGTATCTTTGGTAAAAAATAGCGGACATACCGTCGGGTCCAGGTGCTTTGGTTGGATGAATTTGTTTGAGGGCCGTGACAACTTCTTCTCTAGTGAAGACACGAGTTAAACTTTCATTCATATCCTCTGTCACCCTTGTGGGAATGGCCGCCACAACATCTTCAACCCGGGTGGGAGAAGCAGTGGAATAGATGTTTTCAAAATAGGCAACAGCAGCCTGAGCAATGCTTTCTTTCTCCCCACACCATCTACCGTATTCGTCCCAAATCCCCAAGATTGTGTTTTGTTTTCTCCTATCCGAAGCGTGAGCATGGAAGTATTTAGTGTTTCTGTCCCCCTCTTTGAGCCAATGTGCTTTAGCTCTCTGGCCCCAAAACAATTCCTCATCGTCTAGAAGTTCATTCAACTCCCTCCGAAGAGCTCTGATTTCTACACTCCGCTCACCAGAACTATCCTGCTGTGTAAGAAGGCTCAGAGCATTTCGCTTGGATTGAATTTTCTTTGGAAGATGCCCGTACACAGAGGAGCTCCAGTCGGACAAATCAGAGGCACAAAGTTTTAAATTCTCCATTAAGCCTTCAGGGGTGCTCAAATCACTCCCACCCCCCAAGAAGAATCAATGATTTCTCTACACTCTTTATTTTTTGTCCATAGGGCCTCAAAATGGAAGCGTTTAACGTGTGGTGATCTATGAGGAGGAGAAGAATTGAGAAGCAGGGCACAGTGGTCAGAGGTGGAGTCCACTAAGTGATAGACTCTCATCTCTGAGAATTTCACTCTCCACTCATGGGTTGCTAAAGCTCTATCAAGTCTCAATTGAATTCTATTCTCCCCATCTTGCATGTTACACCAAGTAAAATCATTTCCATAATAGCCTAAGTCAGAGAAACCACAAAAGTTCACAATATTTCTAAAGCCATCCATTTGTTGCTGTGACCGGACAAGGCCCCCAGCTTTTTCATGCATTGAAAGTATTTCATTAAAATCCCCTAAGCATAGCCAAGGGAGTTGGAACTGACTATGTAAAAATGAGAGAAGGCGCCAAGATTCATACCTTCTGTGAGTTTCCGGGTGGCCGTAGAAGCCAGTGATTCTCCACATTGAAGAGTTATCTGCCTCCCTGACAATGGCGTCGATGTGGTTCCTAGAGAAGCTCTTGATTTCCAGATTAATTTCACGAGTCCAAAAAAGGGCAGCACCTCCACTTCTGCCCCGACTGGGTACAATGAGACCATTAGCAAATCCGACTCTGTTTTTTATTCTTTCCATACACTTAAATTTTGATTTAGTCTCCATGAGGAAGACAATATCGGGCTTCCAACATTGCACCATTACATGCAGCGCTCTAACTGACCGGGGGTTCCCAAGCCCCTGGCAGTTCCAACTAAGGGGTATCATTGCTCCCCTCGCCCAGCACTTCAACACCACAAACCACAGCACAACCAAACAATTTGCAGACCAAAGACCCACAGAGCACAAAGCGCAAAACCCAGATAGAGCAGAACAACACCCAAAACCTGAAACTTTGCAGATGCCAACGCAATCACCACTCCAAACCATCAATTAACCCGCTAAGAGCTAGGGAGAGTCCCACGCTAGCCAGGAAAATACCCACCAACCCAGTCGAGGAAGCTCTCCAAAGAGAGGGAAAAAACCCCCAACTGGCCAAGAAAATACCCACCAACAATGCTTGAACCACTACGGCTAAAAACCCCACACAGCAACGGCCACACACCGAAGAAGAGCTCTCGGACGCAGCAGGGGAGGGTTCGACTAGCGGCAAAACAAAACCCACACCGAAGACTAGCTAAACCCTTGGTGAAGAAGGAGGATCCGCAACGATGAGCTCGCACGCACACAATCAGAGATCAATTCCGCGCCGAGATGAAAGCTGGAAGCGTCACTATCCAGAGAAAGCAAGAGATGGAACTCTCTAGAGATACCTGGAAGCCTTTCGGTCCAGAGAGAACAGACTCCTACATAGGGAGAGTTTTTTTTTTTTTTTTTCTCTATTTTATTCAATTAGAGGTCATGATTCTTTGTGAAAATTTAGTTTTCACAAATATAAAAAATGTATAGTATTGTATCATTTAAAGTTAAATATCATCTATTATTTGGTGAAATAAGATCTTAAATACGTAGTACCATGCATGAATATATTTAATTTGTTAAAGTTTTTTATTATATTATATTTTTTTTAATTTTATGAAAACAATAGCAGTTTTAAACATTATATATATATCAGAATGTAAGGATGGTAACAGAAAAAGAAACGGAGGACAGTCCGCCACCCATATTCCAACAGAATCTCTAAAGAGAGCCTCTTTGGCTAGTACATGAGAAGCATGGTTACTAACACTATTGGTGAAATTGAAAATGACCATTCTAAATCTTGTAGTTGTAATGTTCCAAAAATAACTAAACTTGGTTTAGTTTGTTGAAGTACAGTAAATAATATATGCAGCACAATTGCCTTCAAAAGCGACGTCTTGTAAGCCCAAGTCGATTGCAAAATGTAAGGCTTGTAGAGCCCCTTCTGCTGCTACTATGTTAATCTTGTAAGTGTAAGAAGATGAGGGAGGGGGACTCCAAGTAGAGCTTTGTGCTGGTTGCCTCTCTGATTCTCTCTCCAAAATTGTATGATTGTTAATGGTAAGCCCTCTTCTTCTTTTCTATCCCATACTAGATCATTTCTAGAATTCCAAATCATAATCATCCGGGCTGCAACAAAGATTTCCTGGATTTTGTCTAGTTTAAACAGCTAGCTAAGGCTCATCCCCACAAAATCATCAGCAAATTAAGCATTGGAACTAGAGACGGACCTACGTTAGGGTTGAGGGGGCCATGCCCCCCCCCCCCCCAAGATTTTGAAAAAAATATAGAATAGCGTATCTAACTAGAAAAATAAAATGGTCATTTGCATGGAAAAGCATTCTTCGCTCTAAAAATTTAATTGAAAGAAATGACCATTGGAGAATGGGGATGGTAAAAGTATTCGGATATTCCAAGATGCTTGGGTACCAAATTCTAATGCAGGCAGAATCCTATTCCACAGAGGTATACTTGCTCCGATTGGTACAGGTGATGGGCTCATCAATCCCAACTCGAGGTGGTGGAACTTAGGCTTGATTGATGAATGCTTTTACCCCACTGATGCCCAGAGCATAAAATCCTTGCCCCTTTGCATCACTCCCCAGGCCGATACCTTTGTTTGGCTTGTTGAAAGAAATGGTTCTTATTCAGTGAAGTCGAGATACAAAATTCTCTGTGAAAATCAGCAGACAGGTGGTCTCGAACCTGACGTTGCTGAAGCTCAAGAGGAATTTGTGGAAGGGTGTTTGGAAACTTAAAGTACCAGGAAAGATAAAACATTTCCTATGGAAGTCCTGTACCAACTCGTTGCCCACAAAGGTAAATATGATGAAGAGAACTATCATACTAGAGAACGTGTGTCACCTCTGCTCCGATCATCTTGAAGATGTTAAGCGTGCCCTGTGGGGATGTTTTAAGGTCCGCCAAGTGTGGCAAAGGAGGTTTGGTTGGATGGATAACTCTCAGGGTGCGGAAGGCTCTTTTTGGGACTTGGTTCAATTAGTGCAGAAAAATCCTAGGCTATTCCCAATGTTTGCAGTCACAGCTTGGACTGTCTGGCACCACGGGAACAAGTCCCGACTCAAAGCAGCTACCGTGCCTCTGGACAGATTGGCTGACTTTGCAGAGAATTATCTGCAGAATTATGCAGATAGTAACGGACAGCAGGTGCCACCCGTGAGAAGAGCAGCAACAGCAGTAAGCTGGTGTCCACCGAGTGAAAGCCTGGTGAAAATCAACTTTGATGGAGCTCTGTTTGGGGAGTCGGATAGCGCAGGAATTGGTGTGGTGATTTAGAATTCGGAGGGAGAGGTTATGGCTGCCCTTTCTGAAAAAATTGTGAAACCACAAGCAGCGGAATTAATGGAAATTTTAGCTGCCTGACGTGCAGTGCTTTTCTCTACTGAAACGGGTTTCTACAACTCAGTTTTTAAATGGGACTCATCTATTGTTATTAAGTTTATACAGGATAGGAATGTGTCTCACTCTCAGGGAGGGCATATCTTAAAAGATAATTTGTCTCACTTAAACTCTTTTCAGAGTTGTTCTTTCTCTCATATTGGTAAGTAAAGAAATGCGATAGCGCATGCCTTAGCCCAGAGAGCTAGATTATCTTGTCCTTTAGAGTTCTGGATGGAGTCTGTTCCTCCAGACATCTCTTCTGTTGTACGATCCGACCTTCAGGTTTAGTTTTAATGATGAATTATCTTTCTTCTCAAAAAAGAAAAAAAAGAAAAAAAGAAAAAAAAATTACCCAAAATATATATATGTTGGCTCCCCTCTCCAAAATATTTACATATTATCTCACGAAAACCAAAAATAAATAAAAAATTTGCTCCAACCTTTTTGCCTGTTGGATATTGATCCAAGAATAAGTAGAAAATTTTATGGTTTAAACAAAATAAATTGCCCCAATAACAACATTAATAACCTTTAGACAAACAAAAATTAACTATAAAATAAATCACAAATCCAGTCTAAACAAAAACAAAACAATCAGAAATTCCCAACTTTACCCATTTAATTTCTCTCTCTTAGTCTTACTGCTCTCATTCTTCCTCCATTCCTAGCCTTTGACATTAGATCCACAAACTAGTCACCAGTTGCATATCACAGGCTCATTGTCTCAGGTTGGTATCCTTTGGTCTACTTTTCACACTTGTACACGAGTTGAATTGGCTAAGGTATGGTCTTCTCTTCTTAGTTGATTTCTCTTCACTTATTAGAGTTTATTTTGCCTCTCTCACTAGTGTAGTGGTGTGTCTCTTTTTTTTTTTTGGTTGATGGAACTGTGAACTGGTGTGTTGTTCCCTTTTTCTTTATCCTTTTTTCAGTTTTTATTTCTTCCTCAACTTAAGGCTGTGTTTCTTTTGGGTGTAAATGATTTCTGGAAAATATTTTACACCCAAGTCCATGTTTGGCACCACCTGAAAATAAAGTCAAACTGAAAATATTTTTAGTTTGACCGAAAATATTCCTTACCAACCCGTAAAATCATTTCCGTTCCCATTTTACCTTCAAATCATTTCCGGAATTACT
Organism: Quercus wislizeni; assembly: GCA_023055345.1. NCBI lineage: Eukaryota > Viridiplantae > Streptophyta > Magnoliopsida > Fagales > Fagaceae > Quercus > Quercus wislizeni. Next base: position 27,867,633 of record JALGQJ010000007.1, read on the forward strand.
CACTCCCCACACACTCCTCTCACACACGCACCAACCTCATTTTAGCTCCAGCCCACGCACCAACCTCAACTTCACACACAGTCCGAAGCCAAGCTCCGGTCGCCCAGCCAAGCCAAGCTCGCCAAGCTCCAGCGAGATTCGCATTGAGATCGCACCCCAGGATCGCACCGAGATCACTGAGATCGCACCAATCGCACCCCAGGATCTCACTGAGACGGCACTCATCGCACCGATTGCACTGAGATCACACCCCAAGATCACACCGAGATCACACCGATCTCTCTCTTTCTTGATCTGGTGCCACCGTCCTCCATTGATACTGATCTATCTCTCACTCTCTCTTCCTTCTTCTCTCAATTTGACCGGATTTGATGAATTTTTTTTGGTTGGGTTTTGTTTCTGTGTTTATCTATTGAGAAATGGTATTATATATTTGTTTGGAAGCTGAGAAAATGTGAGCAACAAGTAGAAAATGTGTTTTCTATATTATTTTCAGCAACACAACCAAACACTAGAAAATATTTTCCAAAGCATTTTTTGGAATGCAACCAAATACTTGAAAACATTTTACTTTCAACCAAACGCAGCCTAAGTTACATGCTTTTTCCTCCAAAAAAAAAAAAAAAAAGAAACTAAAGTTATTTACACGCACACTTCTTTTTATAAAATAATAGAAATTGAACTTTTTAACTGGTAGTCCAACAACCTATCAAAAAAAAAAAGAAAAAAGAAAAAAGAAAAAAGAAAACTGGTTGTCCAACAATCTAATTTATGTGAGTAATATTAAAGTGTGGCCTAGACTGCATATGGACCGTGCACCCAACATAATAAATATTAATAATTGATAATCTATTTTCTTTTCCAAGGTTAATAATTGACAATGTGTTTTTTTTTTCTTTAATAAAATTCTCCCTATTAGCTTCATATGGAATGCAACAAGCCACCAACTTCGACACCAAAAACAGTAGCAACACACAATCAGAGGAGAGCAATAAATGTTGACAAAGAAAAGGGAAAAAATACTTGAGATTTTAGTTATTTTAGAGATTTTGGGGTTATTTTGGTCAATTAAGAGGTTTCAGGGTTTTTTCTTTTGACGTTTTGTGGTTTTGGGGGCATTTTGGTAATTTTGGTGATTTTGGAGTATATTGGTCATTCTAGTGATTTCTTTGGTATTTTCGTCAAAATTTCCTAGACTAAAAAAAAAATATTTTACTTGTGAGAATTACCAAAATATCAAAAACCTTTTAATGCCCCAAAGCATCTAAAATGAACAAAATACCCTTAGAACTTCCAAAATGACTAAAATGCACCACAAATGTCCTAGATATCCCAAAAACCTAAAAAGTGACCAAAACGGCCAAAACCTGCAAAATGAGAATAATTCCCCCCTAAAACTTTTAAAATGACCAAAATACCATTGAAACCTCAAAAATAAGCAAAATACCCTCGAAACCTCTGAAAATAACCAAAATGCCCCCATCTAAGCCAAAATACAATTGAAATTTCTCAAATGAACAAAATATCCTTGAAACCTTAAAAATGACCAGAATCAAAACCTCTAAAATGATGAAAATACCCCCAAAACCTAATAAATTACTAAAATAACCCTGAAACCTCTCAAACGACCAAAATAAACCTATAAAATGACCAAAGTTCCCTAAAACATCTAAAATGAGCAAAAATACCATGATACTTGTAAAATGACGAAAAATACCATAAAACCTAAAAATTGATGATAATAATAATAATAATAAAAATCTTGAAACCACTAAAATGACGAAAGTACCCCGATAAAGCTCTAAAATGACGAAAGTACCTTAATAAACCTCTAAAATGATGAAAAATACTCTAAAACAACTAGAATGACCAAAATACCTTTAAAACCTCTAAAATGAGAAACTAATCCTGATGCAAACGTCAATCGACACGCTTTGAGACCCAACAAATAATATTGGAATACTTGCACAAGAAAGCTAAAATTCAGATTATGATAGAAACCCTGACCCAACGTTTATAAATGAAATGCAAACCAAATGTATAAGTAATAGACCTCGACCCAATGATTATTATTGAATCACGAATTGAAGGTATAAAATTTGAACGCCATAAGGAAGAATCCCTGATAAGTTCACAGTTCCTGAAGAACCAAAAGAAGGTGGAAAACCTCACGTTTTTTTAAAAAAAATTATTTTTATTCAATAATCCTACATTACAATGAGTGCATGCTATTTATAAGACATGACTGTAAATAGGAAAAAAAAACGTACTAAATAATAGAAGCCTAAATTAAGGCTAATTTGGTCTAATATTCACAGCTCTAAAATAGGAAAATAGCTATAAAATGTAATAAATAAAAGATGCCTAATATTAAGGTGGATTTGATCTGAAATTAGTAGCTCCAAAATAGGAAAAATAGCTATTTGTTAGTATGGAGTTGGAAAGTTAATCAGCCATTAATCCGCACCATAAATCACGCCTAATTAAGCCAGATTAGCCCTTAATAGTTTGGATTAAATTTATTACGCTTTGATCTTCCTTGGGCCAAGCTTGGAATGTCATGTGTTAGAATCATCCCAATTTCTTAAATCATCCCATTAAGTGCTTTTTGATATTCTTAGATCTTGCTCTAGTAAGAAGCCCAACTGGAACATGCAATGGATCATTTAATGCTTGTTGATTCTCATCAAATCCTTAAACCATAGTAATAAAAATACCCCTGAAATCACTAGAATGACCAAAATTAGCCCCCTAATGAGAATCAACAAGCATTAAAGGATCCATTGCATGCTCCAGTTGGGCCTATTACTAGAGCAAGATCCAAAAAGTATAAAGAAGCACTTAATGGGTCGAGGTTTGTTACTTATACCTTTAGTTTGTGTTTCTTTTATAACAATTGGGTCAGGGTTTCTATCAAAATCTGAATTTTAGCTTTCTTGGGCAAGTATTCCAAAATTATTTGCTGGGTCTCAAAGCATGTTGATTGAGGTTCGCATCACCCCCCAACCGAAATCATTCAAATGAAAAAAATGCCCTAAAACTTCAGAATAACAAAAAATACGTCAACTTGAATGACCAAATTATCCCAAAACCTCTCAAATAACCTAAAATATCTCGAAAACAATAAAAATGGCCAAAAATACACCGAAAACTCTAAAAGACAAAAAACACCCCAAAACCTACAAAAAGATTAAAATAATACCCCCACAATTACAAAATGCCCTAAATGCCCTACATTCCTCTAGAATGAGCAAAAAGACCATGAAAAATTTAAGACGACCAAAATATCGTGAAATTGCTAAAATGATAAAAAATACCCCAAAACCTATAAAATGATTAAAATACTCCCAAAATTGCAAAAATTGATCAAAATGACCTCAAATCCTCTAAAATGAGCACGAACACCTGAAACCTCTAAAATGACCAAAATATCCTGAAACCATCTAAATGACTAAATACTTTGAAACTTTTAAATGGGCCTAAAATGCTCAAAACGTCCAAAATAACCAAAATTTTCGAGTTATATTGTGTCATTGAGCGGTGTCAAGGGTATTGTGGTCATTTTTGAGGTCTTAGGATATTTTTTGACCATTTAGGAGCTTAAAGAGTATTTTGGTCATTTTACAAATTTCAAGGGAATACTAGTCATTTTAGAGGTTTTGGTTTTTTTTTTTTTAGGGGGTCATTTTATAGGTTTTTGGTTATTTTGGCCAGCTTAGAAGTTGCGTGGGCATTTTTGGTCATTTGAGGTTTCAGGGGTATTTTGTTCATTTTGGGGGTATTTTGGTCGATTTTAATATTTTGGTCATTCTAGACAATTTTAGGGAATTTTGGTCATTTTAGCAATGTTGAGGTATATTTTTTAATCGTTTTAGATGTTTGGGGCATTTTGGTCATTTATGAGGAATCGGAATTTGACTACTCATTCTAGCCATTTCAGGAGTGTTTTGGTCATTTTAAAAGTTTTGGGGTTATTTTAGTTATTTTAGAGATTTTGGGGCTATTTTGGTTAATTAAGAGGTTTCGGCATTTTTTTCTTTTGATGTTTTGTGGTTTTGGGGATATTTTGCTAATTCTGGTGATTTTGAGGGTATATTGGCCATTCTAGTGATTTTAAGGGTATTTTCGTCAAAATTTCTCAGGCTAAAAGAAAATTTTATTTTACTCGGTTGAATTACCAAACTATAAGAAATTTTTTTAGTATTCCAAAACCTCTAAAATGACCAAAATACCATTAGAACTTCCAAAATGACTAAAATATCCCAAAAACTTAAAAAATGACCAAAACGGACAAAACCTGTAAAACAAGCACAATACGCCCCCCCCAACTTTTAAAATGAAAAAAAATTCCATTGAAACCTCAAAAATAAGCAAAATACCACCAAAACCTCTAAAATGATGAAATTACCCCCCAAAACACAATAAATTACTAAAATAACCCTGAAACCTCTTAAATGACCAAAATACCATGAAAATCAAATGACCAAAATTCCAAAAACATCTAAAATGAGGAAAAACATCTTGATACCTTTAAAATGACATAAAAATACCCTAAAACATGAAAAATGACAAAAAAACAGATATCTAAAATGACCAAAATACCTTGAGAAACCTCAAAAATGACAAAAAATATGCTAAGACTACTAAAATGACTAAAATACCTTCGGAATCTCCGAAATGACCAAAATACACCTAAAACCTCTAAAATAACGAAATTAATCTTGAAACCATAATAACAAAAATACCCCTGAAATCACTAGAGTGACCAAAATTACACCCCCCCCCCCCCCCAAAAAAAAACCGAAACCATTAAATGGAACAAAATGTCCCAAAGTTTCAAATCAACCAACAATATATCGACTTGAATGACCAAATTATCCCGAAACCTCTCAAATGTCCAAAAATACCTCTAAAACAGTAAAAATGTCTAAAAATACCTTGAAAACTCTAAAAGACAAAAATATACCCCAAAACTTGTAAAAGGATTAAAAAAATACCCCCCACAATCACAAAATGACCAAAATGCCCTCAATTCCTCAAGAATGAGCAAAAAAGACCCTGAAACCTCTAAAATGACCAAAATACCGCGAATTCGCCAAAATGATAAAAAATACCCCAAAAATTGTAAAATGATTAAAATACCCCCAAATCGCAAAACGGAAAAAATGACCAAAATGACCTCAAATCGTCTAAAATGAGCACAAAAACCTGAAACCTTTAAAATAACCAAAATGTCCTGAAACCATCTACTTGACTAAATACCTTGAAACTTTTAAACGGGCCTAAAATACTTGAAACCTTCAAAATAACCAAAATTTTCTGGTTATATTGTGTTATTAACTTTTTTTTTTCAGGAGTATTGAGGTCATTTTTGAGGTTTTATGATTTTTTTTTAACCATTTTAGAGGTTAAAGAGTATTTTGGTCATTTTAAATATTTTAATATATTTTGGTCATTTTGCAGGTTTCAGTGAATATTGGTCATTTTAGAGGTTTGGGTATTTTTTTGGTCATTTTATTGGTTTTTGGTCATTTTGAGGTTTCAAGTGTATTTTGTTCATTTTTTAGATTTTAGCAATGTTGAGGTGTACTTTTTAACCATTTTAGATGTTTTTGGAATTTTGGTCGTGTATCAAGATTTGACTGCTCATTCTAGTCGTTTCAGGGGTGTTTCGGTCAGGTTTTGGGGTTATTTTAGTCATTTTAGAGATTTTGGGTCTATTTTTGGTCATTTAAATTTTTTTTGGGTATTTTAGTCATTTTAATTTTTTTTCGGGACGTTTTGGGGGTTTGGGGGGATTTTGGGGGTATGTTGGCCATTCTAGTGATTTCAATGGTATTTTCGTCAAAATTTCCCTAACTAAAAAAAAAATTATTTTACTCGTGAGAATTACCAAAATATCAAATATCCTTTTGATACTCCAAAACCTCTAAAATGACTAAAATACCCTTAGAACTTCCAAACTGACTAAAATGCACCACAAATGTCCAAAATATCCCAAAAGCCTAAAAAATGGAACGCCCCCAAAACCTGCAAAACAAGCACAATACCCCCCCCCTCCCCAAAACTTTTAAAATGACCAAAGTACCATTGAAGCCTCAAAAAAAGCAAAAACTCTCGAAACCTCTAAAAATGACCAAATAACCCAAATCTAAGGAAAAATACACTCGAAATCTCTTAGACGAACAAAATACCCTTGAAACCTTAAAAATGACCAAAATACCCTTAAAACCTCTGAAAATGACCGAAATACCCCAAATCTAAGGCAAAATACACTCGAAATCTATCCGACAAACAAAATACCCTTGAAACCTTAAAATGACCAAAATACTTCTGAAACCTCTAACATGACGAAAAATACTATGAAACCACTAGAATAACCAAAAATACATTCGAAATTTCAGAAATGAACAAAATACCTTCGAAACCTCATAAATGACCAAAATACCTCTACAACCTCTAAAATGGCGAAATTAATTCTCAAACCATAATAACAAAAATACTCTTGAAATCTCTAGAATTACCAAAATTAACCCCCCAACCCAAAACCATTAAAAGGAACAAAATGCCCTAAAACTTCAAAACAACCAACAATACATCGACCATTAAAGGATCCATTGCATGTTCCAATTGGGCCTATTACTAGAGCAAGATCCAAGAACATCATAGAAGCACTTAATCAGTTAATTCAAGAGATTTGGGCTGATTCTAACATAGGACATTCCAAGCTTAATCCAAAGGAAGATGAAGGCCTAATAAATTTAATCTAAGCAATTGATAGAGCTGAGCTGGCTTAATTGGTGTGATTTATGGTGTAGATTAATGGCTGATTGATTTTCTAGCTCCATACAAATAAATAGGTATTTTTCCTATTCTAGAACTACTAATTTCAGACCAATTCCACCTTAATATTAGGCATCTATTATTTAGTACGCTTTCTAATAATTTTCCTATTTTGGAGCTGCTAATTTCAAACCAAATCAACCTTAATTTAGGCTTCTATTATTTAGTACTTTTTTTTTCCCTATTTTCAGTCATGTCTTATAAATAGCATGCACTCATTGTGATGGAGGAGGATGGAATAAAAATCATAAAACACGTGAGGTTTTGCTTTTTCTTTTGGTTCTTCAAGAACTGTGAACTTATCAAGGTTTCTTCCTTGTGGCGTTCAAATTTATACCTTCAATTCGTGATTCAGTTATAATCATTGGGTCGAGGTCTATTACTTATTTCTTTGGTTCGCATTTCATTTATAAATGTTGGGTCAGGGTTTCTGTAAAAATATGAATTTTAGCTTTCTACAATCATTTGGTATCAGAGCACAGGTTCTAAAATCAGGTTTACTATCCCTTTATCTTTTGTTTCTTGTTATCATCCTATCTTGTTCTTTTTGTGTTCATTATTCTTTGTTCTTGTTTTGTGACGTGCACCAAGTTAAAATCGTGCACCAAGTTCAAAAAAAAAAAAAGAAGTGAAAAAAAGAGAGATGTCAAAAAAGAAAAAAAAAAAATTATTTGTAGTCTCAATTCTCTCAAAACCAAAATATTGTTTTCTTTTTGTCCTCTTCCTTTGATTCATTGTTTCTGTAATATTTTCTTACTGTCAATATTGGTTTGAATACTGCAAGTTGTATTTCCTGATTAAATTTATTCGTTTAATGAAGAACTGAAAAGAGTGGAAAAAGGCAGGAGAGTGTGAGACTAATATCGGGAAAAAGCCTATTTAAGAGTGAAACACGAGCGTAAGTGACATAATTTGAGTGCAAACATATGAGGGAGTGTTGTGAGGAATTATTTCTAACATTTCTCTATAGTTTCAAAAGTATGTCTTTCACAAGAACATTAAACAAAGAAGGTAGGCAGGAGTTGTCCCTCATGTTGCTGGCTATGCAACAACAATTTGAACTCATGAACGTGGTGTTTAATGAGATTCAGGATTGGATGGATGTGCAAGACACTGTTATTGCTACTTTGCGTTAGGAGTGTTACCAAAGAGTCAAAGCTAGAAGGCAAGAAAGGCGTGCACACGTGGATGATTTTGATGACGACCATGAGGATGAGTTCGAAGATGAATAGGATCAAGCTTCATTGAACAATGAGGGTAGGTCTATGCCAAGGGGAGAAAGGCATGGTAGAGGTCTTTGAAGAGATCTGATATGGTAACATGGGACTGACAGAAACCTAGGAAACATCGTTCCAAGGGAAAAACGATCCTGAAGGGTGTTTGGAATGGGAGAAGAAGGTGGAGTTGATTTTTGAGTGCCACAACTACTCCGAGAAGAAAAAGGTAAAACTCATTGTCATTGAGTAATGTGCGACACAATTTACAATTTAATTATTGTAATTTATTATTTTTGGTATTTTTATGTAAAAAACGTTATTTTAGGTTTAGGTGATTTATTTCCTTGTTTTTAGGTGCATTTAATGCTTTTTAGGTCAAATTTGATTTCTGATATGGTTAGGTATCAATTATGAGTTATTTTAGAATATATTTTCTTGTATGTCAAGTTTTATGGAGCCCTTAAATAGGCCCCTAAGTTTGTAAACGTTTTTAAGAAATTATTGAATAAAAATCAGAAAAGGTGAGGCTTTGCTCTTCTTTTGGTTCTTCAAGAACTGTGAACTTATCATGGATTCTTCCTTGTGACCGTCAAACTTTATACCTCTGGTTCGTGATTTAATTATAATCATTGGGTCAAGGTGTTATACTTATACCTTTGGTTTGCGTTTCGATTATAAACGTTGGGTCAGAGTTTTCTATCAAAAATATGAATTTTAGCTTTCTTGGGCAAGTATTCCAATATTGTTTGTTGGGTCTCAAAGCGAGTCGATTGAGGTTTGCGTCATTTGGTATCAAAGCACAGGTTCTAAAATCAGTTTTCTATCCCTTTTATCTTTTGTTTCCTGTGATCATAAAATAAAATTAAAAAAAAAAAAAGTGAAAAAAAAGAAAAGAAGTGATGGTAATTATTGAAAACATTGTGGAAGATTCAATTGAGGTCAAATATGAGGATGAGTTCACAACTCACAATCCTCAAGTCTCAGTTGATTTGTTGAAGATGACTATACAATATGTTGATTTTCTTGGAGTAGAAAATTTTAATTTTATTATTAACCCTGTGTTGATTGATGTTGCAAATAAATTGAAAGTAGATGAGAAGAAATTTTACGCTACATTTTATGAAGGATTCAAGTTTCAGAACCGGATCAAGTTATTAAAGTATTTGAAGTATTTGTTTATTTGGAGCGGAAGATTTCAGATTTCAAAGATGAACTCGATGACGAGTTTGTTTCAAGAGGAGGGATCTGATGTGTGACACAATTTACAATTTAATTATTGTAATTTATTATTTTTGGTATTTTTATGTAAAAAACGTTATTTTAGGTTTAGGTGATTTATTTCCTTGTTTTTAGGTGCATTTAATGCTTTTTAGGTCAAATTTGATTCCTGATATGGTTAGGTATCAATTATGAGTTATTTTAGAATATATTTTCTTGTATGTCAAGTTTTATGGAGCCCTTAAATAGGCCCCTAAGTCTGTAAACGTTTTTAAGAAATTATTGAATAAAAATCAGAAAAGGTGAGGCTTTGCTCTTCTTTTGGTTCTTCAAGAACTGTGAACTTATCAGGGATTCTTCCTTGTGACATTCAAACTTTATACCTCTGGTTTGTGATTCAATTATAATCATTGGGTCAAGGTGTTATACTTATACCTTTGGTTCGCGTTTCGATTATAAACGTTGGGTTAGGGTTTTCTATCAAAAATATGAATTTTAGTTTTCTTGGGCAAGTATTCCAATATTGTTTGTTGGGTCTCAAAGCGTGTCGATTGAGGTTCGCATCATTGAGTCTATTGACTATTCTATTATATGGTGGGACCAACTTGTGATGAACAGAAGGAGAAATCATAGGAGGCCTATTGAGACGTGGGAGGAAATGAAGGTCAGCATGAAGAGGCGGTTTGTCCCTAGTCACTACTATAGGGACTTATATCAGAAATTACAAAGTCTAACTCAAGGCTATAGGAGCGTGAATGATTACCATATGGAGATGGAGATTGCCATGATTTGTGCTAATGTAGAGGAGGATAGAGAAGCTACCATGGCGAGGTTTTTGAATGGGCTGAATTGGGACATTGCCAATGTGGTGGAGTTGTAACACTACATGTAGTTGGATGACATGGTGCACATGGCAAAAAAGGAGGAACGGTAGCTTAAAAGGAAAGGAACTCGATCATTTCCAAATCCGGGCTCCTTTGCTTCATGGAGGTCAAATAGGAGGAAAGACGAAGGGGTTATTTTTAAATCCAAAACCGAACCACCAAAAAGGAGAGAAGAAGTTCCCAGTGTCAACAAACGTAAAAACAAATCCCAAACTCGTAATCATGATATTAAGTGTTTTCGTTGTTTAGGAGTAGGTCGTGTAGCTTCACATGCCCAAATAAGAGGACCATGATCGCACGTGTTAATGGAGAGGTGGAAATTGAAAGCGAGGGTAATGATGACCAGATGCCATCACTTGAGGATGATCGTGACGATGATGTGGAGTATCCAGTGGAGGGTGAGTCCCTTGTGGTTAGGTATGCTTTAAGCGCCCAAGTCAAAGAATAAAGGAACAACAAAGGGAGAACATTTTCCATACTAGATGCCACATTAATGATGGGGGGGGGGGGAGTTGTACTAGACACTTGATTTTACACCCATGATTTAATCAAGGAAGATGACTAGAATAGCCATCCATGTACCCAAAAAATAATGATAGCATTACATGCATTAATTCATTCATTGCATGTCATAAAAATGATCTTGAGATTCTAATGGTCACAATGGTGTGTTCGGTTTCCAAATCGGATCGTCGGATTAAAGGATATCACATGATCAAGTTTGCACGGTTAGCATGTATTGTGTCTAGGTAGAGTCGACCACGCATGATTGATTTAAATTAATTTTGATTGGTTAAATAATTAAAATTAATTAAATAATTTTGTGATTGGTTGACAATTAGTGTCTAAAATAGGATTGCTTGCATAGGAATAAAAGGTATAATTGGATAACAATAAAATTGTGGACAATCTGAACTTTATCAAAATTTATTTTAGGATATTTATCTACAAGATAATTGTTCCTGAAAAGACTTGAATTATCCAAAAAAGAGATAAAAATCTTAGAATACGGATTGAAAACACGTCTAAGTGCAAAGACCAGCTCAAGGAAACTTAAAAAATGAGTCCAAAATGCACCCGAACACGAAAGTACGATTAGCACCAAGAGTACCATTTAGCACTTTTGGAGTGTCGATTGGCACTTTAAAAGTGTCGAATTGCACTCTTTTGGGATTTGGCCCAATTCTCTTTGGGTACGGATAAGGCACACCTTTTTTGACTTTTTCGCAGAAAGACGCGTCCTAATTCGCATTCTACCCATGGTTGCTTATTTTTTAAGCATTTTGGTCTCTATAAATAGGGGCTGGATCCCAAAAATCTAGCATATTCTTTTATGCTCTAGGAGAGACACCTTTTCACACTCTCAAATTTCTCACCCCTCTTTTTTGGTATTCTCTCTTAAACTAGGGTTTTTAGGTTTCAAAGATAATTGAATAAATTTCTTTGAACCCTAAAACATCCTCTCAAGAAGAAGAAGTGCTCCATGTAAGAGGTTGTTTTTGATTGCCCTTTTCTTTTCTTAATGCTTCTCTTATTGTGATGATGTATGTTTGTTTATTTTTTTTTTTTAGTTTAGTTGTTTCAATTATCCATAACATGAATTGTTGATTTATTTTGTCAAAGCATGTACTTAATTCCTTTATTATTGTTGTGACCTAAATTTTTTCTTCATGTCAACAATTCTTTTTCTTCAAAAACAAAAACGGATCTACATCTTCCTTAGATGTAGATCTGAATTTTTCTCAAAACAAAAACAGATCTACATCTTTCTTAGATGTAGATCTGAATTTTTCTTAAAGCAAAAACGGATCTACATCTTCCTTAGAGGTAGATCTAAATTTTCCTCAAATTAAAAACTGATCTAAGAGGTTGTTTTTGATTGCCCTTTTCTTTTCTTAATGCTTCTCTTATTGTGATGATGTATGTTTGTTTTTTTTTTTTTTTTTTTTAGTTTAGTTGTTTCAATTATCCAAAACATGAATTGTTGATTTATTTTGTCAAAGCATGTACTTAATTCCTTTATTATTGTTGTGACCTAAATTTTTTCTTCATGTCAACAATTCCTTTTCTTCAAAAACAAAAACGGATCTACATCTTCCTTAGATGTAGATCTGAATTTTTCTCAAAACAAAAACAGATCTACATCTTTCTTAGATGTAGATCTGAATTTTTCTTAAAGCAAAAACGAATCTACATCTTCCTTAGAGGTAGATCTAAATTTTCCTCAAATTAAAAACTGATCTAAGGAAGAGATGCAGATATGAAGTAAAAAAAAAAAAAAAAAAAAAAAAAAAACCTAATTTGTATCTTTATCATATACAAATCTGATTTTTTTTTTTTTTTGGACATATGCGGATTTTGAAATAAAGAAAAAGATCATGCATGATTGTGTTTGTTGTGTTTGTTTTATTTAAAAGATGTAACATGAATTTATTTCATAAATGAAATTCGCTTCTAAAAATATATATATATATATATATATATATTTTTCATATTTCTTGAACATACAAAAATAGATCTGATATATATATGTGTGTGGGCCAGTTTTGCCTTGTGTTCCAACTGTGTGAGAGGAAGGGCCCGGCCCAATATCCCGTGTGAGGGGAAACGAACATCCGAGGACATCCAGCCGAGGAATGGACAAAATTACCATCCGAGGAGAGGTGGAGCATGTTTGTAAGGAATTGGGCCGTGTCCGAGGATAATGGTCACCTCGGTACCTATGTCCGAGGTGCCTGGTGAACTTATTAATCACTCAGAACAACGCCTAGGACAAATCTTATAATGGAGCAAAAAGGAAAATATCAAACAAAAAGTAATGGTAGGAAATGACAAATATCTGGGGGTGCTGTCACCTCCGCATTAAATGTCTCCCAGCTAACCTTCTGGCCGCATTAATGTGGAGGTGATACCTGAACAGTGAACGAGCAGCTTTCCAGCTAAGAATGGAAGATTCAAGAAAGGGCGAGGGGGATGACGAAAAAAGAACATTGAATGCCAAGCCCACACGTGGATGATGAAAAAGGCAAAAAAGCTATGGTATATAAGGCGAGGAAGGATAGAAGGAGGGGAGACCGAAAAAAAAAAAAAAAAAAAGAAAGAAGGAAAATCAGATCTTTAGGGTATGCCCGAAGAGGATTTATTGCTACATACCACACTCACATCTAGGATCTTTTTGACACTAAAATCCAATATTTTGGCCCAAGATCAGACTAGTTTTCTTTCCTGCACTCTATAAATTCATTGTTTGGGCTACGTGGACCTGGATCCATTCCCGTTCTGGATTCAAGTCAGTTCTGGTCCTTACAATTGGCGCCGTCTGTGGGAAACTGCTTGATCTGATCAGAAAGAGATTTGGGTTTAGTGCGCAAGATGGAGGAATCAGGTTCGCATCAACCAACGGTGGGGCCACATCAGGGTAATGACAGTCCGCACCAAGCGGCATCAGGAGATTCGCAGCATAATTGCTCGGGAGTCCATCCTCAACAGAGGGGAGGTCGTGAGCAAAGTGGGAAAACAGTGCACATTAATAGGAGCCAATCGCGTGAGAGAAGTCACGCATCCCATGCAGAGAATGACAGGGACATGCAACATGAGATAGATGAGTTGAAAAAGAAGTTACGCCGCGCGCGGCGTAAACGAGCATCATTTGAGTCTGAGTCCTCTTCTGGGGATACAAAAGATGATACATATAGGCAAAGATCTAGGACTCCACCTAGTGAAACCTTCTCCGGTAGCCAAGAGTACAGTAATTATGGGAGGAAGGGCAAAAGTACCTCGCATAAGGGCCTGGGAAACAAAGCTATGAACGAGGCCTTGAGTCAAGTAGCCAAATCGCCTTTCACGCGCCGGATTGAGGGTGCTAGCCTTCCTCGGCGATTTAACCAACCAACTTTCTCTCTTTATAATGGCCGGACGGATCCAGTGGAGCATGTAAGTCACTTTAATCAAAAAATGGCTGTCCATTCAAAGGACGAGGCCTTAATGTGTAAGATCTTTCCGTCCAGCTTGGGTCCAATGGCAATGAGATGGTTTAACGGCCTTAGGGCAAATTCTATTGATTCTTTTAAGAAGCTTACCCAGTCCTTTGGCGCCCGCTTCATCACGTGTAGTAGGGTACCTTTACCTTTAGGATCCCTGCTATCAATGTCCATGCGTGATGGAGAGACTTTGAAAGCCTACTCGGATAGGTATTGGGAGATGTTTAACGAGATAGATGGGGACTATGATGACGTGGCTATTAGCACATTTAAGGCAGGGTTGCCGGCGGAGCACGATTTGAGAAAGTCTCTCACTGGTAAGCCTGTCACCAGTGTACGCTTGCTGATGGATAGAATTGATAAGTACAGGAGAATTGAGGAAGATCAATCCCAGGGTAAAGGGAAAGCGAAGGTGATCCCCCAGGAGAGGAGGGATCCCAGGTCGGATCGGCCGCAAAACAATCGTCCTCGAAGAGACTTTTTGGGGCAGCCCGCATCTGCCAATACTCAAGCGGTCAATGTGGTGTTTCGAGAGCCAGTGCAGAAAGTATTGGAGAAGGTAAGAAATGAACCGTTTTTCAAGTGGCCGAATAAGATGGCTGGAGATCCAAACAATCGTAACCAAAATCTGTATTGCCAATACCATCAAGATCATGGTCACGCTACTGAAGATTGTAGGAACTTGTGGGATCATTTAGCGCAACTGGTCCGAGAGGGAAGGTTAAAGCATTTACTGCACCACTCCAGTGGCCGAGGAGGCCAGACCGGCGCAGCATTTCAGGGAAACCCTGCGCCCAAGCCTCCTCTAGGGACCATCAATGTCATATTCGCCGCTCCAGGGAGAACTGGATCCTGCCCAACCAGGGTAATGTCGGTATCACATTTCACCGAGGATGAGACTAACTCAACGCCGAAGAGAGCCAGGGCGAATGTCCCTTTAGTGCTGAGTTTTTCAGAGGCGGACAAACAAGGAACCATACAGCCGCACGACGATGCTCTGGTGGTCACCCTTAGAATAGGTGGATACGATGTGAGGAGAGTCATGGTTGACCAGGGAAGTGCAGCGAAGATTATGTATCCTGACCTCTTTAAGGGTCTGGGTTTGAAACCTAAGGATTTATCTGCCTACAGCTCGCCTTTGGTGAGTTTTGAAGGTAAGACGGTGGTCCCTAGGGGCCAGATCAGATTGCCTGTGCAAACTGGATTGGATGTGGTTGAGGTGGATTTTATCGTGGTGGATGCCTTCTCTCCGTACACGGCAATTATGGGTAGGCCATGGCTGCATTCCTTGGGCGCCGTTTCCTCCACCCTTCATCAAAAAGTTAAATACCCCTCTGGGGGTCAAGTGCTGGAGATAGTGGGAAGCCAGTCTATGGCTAGGCAGTGCCTAATTGCGGCGATTCAGCACAAACCACAGACTGGTGCCTCGGCCAGTGAAGGGAATGTCTTATAGTAGTTGGGGGCCTCGTCGTCGTTGCGTGGGAGGTCGGATGACGAAACGAGTTGCGAAGGTTTGGAAAGGGTGACGATAGGAGACGACCGTGAAAGGTTCTTCCTGGTTGGGGCTCGGCTGCCCCCGCAGGAGAGGGAAGAGTTGGTTGAGCTTTTAAGAGGAAACGCAGACGTTTTTGCGTGGGATGCCTACGAAGCCCCTGGTCTGAATCCAGAGTTTATTTGTCATCGCTTGAACGTAGATCCATCGGTGACTCCGAAAAAGCAAGCTCCTCGGCGACCCTCGAATGAGCATGTGGAGGCAATAAAGTCTGAGGTGGTTAAACTCAAACGGGCAGGGGCTATTAAAGAGATTTTCTACCCCCAGTGGTTGGCTAATACCGTAGTGGTGAAGAAGAAGACGGGAAAATGGCGCGTCTGCGTAGACTTTACAGACCTTAACAAGGCCTGTCCCAAGGATCCTTTCCCTATGCCGAGGATAGATCAGTTAGTAGATGCGACAGTAGGCCATCCCCGGATGAGTTTCCTGGACGCCTTCCAAGGTTATCATCAAATACCATTAGCAGTGGAAGACCAGGAGAAAACGTCTTTCGTCACTCCTGTGGGGAACTATCACTACAAAGTAATGCCCTTTGGTCTGAAAAATGCAGGCTCGACTTATCAACGGATGATGACGAAAATGTTTGAATCGCAGTTGGGAAAAACTATTGAGGTCTACATCGATGATATGGTGGTGAAGAGCAAATTGGCATCTGAGCACTTAGCAGATCTTACCAATGTTTTTGAGATTTTGAGGTGGCATAAGCTGCGTTTGAACGCCTCTAAGTGCTCCTTTGGAGTGGGGTCAGGGAAGTTCCTAGGATGCATGGTGACTCATAGGGGAATTGAGGTAAACCCAGATCAAATCAAAGCAATCAATAGCTTATAGCCACCTCGAAATCCAAAAGAGGTCCAGAAGCTTACATGGATGATGGCAGCTTTAAATCGGTTCATATCCAGATCAGCAGAAAGGTGTAGACCTTTCTTTCTTTTGTTACGTAAATGGAAAGAGTTTCAATGGTCCGAGGAGTGTGCCAGAGCCTTCCAAGAGCTTAAGCATTACCTATCCCATCCGCCTATAATGTCCAGCCCGCTAGTGGACGAGGTCCTTTTCTCTTACCTTGCTGTCGCCTCACATGCCATAAGCCTTGTGCTCATACGGGTGGACGGCGATGTACAACGACCAGTCTATTATGTAAGCAAGTCGCTTAATGAAGCCGAGGTGCGTTATCTACCACTGGAGAAAGCGATATTGGCTGTGGTGCATGCCACGAGAAAACTCCCCCATTACTTCCAGGCACATACTGTGGTCGTTCTGACTCAGCTCCCCCTTAAGTCAGTGCTCAGGTGCGCAGATTATACAGGGAGGATAGCCAAATGGGGTACGATTCTAGGGGCTTTTGATATAAAGTACATGCCCCGTACCTCAATCAAGGGACAGGTGCTAGCCGATTTGGTGGCCGAGTTTGCCGAATCTCCGGAGAAGGTGGAAAGGGAAGACGAACCGGTGGAGGAAAAATTGGTAGGCATGGCCTCTATTCAAGGCCTACGATACTGGGAATTGTACGTTGATGGAGCAGCCAATCAGCGGGGATCAGGAGTGGGGCTAGTATTGGTGTCCCCCGAAAAGATTACCATAGAAAAATCCTTTAGACTGAATTTTTCCGCTACAAATAACGAGGCCGAGTATGAAGCTTTACTGCAGGGGATGCAGATGGTGCAAAAACTGGGGGGAAAGGCAGTAAGAGCTTTTTCGGACTCAAGATTGGTTGTGGGACAAGTAGGAGGTGATTTGGAGGCGCGAGATTCGAGAATGCTAGAATATTTGCATCTGGTCAGGAATATACAGGAAAAATTCGAAGCTTTTGACTTGTCTTACGTGTCCAGAAGTGGGAACACCCATGCAGATTCGCTAGCCACTCTTGCCACGTCCTCGGCTCAAGATCTACCTCGGGTAATCCTGGTGGAAGACCTGTATGTGCGAGCTCTGGCGCACCAAGATGCACCACGGGTACACCAGGTTGCACTGGGTCCCAGTTGGATGGATGCCATATCACTGTTCTTGGAAAAAGATGTGCTACCTGTGGAAAAATCTGAGGCTGACAAAATGCGGAGGAAAGCTCCTCGGTTTTGGTTGTCCGAGGACAAAAAATTGTACAAGCGTTCGTTCTCTGGACCCTACTTATTATGTGTGCACCCAAAGGCATCAGAGACACTTTTGGAGGAATTGTATGAGGGGGTTTGTGGAAGTCATACTGGGGGAAGATCACTGTCTCACAGGGCTCTTACCCAAGGATATTGGTGGCCGAACATGCAGAAGGAGGTGCAAGAATATGTCAAGAAGTGTGATCAGTACCAAAGATTTGCACCGAATATCCACCAGCCTGGAGGAACACTCAATCCGCTTTCCAGCCCATGGCCTTTTGCTCAGTGGGGCCTAGACATCGTGGGTCCGTTTCCCAAGGCTGCAGGGAACAGAAAATACCTCCTGGTAGCCGCAGATTATTTTACCAAATGGGTTGAAGCTGAACCTTTAGCCAATATCAGGGATGTGGATGTCAAAAGATTCATCTGGAAGAATATAATTACGCGGTTCGGTGTTCCCAACGTCCTCATCTTGGATAACAGTCTCCAATTTGACAGTAAAGCCTTTAGGAAGTACTGTTCTGACTTGGGAATAAAAAACAGGTATTCCACCCCAGCCTACCCGCAAGGAAATGGGCAAGCTAAGGCCGTTAATAAAGTCATCCTAAACGGATTAAAGAAGAGGTTAGACGACGCCAAGGGAAGATGGGTCGAGGAGCTACCTCACGTACTGTGGACCTATAGGACAACACCTCGGAAGTCCACTGGTGAAACACCCTTCTCAATGACGTATGGGGCTGAAGCCGTAATACCACTGGAGAGTGGTTTTCCTACAATGAAATCCGGTGGGTTCACTCCGGATGGAAACGAAGAATTATTAAAAAGGAACCTGGATCTAATTGAAGAACGGCGAGAAAACGCTAGGGTACAGTTAGCCTACTATCAACATAAGCTAAAGCAAGGTTACGATCTTAGCGTAAAGTTGAGACCATTGGCCCCAGGGGACTTAGTTTTGAGGAGAGTTGTAGGAAACGCTAAAAACCCTTCTTGGGGGAAATTGGGTCCTAATTGGGAGGGGCCGTATCGCATCACGGCGGTGGCAGGAATAGGAGCTTACTACTTAGAAGATTTAGACGAGAGAGCTGTACTTCACCCTTGGAATGTAAATAATCTGAAAAGGTATTATTATTGATAATAAAAGTTATCTTGTTTTCTTCTCGCTTATTAATATACTTTGGCCTCTGTTGAAATATTAAACAGAAACTAAGTCATGTCGGTCCTCGGACCACATACTTAGTGAAAATTAATATACTAAGACATCTTTTGAAATATTAAACAGAAACTAAGTCATGTCAGGTCCTCGGACCACAGACTTAGTGAAAATTAATATACTTAGACATCTTTTGAAATATTAAACAGAAACCAAGTTATGTCAGGTCCTCGGACCACATACTTAGTGAAAATTAATATACTAAGACATCTTTTGAAATATTAAACAGAAACTAAGTCATGTCAGGTCCTCGGACCACATACTTAGTGAAAATTAATATACTTAGACATCTTTTGAAATATTAAACAGAAACTAAGTCATGTCAGGTTCTCGGACCACATACTTAGTGAAAATTAATATACTTTGACATCTGTTGAAATATTAAACAGAAACTAAGTCATGTCAGGTCCTCGGACCACAGACTTAGTGAAAATTAATATACTTTGACATCTTTTGAAATATTAAACAGAAACTAAGTCATGTCAGGTCCTCGGACCACAGACTTAGTGAAAATTAATATACTATGACATCTGTTGAAATTTTAAACTGAAACTAAGTCATGTCAGGTCCTCGGACCGCAGACTTAGTACATATTAATATATTATGATATCTGTTAAAGACTTGGTGGAAGCAAATATTGCAGAACATCTCCTAAAAATAGAAAACAACAAGTCATCCTTGTTAGATCCTTATACCATAAACCTGGAAAATATAATTGCCCGTGTAGTGTTCAGGAATATATTCCATGGAATATATGCTGTGGTAAATTCTTTAAAACATGATCTTGAGTATAAGTTATTGTCTCCTTAGTTAGGTCCTAATCTACTTTATAGGCCATGATTGACTTCGTGGTGGTCAAATAAGTGTAAGTATAATCTAATATGCTCACAATCTACTTATTGTTTAGGTGAAATAATATTGCTTGGAAATCTTGGAACTTATTAGGAAACTAAATAAAAGGGTGATACATTTTCGTGAAAGATCAACGTCATGCTTTATTAATTCATTTTTATTCCTCATTAAGGTATGTTGGTTCTTTGGTAATGGATCACGTTATGAAAGAAAGTAAAGAACTGAGCAAAATAAGTATGGTACAGTTAAGTAAGATGATGAGGCTGACTAATATTACTTAAAACAAAGAAAAGAGTTCCGTATATTATCAAAATTGGCTTTTCAGCACAGAAGAAGGAATTACAATCACTATTAAAAAAAAAAAAAAAAAAAGAAGTGAAAATGAAAAGACACTATTAATAAAAAACAAAACTAAGGTTTTAATTTGATCTGGAGCTTTGGCTTGGACGTCTGGTCAGCTGCCTCGGAGATGGTCTCTTTCTCTTTATCCTTAAGAGACTCCTGAGCAGGTAAAGTGACTAAAGCTAACTGCTTCTCAAAATCTTGAGAAGCTGCCTCTGGTTGAGGAGCTTCAGTCACTTCACCTGGAAGGGGCCCCTTGTGGATCTCTTTCTCTTTCTCCTGGTCGGTCTGGGCAGCAGAAGGGAAGGGCTGAGGGGGGGCCTCGGAAGTTGGCTGAGACACGAGAGGGGCTGTCTCAGCCTGCTTGGGAATTTGCAGGGCTGGGGGGAAGATGATGCTTTCTGGCTTCCTCAGCCCTGATGAGGCCTCAACCCCAGCTTGGTTGAAAGCCTCTTCCCAAGTTTGGGCGCAGTAGGCGCGGCAGACTGCAGGGACCTCGGCCCGAAGAGTGTCTTCGGTCTCAGCCACGCCAACGTCATATCCGTGCTGCTCAGCCTCGTCTCTCTCCTTCTCGGCCTTGAGCTTATCCTCCTCCGCCTGTGCTCTTGCTTTTTCGGCCAAGGCTTTAAGCTGGTTAGCGTCTTCCAGTTGTTGCCTTAGAGTTGCAATTTGTTCCTTGGCCGTGACCAACTGTCCTTTGACTTCAACCACCAGCTTCCTCTGGCTCTCGGCCTGAGTCTCAGCCCCCTTCAAGGCGGCCTCAGCACTTTTCCTTAACTGCTCCTCAGTCTTCACCCTCTCTTTAAGCTCAGTGTTGCTCTTCTCGGCAACTGACATCGTCTGCACCGCAGCGATCCTTCTTCTTCTTTCGTCCTCCAGCTGTTGAGCAACGGAGTGGTAAATTTCTTCCATCCTAAACGTGCTCTGGACAGCCTGTTTACCAAAAAGAAAGGGAAATTTAAAATAAAAATAAAATGAATGATAAGTAACACTAATAAAAAATAATAACATTATTAGTGGCAAATTAACTGTACATACCATCCCTAGACACCTTTTGGCTTGGAGGAAGACCTCGTTTCTCCTCAATCCTCGCAGCTCCACCATATCCTTTGGGAGCAAGAGGGTCTCTTCCAAGGCCGAGGCTACCTGGCAGCCAATGCCCCCGTTGTAGTCCCTGATTGACGCATCATCGGTTAGGGGCTCGCCCCCAAGCATGGGGGCTGGAAGCCATGCTCGGGGCTCAGTTTGTTGAATCTCCCCCATTTCTGGTCCTCGGCTGGGGGCAGGGCCAAGTTTCAGTTGCTTCGTCAGCCTGTGGGCGTCCTCATCTTGGGAAGATTGAGTCCTCCCGGCCTCCACGACTTCCTTGCCTTTGGGCTCCCTTCTCCTCTTAGGTTCAGGCTGTTCGGCCCTGGAAGGAGGAGCTGGCTGAGGGGCAGGTAGAGGAGATTTAGGAGGAGGGGGAGGAAGTCTCTGTTGGGCTGACCTTCCAACCTCCCCCCTCCCAGGTTGGTTCTCCAGCAACTCCTGTAGACTCCGTTGGGGTTTCCTCTGGATGCCCATGTCTTCGGAGGTGTTGGGTGATGGGGTGAGTAAATCAAAAATCTCGTAGTCGTCGGTGGCCGAGGATGGATCTACGAAGCCTTCCTCCTCTCGTTCAACCTCTTCCTCCTCTTTTACTTGAGGAACGTAGGGGGAAGGTGAAGTAACTTCTGCGAGTCTGGCAACGGGCAGTGCCTCAGTATGCGGGGTGTCTTCTGGAAGAGGAACACCTTGGGGGATTAGGAATCCTTCGTAAGCAACGCTAATCCTGCGAAGCCGAGGATCCTTTGCCTTTATTACGCACGAAGGAGCTTGGAACGCCCGAGAAATGGGAGTGTAGCCGAGGATGAGATGGGCCGCCCTCAGTTGACCGTCGAAAGGATTGACGTAGATTTCTGCTCGGAGAACTTTGTCCAAGCCGGCCTTGTTAACTAAGCGGAATGATGGCGAAGTCGCACGTGGATCTGCATTGTCAATGGAAACGATAAAGAGTCGCTTTAGTGTAAGCCGAGGACAATAGGAAAACCAGAATCTGAACAGTTAAACGTAAAGATTAAATAAGTTGGACCCCCACCTGGTTCACCCTCTTTAACTGGGCATGGTAAACCGTCATGCCACTGCCCAGAGAAGATTAAGAAATCTTCTTTTAATCCCTTATTGGATTGGGGGAGACACTGAATCAGCCTGACCTCTGCATGCCTGGATTTCAGGTAGTACCCCTGATTTTTTAGGTGCTGAAGGTTGTAAACCCAGTTTATGTCATGGTGGGTCAGATTCAGATTCATTCTTTCGTTCAGGACTTCTATACTCCCTAGTACCCTAAACATATTCGGTGCACATTGGGTGGGGGATAGCCTAAAATACCTAAGATAGTTTCTAGTGAGGGTGCCCATGGGAATGGTCATCCCCCCTTCTATGAAAGCGATCATAGGAATGATAACCTCATTCGTTTTTCTTTCGTCGTACCATTCGCCCTGGGCCGCGTATCTAACGCCCACATGGGGAGGGATGTTATACTTAGTCCTAAAGTTTCTCATTCCCTCCTCGGTATCTACTAACTCCTTAAAGCTACCCATTTTTTAGGACGCCCTAGAGGAGGGATTCTACAATAAAAGGAATAAAAGTTAAAGAAAGTTTAGGAGGACTTACAGGTGTGAGAAATGGTCCTCGGACAGGATTTATGTGTTTGTAGACGCACAAAGGAACAAGAGAAAGAAATAAAGTCTCAGGTTCTAGAATAACGCGATCGTTCAAAAGTGACAAGAAATTGATTTGAAAGACTACTTATAGTTGCGCACAAATTAAAAGCGGGAGTTCACCCGCCCAAATTCCCAAAAGGTCCAACCACCGTTGGATTGGCATCTCACCGTTGAACGTGGGAGACAGAAGGGTTGCCAAAATTAAATGAAGGCGCTCCCTGGACACTGAAGAGTCAGGAACGGGTCGCGAGAAGAAAAACACGTGCAGCTATGATTTGACTCAACAGAATCAGATCATAAGGGAGATCCGAAGAGAGAATCAAAATCCTTCTTTTCTCCCGGGGAGCCGAAAAGCAAGATTTTGAGGGGCTATTGTGTGGGCCAGTTTTGCCCTGTGTTCCAACTGTGTGAGAGGAAGGGCCCGGCCCAATATCCCGTGTGAGGGGAAACGAACATCCGAGGACATCCAGCCGAGGAATGGACAAAATTACCATCCGAGGAGAGGTGGAGCATGTTTGTAAGGAATTGGGCCGTGTCCGAGGATGATGGTCACCTCGGTACCTATGTCCGAGGTGCCTGGTGAACTTATTAATCACTCAGAACAACGCCTAGGACAAATCTTATAATGGAGCAAAAAGGAAAATATCAAACAAAAAGTAATGGTAGGAAATGACAAATATCTGGGGGTGCTGTCACCTCCGCATTAAATGTCTCCCAGCTAACCTTCTGGCCGCATTAATGTGGAGGTGATACCTGAACAGTGAACGAGCAGCTTTCCAGCTAAGAATGGAAGATTCAAGAGAGGGCGAGGGGGATGACGAAAAAAAAACATTGAATGCCAAGCCCACACGTGGATGATGAAAAAGGCAAAAAAGCTATGGTATATAAGGCGAGGAAGGATAGAAGGAGGGGAGACCGAAAAAAAAAAAAAAAAAAGAAAGAAGGAAAATCAGATCTTTAGGGTATGCCCGAAGAGGATTTATTGCTACATACCACGCTCACATCTGGGATCTTTTTGACACTAAATCCAATATTTTGGCCCAAGATCAGACTAGTTTTCTTTCCTGCACTCTATAAATTCATTGTTTGGGCTACGTGGACCTGGATCCATTCCCGTTCTGGATTCAAGTCAGTTCTGGTCCTTACAATATATATATATATATATATATATTCAAATCAAAAGATTTTGTTTTGTAAAATAGATTTGATTTTTCTTTCATTAACAAACCATTTTTTTTAAAGTTCTCAAAAACATATATGATTTTTTATAAACCAAATTCAATTTTTTTTCTACTCACAACAACAAATCTACAATTTTTTTTAAAAAAAAACAAAAAAGATGATGCATTCATAAATAAATTTTTGTGATTTAGTTTGTTTCACATGTACAACATATCATTCATCTCATGCATAAAAGGGGTACATAGGTCGCAAGAGTCTAGAAGACCAGACTTTGTTTGGGCGGAATGGATGCCTAACATCTTCCTATTCTGTAACCTAGCCTCCAAATTTAGTATCTTTGGATAGGTAGACTTAGGTCTTATCTTTGCTTTATTTTGGATAGATTTTAACTAGGACAAAAAGCCATGTAATTATTTGGTAGTTTGTAACTAGGACCCAAAGCCATATAATTTTCAATTTTTCAAACATGTATTTTCTTTTATTCAATCAATGAAATGAAACAATTCAGCCATGTAAAGTTTTATTTAGTTTTTCCATTTTTTTTTGTATAAAATATAAGTGGCGACTCCACACCACTTACCCAAAAAGAGAGATGCCCTAAAAGGTATCCACATCTCTTTTTTAGAGTACCAAATGGGAATTTTCCCGGTTTCTCACTCGTTCTTCAAGCCTATAAAAACCATCTCATGGCCATAGGGTCGAGGCTTGAAAGAAAAACCTTACACATGAGGGCCTCGTTTCTGGAATTAATGACCATCCTTTGGTTGAAGTGGTTGACATGCTCCACTGGGTCTGTTTTACTGCTTTTAAATAGTGAAGGTTGGTTAAGTAAACTGACAAGGGAGCTCTGCGTCCTCAATGTAACCAGAAGATGGTGATCGAGGTATTTGGCGCAAGGGCCCTACTCATGGCATCTCCCCCCACATTCCCCAGAGGAGGTGTTCTATTCCTCCTATGAAGGCGTCTTTCTCCCCTTACAGAGAGAGAGAGGGCTCCCTATGAACATTGCCTTGCAGGCTTCTAGTTCTCCTTCTATGACTACATTCATCTCCTGAGCTGGAGTTTGAACTTTGCGTTGGGCTTCTATGCTCCCTCCAATGCACCCTCTAACGAAGCCACTATCGTAGCTAGCGAACTTGAACTTTAAGGTCATACATTTCTTGGTCCCTCAGGGCGAGCCTTGACGAAACTGAATGGCTTTGGCTTCTATGATCAGAATGAACAGGTGAACCCTTATACTAAGAGATTGGGCTTGCACTCAGTTTTACAAAATTTTCTCTATGCCTGGAGTCCATGGACTCATGTCCTTCACTTTGGGCCACAATTTTACTTCTTTCTAGATTCGCCATTCTTCAATCACTCCAAATTGCAAGCAAGGATTCAAGGTGACCCTTCCCACAAATGGCACCAATTGTAGGGGTGGTTTTGAACCCAAGGCCCAACTCATTAAGAATGTGCTAGGATGGGGACCTAATACAACTATTTTGTAGAGATGGGAATGCAAGCCAACATTTTGATCCCTTAAGGAATTGTCTTTATGATTAAAGAAGTAAGATAGACTCCAAAGATGACCCAATACTTGTAGGAAATGGAAAAGGAAAGATGAAATTCTTGTTTATTACTCTTCTTGGGTTGGCTGAGGATGAAGGGTTCTTGAATGGAGTTACAACTTGTAGTATGATTCTTCTCTGTTTTCTCTCTCCTATTTTTCGGTCCTTCCTCAAGGATGAATTTCCTTCCTATTTATAGACATTCAAATTGCATCCCAGCCTTCCATTTGGAGGGCTACTAATCTTTCTTTGGATATTTATTCCATCACTACCTTACTAGTGGTGGTACTATGTAGGTTACTGGTTGTGAGGGTACTGTGTTGGGGTTATTCTGCCATTAATGTGGCAGGCTGAGTTGTTGTAGTGCATTTAATGCAGAGGTGATGGATGCTTTATTTGGAAGTTTCCTCCCGCTTTTATTCGTATGTCACCATGGTCCTTCTTGGCTTCCAATCTTATAGCTCTTGTGGCTTACCTCCTGTCTCCTAAGAACTATCTATTCATCGGCCTCCTCAGGCGGATTGCCATCCTTGGTTTTCCTAATCCATCTAGTACTTCGATTGTCTTGATTAGGCTGGGTCTAATTTGATGAACATTTGGGCTTAATTACACCTCAAGCGGATCCTGTTGATGGCTCTTTCTCTTTAGGCTCCCCCCCCCCCCCAATGTATAGGACTAATTTTAAGAAATAAAAATGATGTATTAGTCAAATCTAGGGGATCATTATTTAAATTTACATTTTTCATATTTGTACCAGAAATAGAAGAAGGAAGAGCAATTTTTGGAAAGTGAAGAGGGGCCATTCGGCTATGACCCCTTCACCCCAAGACCTATCGCTAATAAAATGTAATTTTGAGCCTAGTAATGAGAATATAGTGTTATCATAATCTCATATATATATAATTTTTTGTTAGGGTCATATTTTCTATGTAATTGACTAATCCTTTGACAAAATATACTTGTAATTGGGTAGATCTAGGTTGGATTTAATATATCAAGAAGTATGTTCAAACATATCAAGTGGCATCATTAAGGACATAAAGGTTGATCCAAAAAACAAGTGAAGAAAAGTTGTTTCATTAAGTCTCGACATAAGCTCGACAAATGCTGCTATCGAAGTTTAATGGAGAAGCTCGAAACAAACTCTATCTATCGAGATCTACGATTTTAGAATTTCCAGATTTAAAATTCGGCCTATGATGACTTGGATGATTAGGGTTTCTTTTCTTGCAAATCTAGTCATATATAAGGCTTATTTTAAAAGTCATCAAGTACGGAAACAGAGACCTAGAACTCATATACTCTGTGTGAAGCTATTGCGTTTGTATGCCTTAGGGTTTTGTAACCAAGTGCTTCCTGATCTTCATCGTTTATGAAGTGAAGAACTTTGCAGCCAACAACAATCTTTCAAGTTGCTAGAGTTAATCATGTACTAGGATATGTGCAAATGAGTTAGTTACAGATTGAAGATTTGTGCAACAAAGGAAAGAAGGCTATTACAATATCAAGTTCAATTATGTATTGAAGCGAAGGTTCAACTATAGGCTGATATTTTAGGATAAGCCAGGGTAGTGGTAAGATTCCTCATACTTGTAACCGCTTGATTATTTATTAGTATATTCTTGGGAGTGGTGACCTTAAATTCACATGGTGGAATTTTTGCCTTGCGAGAGGTTTTTCCATTTGTCAATAAATCACCGTGTCAATTTATTTTTTTGTTGCATATTAGTTATTTGGTGATTTGTTGGTGCCTCCATGATTTGCATATAATTTGACCTAATTAATCAACTTAGGTAATTGAATTACCAACATTTTTAAACTTTTGTATTATTTAATTTACTTTCAAAGTTCTATAATTTTTTTCATGCTTGTCATTTGTCTTCAACCATGTAATTAAAAGTTCTAAATCATCTTAATTGTTGTTTATGAATCCACAAATTTTTTTTTTATATTTTTTTTATTTATTTAGAAAATGAAGCCACAAATTTTATTTACTATGAACAATTATGTTTTTGTTAGTATATGTTTGGTTCAGATAGTTAAGATCAATGGTTACTTACTAACTTTTTATTTTTTTTTAAGAAGAAAAGTTACTACCATGTTTGGGATTTGAGAAAAAGTTAGCTTATTTTACTTTTAAGCTTATTTTTGCTCCTAAAGTGGGTCTCATTACTCCAAAAGTAAGCTTTTAGCTTTTTTTTTTTTTTTTTTTTTGCATATTTTCAGTAAAAAGTTTTTAGTTTCAGTAAAATAAACAATTCTTAAACAGACCCTAAGTTGCTCATTCCTTCTCTTTACCTATTTTGAGAAATAGCAAGCAGATTGTAATATCATGGGATGGCGAGACAAGAATTTAAGATTTTGTTTCTAAATGTTATACATTTGGTGCATTTTTGACCCTCAAAAGTCCAACAATATTGAGTTTTATTTTAGTTCAATTTGGTCTCGTTTGGAGGTTTTCACATTTTGAATTATTTTTGGAGAGTTATTTTTCGGAGAATAGTTTTTGACTTTTAGTGAGACTATAAGATGAAACTTTATGGGTGTGGAATGGTTAACATGTACCTGGCTTATACAATTGTGTTCAAGGTTGTAGATGCCCCATTTTGCGACTTCTATTATTATTTTAAGTCTGATTTGAGCTCATGAGTAATCATTTTAAACAATCAAGCTTGCATTGCGTGTGTGTTTGTTTCTAAAAAAAAAAAATATATATATATATATATATATCTAACTTGAAGTGCCTATATATATAAAATAGAACACAATTGTGTTCATCAAATATGTTGTAGTGTGTGGATGATCAATTGAAAGACTAAATTCTATATATTATTTCATCTTCATATTTCTTTTTAGTTCATTTTATTTGGCAAAAAGGCAAACTAGTATCACGAACCAAAATAAATGGGAACTTGTGGAGGAGAATCTATCTCAAAAAAAAAAAGAAAAAAGAAAAAAGAAAATCCTCCTATTATGCCATTACCGCTGGGCTACTTTATTCCAGCCCAAACTCAGTGAATGTACTTTGTATAGAAAGAGAAAACCAAGGCCCAAAGACATATTGAGTCAGCTCCCTATCTAAAGTCTTCCGTATGGTATGAACTATCTAAACTAAGGTACTAGTTAGTAGTTACTAGTCATTAGTTGCATCTGCATATATCTCCAATCTTCATGAACCATGATTATTCCTGTTCCAGTTCCACCCTTGAAGCTTCTTCAACTTCAACCCCATCTTCCATATTTTTCTCTTTCCCGAACTACCCCTCTCCCTCCACCTCATTTTCTCTCTCCTTCCCTTCACAAATCCACTCTTTTCCCCAGGTTCAAACCCACCTTCAATTTCTTCAGAGTTTCAAAACCTGAAGCACCAATTGCTGCCAATGAAGGTGGTGAATACTCTTCCAATGTTTTTTCACCGGAACTTGAAGACTTGTCCCCAAACGGTGTCGTTTATAAGAAAACTCTGGCATTGGTTGAGTGCTCCATGTTTGCTGCGCTCACTGGCTTGGTCTACTTCTTGAGCAATTCTCTCTCAATTGAGGTCTCTTTCTCTTAAAACTCTTATTTGCCAAATGGGTCTCAGCTAATTTATTAGTTATTGCTCTCTACACTTTCTATCGCATTATTTATGCTCTGTTCTTGCCAAATGAAGAATTTGATGCTGACTTTGCTGACTTTTAAGCTGTTAAATTTGTTTGATAAATATACTTATATGTATTTTAATATTACTAAAATATTTTGAGCATGCTCTTTAATTTGATTTTTTTAGCATGCTCTTTCGTTGTTGCTAAGTGGTATAACTTGAATAGATGATGGTGAAATTGTATCTTGAGGTCTTTTGCAGCTCTAGTATACAAATATATAATGTTTATATAGATGATGAAATGGATGATGATGATTAAGAATTTAGGACGGTGGTTATAAGAATCTTAGAATGGAAATAATTAAATGTTCACTTCACCTTAATATTCATCTTGCTTTTGGATTTCATATTTTAGTTAGCTAGTTTCTATTTGCTAACTTATTTTGTATTTTAAACTTGGAACTTTGAACTTGGAAAATATTTTCCATATCTTTTGATAAATATTTTGGTATTTGGTTGCTAATTAAATATTTATTGAACTTTTTAGATACATTGGATCAAAACTTAAATATATTTGTTTCGTTATTATAGACTTAGTGATGTATGAAATGCAAATTACATCACATGATGCAAATCTTAGTTTTTTTATGGATGAATTTATAATTTATATGATTATTCAACATACAAAGTCATTATCAATTCGTTTTTTACTTTAAATCTGAAAATATGTAGGATCTTACGATTCATGATCTGATCCTATGGTCTACGATCCCATCGACCTTCAACAATCTTATGTAGGATCTCGATTTTAACAACCTTGATCACGAGACATTCCTGAAGCACAGCATCTTGCAAAACCAGAATTTCACTAACAAGATCATCAAAAGATGCCAACGTTGTAACCCTCCACTAACTCGTCCCTCCAAACTCATCCCACACATGACACATGTTGATTACTTATTTATAGAAATGTGCTGATTGTGTAGGAATTTCCTTTTTTAATAATTCATTTTCGATAGTTGGTATTATTATTCCCAAAAAGAAAAACGAGGAGCAACACCAAGAGCCTTGTTGCTAAGTGGCATTGTCTGCTCTCTTTGATAAGGTTTGAATTCCCCTCCTGCATTGTTGTAAGTACCGGATCATCCAAAAATAAAAAGGAGAAAGTGGCAGCACACAAACCTGAAACCTTAACAAAACAGTGTTTTAAACACAAAGGAATGAACAACACAACTCGACCAAGCAAGAACAGAAAAGGGAGATTCCTTTTCTTTTCTTTTTTCCTGCCCTGATATAAATAGCTAATTATAATGTTCTTCAGTCCCATATAAATAGCTATTACGTGTCTCACATTATTTTTTTTTTCTTATGTATTGTGTCATGCATTTTTTTCTCAATAAGATATGGTTTTGCACAGAATTACTTTGGTTGTGTCTTCTCGTTGCCAATAGTAATCTCCTCAATGAGATGGGGCATAGCAGCAGGAAGGAAGACTATGGTTTGTAACCGATATTTCCACCATATTACAATACAGCATTTTTTGAAGATTTACATTGAGATCATTGTGTTATGTGTCTTAATTATTCTTCATAGGTGGCAACAACTATGCTATTACTTGTCTTGTCCGGTCCAGTGAAAGCTTTAACCTATCTGGTGAGCTTCCTTTTAAATTTTACAGCCCTCTGCATGAAGGATCATCTTGTTTTTATGTTTGTGTCTCTAGCTTAGTTCTTAGTCTTTTTTGAAATTTTGTAATCAAAACAAGTTTTTTTCTGAGCTCTTAATGATTTGTCTTTTGTGGATCTTTCTCAAGAATTTAGTCCATTACATATGCAAATACTACATTTAATGAGCTTTCAGTTTCTAGAACTTGTTCTTGGTATTTTTTTCTTTTGGAGGGAGGGGGGGTGTGTATCAGGTAGCTGATAATTTGCCAACTTTTTGGATATTTGTTTTCTGCAGCTTAAACATGGAATAGTTGGGTTAACAATGGGCACTTTGTGGAGGTATGTGATGCTCAAGGTCTATTACTATTGATGATTCTTCTTTTGGAAAAGTGAAAACTTTTTTAGAAATTTTATTATTTTGAACTGTAAATCACTATTTTATTAAACTTTTGTACTCTTCTGTCCCCTATGTTTTGTTTCCCATACATTGTCTACTACTTTGCAGAGACGTGTTTCTGGTAAACAGTTTCTTGGCGTTTCAAGTTTAATATATATATATATATATATATATATGTATATATTTTATAACATCTAAACTTTATGGATTCACTGCGAAGTGATAGATTAGTTTGTTTAGTGAATTCTGGCAATTTTGATAAGCAGTGGACCACTTTTTCATAATTCTTATTAGTTTTTCAAAAAGTATTTAGCAGTAACAGCTTGATGTTTTGATTTTGGTTTATTCTTAGGTTGGGAGCAAATTGGACTGTTTCAATTTTGTCGTGCACAACTGTAGTGTTTGCTCCACTTTGCCTTGAATTCCTTACAACTTTTGAACATCATCATCCTCCAGTTATTTTCAATTAACGAACTTATATATGCAGGTTCGAGCAATTGGTGCCGTGGGGTATGTCTTGATATCTTCATTTTTACTGAGGGAAAACATACTTTCTTTGGTAATTGATTTTCCTTTTACGATTGAGGTTTTACTTGAGTAATTGCAATTCATTCACAGATTTCTTTTATTTGCTTGTAGATCACCATTAACATTCATGCTTCTCTAACGTTCATGTTCACTGCTTTGGGTGTTCATACAATTCCATCAATGAACATGATATATGCCATTTTTACGACCTTGGTATCCTTAATTACTTACTTGCCCTTCTCCCTTGTGCTTTTAACTTCCTCCCTCTCTCACCTCAATTACCTGTCATGCATGAAAGACTCACGCATTTCCCCTTCCATTTTATTAGGTTTTATTGAATAGTGGATGCTTCATATTCTTGCTCCACCTTTTGTATTCAGTGTTCCTTACGAAGCTTGGGATGAAGGCTTCATTGAGATTACCAAGATGGATAGAGAGGGCCATATAATTGCATCTAAGACATTGAGTCATTTTTATTGTATGTAATACCATGCACTAAATGGCCGATAGCCTTATAACTCAATTGACACTTCCTAGTGTTTTCAACGGAGATGCCAAATGTTCAAATCCCTCTCCCCATTTGGTTAGAATTGGTATATGTATTGAAGTCCATGGTTCCTTCATATATTCAAGTAATTTGAATTGATAAATATATTTGATATCTCATTGCAATTACTGTCATTGAGACTACGTGCACTCTCTCAAGAATCCAATTACTTTATTCTTCTTTGTTTTCTTAAGTTTTATAGATGTAAGTGCAATTACTTGCATCATGGAGCCATGAACTGAGAATGGACATCACCAAAAAAAACACGGAAAATGTGGAAAATTCAATGTATAATTACCATGCATGGATAATCTATTTAGCTAGAACTTGAGCTTATACTGAACCAGACAATGAGGAAATAGAGCAACCTTCAGGTTTACATGTTGTCTGTGGTTCCTATCACCCAAAGGCGCATATCACTTGCAATGGGTGAATATGCAATCCCTTTCTTGTAACCAAACTCGGCAATAACCAACTCAGTAAAATAATGCCAACTCAGCAAAAATACCATGTCATCACCAATTCAGCAATAACCAATACTTAGGCACTTGTTTCAGCAGTGAGTGGCCAACGTCAGACTTTGGGATGAGGGATCATCGATCTAGTCTTTGTAGTGGTTTGGCAATCAGTTGTGGGCATGTGGCTTTGGTGAGTTCGGCAAGGGAAAAAGGGAGATGGTGCATGGTGGACATGACTTCAATTGTTTGGGTAGAGGAAAAGGAATTAAATATGTGGGTTTTTTTTTTTTTTTGGTTATTGCTGAGTTGGTGATGACGTGGTATTTTTATTGAGTTGGCATTATTGTACTGGACCACCTCTTTTGATTGTAGACTAGAGATTGCATATTCACCAATTGCAGGTGATATGCTACCATCACCCAATTACTGTAATTTGATTTAGGTTTTGGTAATCTCTACTGATTTATTTATCAATCATCACAAAATTTCCCTTTTCCATTGTTTTAAGTGCAGTCGTCGATAGGTCATTGGTATGAGACATAATCTTTAAATCTGGACAGAATAAAGAATGGGAAGATGAGGTGCTAGGGTAATTTGAACTTTGGATTATATATATATATATATATATATATATATATATATATATATAAAACATAAGAGGATGCCAACCAATGGGACTACAAGGCTTTTTACCCATTCATCTTCAACATCTTCATTTTTTACTGAATAGAGAATTTTATGAGGATTTATTGTTAGTTGTCATGTAAACTACTAATATATAACTTTCCATCTCAAAAATAAAAGATAAAAAGGAAAGAGGTCATTTATAGGTAAAAATATTGCTAACATTTAAAATATATATATATATATATATATGTCTCAATTTTGTTGTGAAGACTTGCTGGATGTCACACTTTGAAAATATATAAAAATGAGGGAAAATATACATTACAATTTACACCCTATTACGTTAATTAATTTTAACATAATTAGTAAAACGTAAATCGTATTGTAAATCAATTTTTGATCATTGGTTTTTTCATATCATATACTACAAGATACCCAAACCCCTAATAAAATTTATGAAAATAATTATAGATATACATATATAAAAGGTATTGTGGGGGCGAAAGTTTGAACTCTTATATTGGGCTTTAAGCCCCATTTACTAATAAGAATATGTCTGAGGAGGAGAAAATGTTTGGAAAGACCCCATAGCATGTGGTCGTGTAGAGAAATGTTCGAAGGTACTAGTCCGAGGGGGTTGTCCTCCTTGGACCTGACGAATGTCAGTCAAGTGAACTTCGGCTTGGCTTGGGTAACCTTCCAGGAAGGTCCAGCAACGAAGATAGGTTCAGGTGTGCAAGGAAGGGATAAGAACACAGAAATATCTTGGGAAAAGCTACTACCTCCGCATTAAATGCACTACAGCAGCTTTCCTGGCCGCATTAATGTGGAGAAAACCTCTGAACAGTGTTTTCAACTACTACCGCCCACAGAAAACCAGAAAAGCTGCTCGATAGGACAGATGTTTGAGTGCAGGGTTGGATGATAAACAGGTGGACGATGGAAATGGATTGGAGGGGACTATATAATGGGGGAAACCCTCCATAAGTGGGGGATTGGAAAAAATAGAGGTAGAGAAATAGTGAAAGAGAATTACCGTAGTACAGTGAAGAACTAACTTTCAGGAATAGCCAATTCATTTAAAAACTTACTCCTCGGACATATATTTTATCCTAGATTATGTGTCTTTTCCTCCTCGAACAAGCTTCAAACTTCAATTAACCGTTAGAAAACCCGTGAACAGCCCAGTTCTTTCACCCACTCTCTTATAAATTTATTGTATTGGGCTTATACCTCAATTCTTTTGGGTTTGGACTACAATTTGTGACCCTACAATTGGCATCGTCTGTAGGAAGAACTAGTGCTTGTGAGGATTATAACGGTTATGGCAGGATCAGGACCATACCAAACTAGTCCACACCATGCAGAATCAGCTAACGTTCATCAACATAGCGAGCTCTATAACCTCAAGCATGGAAATGATATGGATAACCAACAGGAAGGTAGCTTGCAGACGCTCCACACAGGTGGAAACGGTTATCGACGAAGAAGTCATTTAGTACATGAGAAAGCTGATGAGAAGGATCTGCAACGAGAAATTGATGATCTAAAAAAGAGACTTCGTTGAGCACAACGAAAGCAAACCCCTTCTAGCTCTGAAGTTTCTTCCAATGATGACGAAGATGTAAGTTACAGAAAACGATCAGGAACTCCACCTAGTGAGTCTTATTCCTGTGAAGAGGAACATTCTCGCAAAAGGAGGCGAAGAAGTCCATCTGGAAGGGGAGTAGGAATTAATGTCATGAAGAAAGCACTAAGCCAGATTTCTAAATCACCCTTCACTCGGGGAATAGAAAAGGCAAAGCTCCCCAGGCATTTCTATCAGCCCACGTTCATCATGTATAACGGACGTACGGATCCTGTGGAGCACGTGAGCCAGTTCAAACAAAAGATGGCTGTCCATTCTCAGGATGAAGCCTTGTTGTGCAGAGTATTTTCCTCTAGTTTAGGTCTAATGTCGATGAGATGGTTTGATGGGCTAAGAACGAACTCCATCAGTTCTTTCAAGAAGCTTACCCAATCATTCTGTTCCCGTTTCATTACATACAGTAGGGTTCCTCAACCCTTAGATTCTCTGCTGTCTATGACAATGAGGGAAGGGGAGTCTATGAAGGCATATGTTGAAAGGTATTAGGAGATGTTCAATGAAATTGATGGCGATTTTGATGAAGTCGCTATTAGAACTTTCAAGGTCGGCCTCCCACCCGAATATGGTTTGAGAAAATCTCTGATAGGTAAGCCTGTCACCAGTTTGCAACAGTTAATGGATCGAGTTGACAAGTATAAGAGGATAGAGGAAGATCAACAACAGGGACAAGGGAAAGCTAAGGTTGTCCCTCAAGAAAGAAGAGATTTTAGGTCGAACAGATACAACAACAACCGGCCGAGAAGGGATTATGCAGAGCAGCCAGGGTCAAATAACAATCAAGTGTTCGGAGCTGTATTTCGAGAGCCAGTGCATCTAGTATTGGAAAAAGTAAAAAACGAATCCTTCTTCAAATGGCCTAACAAGATGGTGGGAAATCCTGAAAAACGAAACCGTAACCTCTATTGCCAATATCATCGGGATAATGGCCATACAACAGAGGATTGCAGGAGTTTGTGGGACCACTTGGACCAACTTGTCCCAGAAGGCAAATTGAAGCAGCTGTTGCATCATTCTAGCAGGCTGGGTGGACAGACCAATTCTCGGTCTGAAAGAGAGACTCCTTCAAGACCCCCTCTGGGAACTATCAACGTTATTTTCGCTGCACCTGCTAGAACAGGATCATGCCCGTTTAGAGTAATGTCTGTGGCTCGCTTGTCTTCTGAGGACACTAGTCACGAGCTGAAGAGAGCTAGACTAGAGCGGCCCCTGGTCATGGGGTTCTTGGACGAGGATAATATTAGAACTATTTAGTCTCACGATGATGCCTTAGTGATCACCCTCCGAATTGGGGGTTATGATGTGAAGAGAGTAATGGTTGATCAAGGCAGCGCGGCTGAGATAATGTACCCTGATCTTTACAAGGGGCTGAGTTTAAGAGTTGAAGATCTGACGCCTTATAGTTCCCCCTAGTGAGTTTTAAAGGGAAGGTTATTATCCCAAAGGGATAGATCAGATTGTCTGTGCAGATTGGCTCGGAAACGGTAAAGGTAGACTTTATCGTGGTGGATGCATATTCTCCTTATACAACAATTGTTGCCAGACCTTGGCTTCATACTTTGGGAGCAGTTTCTTCCACTCTGCATCAGAAGGTCAAGTACCCATCCGAAAGAAGAATCGAAGAAATATTGGGTGATCAAGCTATGGCGCGGCAGTGTATGGTTGCAGCCATCCGACATAGGCCTAAAGTTAAACCTGGAACCCTCATTGAGAAAGAGTTATACCAGTTAAAACCCCCGGTGTTATCCATTTATAGGACAGCCGATGAGGTAGAGTGTGAAGATTTTGTGAAAGTTACTATGGGGGATGATCCGGAGAAGTTTTTTTAAATCGGGTCCCAGCTACCCCAACAAGAGAGAGAGGAGCTGGTAGAGTTCCTTAAATAGAACATGGATGTCTTTGCCTGGAATGCCTACGAGGCCCCAGGAGTAGATCCAGAATTTATTTGTCACCATTTAAATGTTAATCCATCAATTGTCCCCAAGAAGCAGCCTCCTCGGCGCCCATCCAAAGAGCATGCCGAAGCAGTCTGAGAGGAAGTAACTAGACTTAAGCAAGCTGAGGCTATCAAGGAAGTCTTTTATCCTGAATGGTTAGCAAATACTGTGGTGGTGAAGAAAAAGAGTGGGAATTATCAGAAGACGGCATTTGTTACCCCTATTGGGAATTATCACTACAAAGTAATGCCGTTCGGGTTGAAGAACGCAGGATCCACTTATCAGAGAATGATGACAAGGATGTTCGAGTCACTCTTGGGGAAAAATATCGAGATTTATATAGATGATATGGTGGTGAAGAGCAAAGTGGTTTTGGAGTATCTAGGAGACCTTCGAATTATCTTTGAAATTCTTAGAAGCTACAAACTACGCTTAAATGCTTCCAAGTGTTCATTCGGCGTAGGGTCAGGCAAATTCTTGGGTTACATGGTCACTCACAAGGGAATTGAAGTTAACCCTGATCAGATTAAAGCTATTAACAACTTGCAAACTCCTCGTAATCCTAAGGAAGTGCAGAAACTAATGGGAATGGCCGTTGCTTTGAATAGGTTCATATCTCGATCAGCAGATAGATGTAGACTTTTCTTCCTATTGATCAACCAATGGAAGAATTTTGAGTGGACAGAAGAATGTGCCAAGGCATTCCAGCAACTCAAGGATTATTTAGCTCGGCCACCGATCATGTCTAGTCCTGAGCCAAATGAAGTTCTTTTCGCCTACATTGCTGTAGCCCCGTATGTAGTAAGTTTGGTACTAATACGAGTAGATAATGGCATACAACGGCTAGTTTATTACGTGGGTAAGTCATTGCACGAAGCCGAAGTGCATTATCTACCACTGGAGAAAGCTATCCTGGCAGCAGTGCTTGGCACACGTAAACTACCCCATTACTTCCAAGCACATACAATGGTCGTTCTTACACAGCTTCCGTTTAAAACCATACTCCGAAGTGCCAACTACATAGGAAGAATAGCCAAGTGTGGTACAATTCTGGGGGCTTTCGATATCAAGTACATGCCCTGTACCTCCATAAAAGGACAAGTCGCAGATTTGGTGGCTGAATTCACCGAACCCGAGATAGAAGAATTACCATTGGATGGAAACATGGATGAAAAATTGGTTGGTACGATCTCCCAATATTGCCTTCTGACGTGGGAGGTATATGTAGACGGAGCATCGAATCAAAAAGGCTCAGGGGTTGGGTTAGTATTGATGTCCCTTGAGAAGGTTGTCATTGAAAAATCTTTGAGGTTAGATTTTTTAGCCACAAATAATGAAGCTGAGTACGAAACTCTGTTGGAAGGAATGGTTATGATCCAAAGAATGGGTGGAAAGTCCATAAAACTCTTTTAGGACTCAAGGCTGGTTGTCGGTCAAGTAAGAGGAGAATTTGAGGCAAAAGATGAAAGGATGCAGGGGTATCTTAACCAAGTTAAATGTTTACAATTAAATTTTAACTCCTTTGACTTGCTACATGTCCCCAGAAGTGGTAATGCGCACGCGGACTCTTTATCTATGCTTGCAACCTCCTCGGCATAGGACTTGCCTCAAGTAATCCTTGTTGAGGACTTATACAAACCCTCAAGGGCAGGAGAAACGGTTCAAATTAATCAGATCAGAGCGGGGCCGAGCTGGATGGATTCCATCATACGATTCCTAAAGGAGGATATTCTGCTTGAGAAAAAAATAGAAGTTGATAAGATACGAAGAAAGATTACTAGTTATTGGTTATTGGAGGACCATAAACTATATAAGCGTTCATTTTCAGGACCTTATTTGTTATGTGTCCACCCCAAGCTAACTGAGTCACTTCTAGAAGAGTTGCATGAAGGAATCTATGGGAGCCACACTAGAGGCAGATCCTTAGCACACAGGGCCATTACCTAAGGTTACTGGTGGCCAAATATGCAGAGAGAGGCTTTGGAATACGTCAGAAAGTGTGACTAGTGCCAGCGGTTTGCGCCGAGCATACACCAACCAGGTGGAATCCTTAATCCGCTATTTAGCCCATGGCCATTTGCTCAGTGAGACTTAGATATCGTGGGACCATTTTCCAAAGCAGTGGGAAATAAGAAATATCTCTTGGTCGGCACAGACTACTTTATGAAGTGGGTTGAAGCGGAGCCTTTAGCCAACATCAGAGATGTGGATGCGAAACGATTCGTTTGGAAGAATATCGTTACTCGGTTTGGGGTTTCTCACGTGCTCATCTCGGACAATGGCCTTCAATTCGATAGTAAGATGTTCAGAAAATACTGTGGCGAGCTAGGGATTACTAATAGGTATTCTGCTTTGGGCACCTCAGACACTTGGGCAGGTTGCTCTACGAGAGAGGAGCTAGGATCTGAGAGCTCGCGAATATTTGAATTGTAGTAGATGCTTTCAGGTCGCCTCAAGTTAGAGTCAACAGGGATCCCAGCTGCATCAAGGGCCTTACTCCAAGAAATGCCGCAATAATCCCTTGCTACAACAGAGAATTCCTCTGTAAGTTTGGCTTGGGTCTCCTCCATCCCAAGCATATACGCAGCTTGCTTCTCGGCCTCAGCTGCCTCCTTAAGTATTGGGCAGCCTCCCTGACCTTGCGAAGTTCTTCACGAAACTCTGTCACCATTTGTTTCTCCGTTGCCAGATTTATTTCAGAATAGTGCAGGTTCTTGCGCACTTCTTCAAATTGTCTCTCCGTCGTCTTTAAGCTTGCCTCGGCACTATCTCTCGCCCTAACAGCTTCTTTTAGCTGCTCGGCCATCTTAGCGGGGTTTTCCTTTAGGGTGCCTAGCTCCACTTCCTGTAAGCCTCCATATTCTTGGGAAGGAGAAGTGGCTGCTCCAGAGCCTCAGTCACATGACCGGCATGCCCCCTGCGGTAATGCCTAAGAGAGGCATCATACGCAATTGGCACATCGTCTACCTTCAGCTTGGGTGACCAAGTGCGGGTTGGTTGACGCATTTAAGCCACAGAAGGCTCCTCTCGGCTATCAACGGAGGTGGACCTCTTGTCCCTTTGGTCTTGTGATTGCCTGGGCTGTTTGCTTCCTTTGGAAGGGGCCATCTCACTTTCCTTAGGAGCCTCAATGTACCTCTTCCTCCTTAAATCAGGGTTGGGCTTTAGCCCGAGGTCAGTAGGAAGCTGAGGAGGAGGAGGAGGAGGAGGAGGAGGATTCACTGGCGGTTTGGACTTGTTTTTATCTTTAGGCGAAGGCGCCTTGTTCCTATTTTTCATAAGGTCCCTTAAACTTGGACCAGTCTCAGGAGTCATTTCTTCTTCCTCGTTCGAGGAGTCACCAACATAGGTTACTATCTGGGCAGGAGTCTGAACGCACGAATACTCGTCCGCTTCTTCCTCAGCCTTTGATATAACAATGGCTTCCTCTTCAAATTGGAACTTGTCAATTTCCTTCTCAAAAGAAGAAGAAGAGGCAGCTCCTTCCTCGAAAATAGCCTGTCCGAGTTGTACCTGTTGAAGTGGCTGGGCGGCTAAAGGAATTCCTTGTGGAATAGGATGATCGACGGGTGGAAGGTCGTGCGGAGCTAAGAAGCCTGGCCGAGAGATGTCTATCCGAGCCAAACGATAGTCGTTTGCTCTGATAGAGTTGCCGACGTCCAAGAAAGTTCTTGAAAGTGGTTTGTAGTCTAGAATCAAGTGAGCAGCACGAAGCTGTCCGTCGTCATTCACAAAAATCTGAGACCTCAGCAAGTAATTAAGCGCTGGTACGTTGATTAAGCTAAGCATGGGGTTGGTATACGTTTTATCTGTCAAGTAAAAGAATCAAACAGTTAAAGACTCTAATTTCAATGTAAAAAGAAAAAACGATAAAAAAATGATGATGAATGAAAATGAGACTCAGGTACAACAAAGCAGGGCCGAGGACAAATTCCTTAAATCAAATGTTAGAAAACCTAGATCTAAGGCACTCCACCTGGCTCTCATAGCGTGGTTGGGTAAGGAAGGTCGTCACTTCAAGGGCCTGATACGATGAGGAAGTCATCTTTCATTCCTTCGTTAGACTTGGGAAGACACGAGATTAGCTTGATGGCACTGGATCAGGATTTAAGGTAAAACTCTGCCCGAGCTTCTTGGTGGCCTTCGTATAAATGGGCTACATCATACCAAGTCAGCCCCAATCCTAAGTGTCGGTCCAAAGCGTCAATTGCTCCTAAAACTCTAAAGAAGTTAGGTGCATACTGTTGGGGGCAAAGTCTATGGGCACGTAAGTAGTCCCTCGTAATCCTACCTATGGGGATAGTCATGCCGCCTTCTATGAAGGCAATCATGGGGATTATGACTTCTCCCTCCTCTCGGTCAAAAGCCAACCCTTCTGTGGAGTAGTATCGTATCGATACTTCCTGGGTATGTGGTATTTTTCTTTGAACAGTTCTATCAAGGCTGGGTTCTTCACTAAGCGTTCAAATCTACCCATTCTGAGTTTATGGAATAGAAAGTGAAGAGCCGAGGAGGTTATCCGAGGAGATAAGCAGAGTTGTGAAATTAAAACTTACGTAGACTGAAATGTGAACTGATCTTCGTAGTTCTTGAGAATCTTTGAGGTCTTCTTGAAAGTATGACGAACGATCTGATGGTTAGTAAGTTTGAAGGTTTGAATGCTCTGAAGATTACGAACTGCAGTGAAGAAAGGAGGAAATGATATTCAAGAGCCTTTATATAAGGAACTGAAAACCAGGGGGGATTTTATCCCGCCCAAATCTTAAAGAGAAATCTGGACCGTTGGATTAGAGCCCCACTGTTGGATGCTTGGAACATAACACCGCCTAAAATACTTAATGACATTTCGCGAGTTCCGAAGCGTCAGAAATAACAGTAAGATGACGAAATTGACCCTTCCATGTGCGTAAGTTTGAATGTCTTTGTGGTTTTCAACTTTGCAAGTCAAAATTATATTTTTTCTCCTCGGGCAAGAGGGAAAAATTAAAATTTTGAGGGGCTATTGTGGGGGGCGAAAGCTTGAACTCTTATATTGGGCCTTAAGCCCCATTTACTGATAAGAATACGTCCGAGGAGGAGAAAATGTTTGGAAAGGCCCCATAGCATGTGGTTGTGTAGAGAAATGTTCGAAGGTACTAGTCCGAGGGGGTTGTCCTCCTCGGACCTGACAAATGTCAGTCAAGTGAACTTCGGTTTGGCTTGGGTAACCTTCCAGGAAGGTCCAGCAACGAAGATAGACGTCAGGTGTGCAAGGAAGGGATAAGAACACGGAAATATCTTGGGAAAAGCTATTACCATCGCATTCAATGCACTATAACAGTTTTTTTGGCCGCATTAATGTGGAGAAGACCTCTGAACAGTGTTTTCAACTACTACCACTCACAGAAAACCAGAAAAGTTGCTCGATAGGACAGATATTTGAGTGTAGGGTTGGATGATAAACAGGTGGACGATGAAAATGGATTGGAGGGGACTATATAATAGGGGAAACCCTCCATAAGTGGGGGATCGGAAAAAATAGAGGTAGAGAAATAGTGAAAGAGAATTACCGTAGCACAGTGAAGAACTAACTTTCAAGAATAGCCAATTCATTTAAAAATTTACTCATCGGACATATATTCTATCCTAGATTATATGTCTTTTCCTCCTCGGACAAGCTTCAAACCTCAATTAACCGTTAGAAAACCTGTGAACAACCCAGTTCTTTCACCCACTCTCTTATAAATTTATTGTATTGGGCTTATTGGGTTTATACCCCAATTCTTTTAGGTTTGGGCTACAATTCGTGACCCTACAGGTATATTCATTCTAAATTTATAAATTTCAACAAATGACTAAGTAATTAGTTATGTAATAATATTTTGGTGAAAATACTATTTTGGCCCTTATATTTTAGGATCGTAGTTAATTTGTTCCCTACATTTTGATAGCAGTCAGTTTAATCCCTATTATTATCGACTTGCAATTAATTTGAACTCTAATGTTAACTCATTAATGGAAAATCGCCTATGTGACAAACAATATGCATGGTTAGCATACTTCAACCTAGCATAACTACTATTTTTGTTCTATAACTTCCATATCTTTATCACCCCAATCAACGTACTGTTTGAATTTCTTTAAAACAATATACGAAAAAGTTATAGAATGAAGAACGTACTCTGAGAGAATGAGAGAAAATTTTATAGAAGGGATGCACTTAACCTAATCTTGTTGGATTGATTAAGCAGGTAGTGAAATCTGTGGAAGTTGCAGAATAGAAATAGAAGAAGCAAATGCAAATTATTAAAATTTATGTATATGTTTAGTCGAAATCGAGAACCACGAGCTCAAAAAATATATATATATATATATATATATATATCTATATATATATATATATATATATATATTGGAAGTTTCAAGACCTTTGGCCTTCACCTTATAAAATTAGGGATTTTAGAAAATTTCCCAAACTTGAACTCACACTGAACAAAAAATTTGGGTTATTTATTTATTTATTTATATATATATATATATATATATATATATATATATATTCTGAGGTGGCAATATAGTTAGTAATTGATGTGACATGGAAAATCATTTTTTTATTATTCTGTTTGACACATTAGATTTTCTATCCAAGAGATAACAGCAAAGACCAAATTGACAAAATTGAAATATTAGAGACCAAATTAACACATTGTGTAAGGATAGAGACCAAATATACAAGGGACCAACTATATAATTTACCCCTTTTTTTTATTAAACATTGATGTGGATGGTGGTACCTTTTTTTTTTTTTTTTTTTGTTAATGTTGATGTCTATTATTTCTTAAATATTGTAAAATGTATATGTCTCATTTCCCTTCTTATAAGTCATGATAAACACTACATGTCAAAGGATGCTTAGTTTCGGAATCAGAAAAATGGCTGGGGACTAAGGTTTAGTTTTACTAGCAAACTTCGGAGATTAATCATGACTAAAAATAATAATATTAATAAAAGGGAAAATTAGTTCATTTTAATATTAAAAATATTGTCAACATTTCTTCTTTTTCTTAAAAAAGAATAATAATAATAATGTTGGATTACTTTTGTTATGAAAAAGACTGTGTGTCACACATTGAAAATATAATGAAGGGTATTATACTTCTTCCTCTATAAGATTAGACTCCATCAAGAATTTCAAGTATAAAATTTACGAGTTAGCTTTCATACGAGTTTTAACATTCATTAGTTAAATGTTGGGCTTGATGCTTGGTCCATTTACCTTTTATTGTGTCAGTTTATTTTTTCTTGGTAAGGTAAGACAATACCAGTTAAAATAAGCCGAAATCAGTTTGGGTTTTCAGTTAGTAGTTTTAGTGGTTGAATTGTTAGTTTGTCGATTTTAAATAGTAGTTGGCAGGATCCATTTATTTTATTTGTAAGTTGCAATTACAGAGCCATAAGATGAAAGAATTTACACATACACCAAATGGGTGTATTAATACGACCTAGGTGAGCCAGACCATTCCTTCCACCAAGGAAGATGTATCCGAAGCATGGTGACATTAAGCTCATAAATTGATAGAGACAATCTTTCATTCAACATCTATGTAAATCTGCATGTCGTAGAAAACCAATAGTTATAGAACAGTGTGAAAATTGTCAACAAAGGATTGCATAATTTCGGGGTCCAACAATAGCGACTCCTAAGGTGAAGAAAAGAGTGACCAAGTACTCGAGAAAATTGATCTGCTTGTTTGACACTATTGGATGCTTTCGCTTGTTTGCTTGGTCAGAGACGAGTTTCAGAACTACAAACCCTACTGTTTTCAATTGGAGATTGGTTCCTGTTCCTATAAACTTCTTGCACCAGACCCAACCATAG
Organism: Quercus wislizeni; assembly: GCA_023055345.1. Taxonomy (NCBI): domain Eukaryota; kingdom Viridiplantae; phylum Streptophyta; class Magnoliopsida; order Fagales; family Fagaceae; genus Quercus; species Quercus wislizeni. The sequence continues at coordinate 27,912,535 of JALGQJ010000007.1, forward strand.
AGTTTGTTGTTTGCCACACCTTATCCATCGTCACCATTTGTCTCCCCCCTTCCCTCACCCTCCCCTCATCCTATGAGAATTTAAAATTCAATACTCTGATAGAAAAAGATTCATATTCATAGATAACTTTCCTCCAAACCAGTTTGGAAGAAACTTTCTTCAACCTATTATGTGGTAAGTCAAATGTACATTTACATATATACTTTTAATTACGTGACAAAATTAAGATCATGTAACTTGTTTAAATGATTTATACATGTGTGTGGTCTAATGAGAGAGATTCCACTAACCAAATTTTGGAGGAAATATCTTATTCAATATTTCATGATTTTGAATAATTAATAAGATTCTAACTAAAAGACACAAGTACAAAAGTGCTTTAATGTGTTTTCCAGGGGTGTCTAGTAAAATTTATAAATTTTCACATCAAAAGCAATAAGAAAGCCAATATGGAATATTATTTCCATTGCTACTAAATAGGATTCATTAATTAAAATGTTCCAAAACTTAATATTGTTTCATTTGAAGCAAATAAATTGATACCCAAAATTCCCAATTAAAAATATAAATTCAAACAGTATACAAAATAAAAAAACAAAAGTAGATAAACGAGAAATATTTCTAAGTCGTCCATTATGAGAAAAAGTAATAGGTCTTGAGATTGTTTGAAGAATGAGTTGGAAACTAGAACCCATCGAAACTTTATCAAAAGTGGATTTTCACAGGGTACTTACCATTGCTTATGGACTCAATTCTACAAAGTTTGGGTCAAACTGAGTTGGGATCCAAAGGAACTGATGTTGAATAAACTAAGGAGTTAAGGTTACTGATGAGTTTAGGAACAAAAATAGTGTGGATGGTTAGGCCATGCTGTGTTAGACATTGCAGGTATTTCATCATGGATTGTTCTTGCCACTTTGGTTGACCCTTCATGTTGCAAACTTGTGCAAGTCTTTTGCAATCTGTTAATAACAAAACTTGTCTAAAACCAAGGTCTCTAGCTTTTATAAAGGCCTCTGCTACTGCTTCTTGAACAATTGCAGGGTAAGATGTTGCTGCAATACTAGACACTCCAGTGAAGGTTACTGATGAAATGTCAGTGTCACTCAAACCTAGAGCTAGCTAGTCCTCTCCAAAATGCATTGAGGAGGCTGCACAACAACTAACTAGACATCTAAGGGCAAAGCATTGTTTTAGTTTGGGTTAACTGTAAATGCTAGATAGTACCTCAAAGATAGATTATGGGAAATACGCTTCACCATCGCAGGGGAAACAATTTCATTATTTTAATTACCAAGTTACTACTCAATGATAAGGAGGTAGGGGGTGAAAAGACCACCAACACCAAGGAACATGAGATGAGTAGTTTGGAATGCACAAGAATATTGAATCAAGTGTTGAATTCAAAGGATATTAACCGTTAAATCTCTTTGTCAATTCATAAATATTTACATGGCATTTAAAAAGCACATTATCAATTAAATCACAGATTATAGAACTTGTAGTATATGAAATGAGATAGATTACAAAGATATCAATGCAATTTGATTTTTTTTTTTTTTTTAATAATTCGATATTTACAAGGGATAGAGGATTTGAACCTTAAATGTTTTCATTAAAAATACCAACCATTTGAGTTATAAGACTTTTTGGCAACAATTTTACTTTTTATTGACTTTAAAACCTTAAAATACTATGTCACATAAGGATTTAAGGCCTTACAATATTTCGTTGTCATATTTTAATATAAATTTTTTTTTTGAATTTAATTTTTTTTTTTATATTTAAACCCTCTATTAAAATCTAGGTACATCATATTTTCTTTACATAGTAGAATACATAGTTCTATATACAGACATAATCATATAAATGCATAATCCTAGAATTTTTTAGTTCAATATATAAATACAATCATAATAAATACCTATTAATAATTAAAATAATTATAAAATTATATATATTTTAAAAATAATAAGAGAGGATTAATTATATTAAGACAAAACTTAAGTATAGTACTTGGATGTTATTCTTTAAGTTCTCTTTAAATTTTAAGGGGAAATCTAAAAATACAACACTTAAGTACTGTACCTAAGTTTTGCCAATTATATTATATTAAGTTTTTTCATACACTACATGGGTTACTAACTATATATAAAAATGAAAGGCGCAAGACTTAAGATTGACCTCATAAATTTTTGTCACATTAACTAAGACCTCACAATTTTTCATTTCATTTATTTCATGTATCTAATTGAGTTTAAATTATATAAAGATTCCTTATAAAACCTCATATATCTTCATCATTTGTTAAAATTTTATCAAATACAATCTTAGGGTCTGTTTGAGATCCGCTTATTTTGCTGAAACTGAAAACTTTTTGCTAAAAGTACTGTAAATAAATATAAAAGTTAGCTGAAATAGTACAATGAAACCCATGAATAGTACCAAAAAATGCAGTGAAACTCATGAATATTAACAAAAATAAGTTGAATAATAAAATAAGTTGGCAAAAATAATCTTGCCAAACAGACACTTAATAAATACCTATTAATAATTATCATGATTTTAAAATTACATATTTAGAATATCATATATTGAACTCTCCTGTGTATTGCACAGGTTACTAACTAGTGTTAAATTTCTAATGCTTGTATTACACGAAATGAGTTTACAAATCTAAATTGACCTACTCTATGCTGAAAAAGAAAATTCTAATGCAAAGGTATGGATAACCAAAATGGACCTCAAACACTGAACCCAGTGAGTCAGTGACAACTATGTCATAAATGTCTTTAAAAAGAACCACCAAAATCTTGGCATAGCTGCATCATTCTGGAATTGACAGCTTGAAGGCAAGAGAAAGGTCAAAACGATCAGAAGAGAACATGCAGGTACACAACCAGCATACACAATCAGCACTACAAAATCTTTGGAAAAGATACAAGATAGCATAGGAAAAAAAAAGTCTCAAGAATGATGGGTGAACCTGGGAAGAATAAGCCCAAAAGAAACACTCGCAAAGTTCAAGCTTCTTTCCTAGTTATCCTGTAATTGACAAAGAAAAACATATACAAAGGTCATACTCATGTAAAGAAACTACAGGGAAAAATCCGAAATTTTAATACTGCAGTATAAATTAAATTGCGCTACAATAAATTACAGTTAAATTGCTAATTACGTGTAAATGTTTGTCTTTATGAAAATAAAGATTCAAAGTAGTTGAACATACTTTGGGTTAATTTACAAGAAACCAAAGGAATACTGGAGGTAACAAATACTAGGGTCTGAGTTAGTAATGACTAGCAAGCAAGTATATTACATCCTAAATAAAATAGGCAACTGGAGTTCACTAAAACCTTTTTTTGGACTAATAGATGTGTCATAGCCATCAAATAAAAATGTAGACAACAAAAATTATACAAACATTTCATATCACAGTAGTAAAGGTTACATAAATTTCAATATAATTTGAACAAGTAGGTTTAAATATGCTCAATTTGGTAAAGTCAGAACTGACTTTAAAACCAAAAAACCCACATCCAATCTAAACCTGATTTGAACCAAGATGTGAAATTTTACAGATTTTTGAGTGACAGTCTCACCTGAAGCAATAAATTCCCAACGCAGTTGTGATTTCATGAACGACAGATGTTGCGAAGTGCAAATACAGTACCACTGAGTTCAGTAAAAGAGGATGTCAGGCACAGGAGAAAGATCACAAAATCACAGTATTGCATCTCTAATCAATAGTAAAAGCTAGACCAATATTTTGCCAAGTAGACACTGCAGCAGCAAATGACTAAATATGCCCCCACACCCCCCACACCCCCCACCCCCGCCCCCCCCCCCCCCCCAAAAAAAAAAAAAAAAAACTAAGCTCAACAAGGAGGCCTATTTCAAAAAAATTATTGGAATAAGAGTTTTTGTAAGTAATTTACCACAAATGACCATTTGCATTAAAAGAGAAAAAAAGAGGTTGAGAGTCACCATACCTGAGAACGCACAGTAAAGAAGAAGGACCAACCTCTCATCAACTAAAGGAACTCTGCCACAAAAGATCAAAAGAGGTTCATGAGTGAAATAGAACCAGAAGCATAGAGAATAGAATGGTAAGTCCATTTTTAGCACACAAAATCAAATTACAACATACCCATCATTCAGTCTGGCTGTGAGTGCATTTGCAATGGCAAAAGGTAGATACAGTAGTGACTGCACAAAATAATAAAGATTGTGAATTACTTTCTTTTTTTTTTTTTGGGGGGGAGGGGGGGGGGGGGGGTGTGTGTTGAGTGGTGGTAGTAATTCACAATGGAGTTTAGACACACATCACCCACCATCCCATACCTAGAAGGGCAATAGCAACAGTATGACATGAGACACAGCAATTCTTAAAAAATTAGGACACAACGTTAAGGGAAACAACAATTAATTAATTATAATTATTTAAATTTTATATACTTTTGGGCATATATTACGTTTATTATAGGTTTTAAAATATATAACAACCATTAAAATGCTAACAAATGATGCGACTAACTAAACCTTAAACAATAGTCTTAATAATAAATGATAATCACATAACTATACAAGTCTATAGCCACTAAACGGCAAATGTATACAATAAACATACTAAATAATAACCAAAAATTTTACCTATCAAAAAAATAATAATAACCAAAAATTTAAATTTTTATAAACATTAAAAAAAAAAAAGTGTTCAAAACCCATTGCCATTGCAATACAACGCTAGATTTTTTTTTTTTTAAAGAGCAGCTGACCGTTGCGGCAAAGCTTATAGAAATTAGATCGATGTGCCAGATGCATTGCCAATCTGATAGTTAGGATTATTGAAGAGGTGCAAACGGGCTGTTTGGTCGCCGATCTGATCATGAGAGAGCATATCGATGGCAAATGGTGCAACGCACAGTGAGAGAGAGAAATTTGTTTCAAAGTCATGTAATCTATGACTATGAATCTACTGTCGTTATTGTGCCAAGAAAGGAAATCAATGACTTTTTTCTTTTTCTTTTTTTAAATTCTTTTAGGTTCAGCCGTGTCATGATTGTGTCCCCTCCGTGAACTAAACAAAAAATAATAACTTTTTGGGCTGGACGCCCCACAGACATGCATGCAGCCATATTTGAGGTGTGCCTATGTACATGCAGCCCTTTTTGCTGTGTCCGTGCTTCCTAACCCCATACTCATGGGAGATGCCCCATGCCACTGGCATATAGTAGTGGCTATATAAATCGCAACATCATTAACTAGTTCAAAAGAAACTTCAAATAACATGACAGAAACTGACAAGCCCTTTTAATTTCTCAAATTTCTAGTTTCCAGCAGTTCACACTGGACAAAGTAGCCATACTTCTTCTTTTTAATTACCTAGGAACCTTTCTACATAAGAGACCTTTGGACTCGCCTTTAGCTAATAAAACTTACGGGCAACTAACTCCTCTCGCTAGAACCTATTGTCAAGTATCCAGGGGCATTCTAAGAAGCCACACTTATCTCATGTCAAGTTCTCAAGCAATAAAGCTGACTGATAGAATAACAATCACACAAATTTAATAACCAGTAGAGCCATACAAATTTCCCTGTTTTGATTTTCCATAAAAATGGGACCTTATGTGTAACACTGAAATGTAAAGGTAATCCCAACTTAGCTTTGAATCAAATATCTAGCAAACAGGCAAACTATTTTGATAAGCATCATGTTATTAAGAGGGAATTACTCCAGTACACAGAATAATACAGCTCTAGCAAACTAGGTAAACCATAGACCAAGAAAATCAGGTTTTCACTTAATGGGCTAGCAAACAAGCAAACATTATGGTGAAGCCTTTTTTTTTTTTTGTGGCTAATAAGGGTATCCAGAGCTCTTTAAACACTTGACTATTCTCCCCAGTGTGTATAGTCCCCCTATCACACACACCACATAATTACAAGGATGAGTCTATTAAGGTGGCCCCAAAATGCTAGGTAGAGGTTTCAAACACGATCTCATGGATCTCATGAGACCTTAGAAACTGGTAGGCCAACCCTTTGGGGTTGGTGAAGCCGTCAATAAAATCAATTAGAAATTAATCTATTAATTACTACCTGAATAGTGAACACACAGGTATTCTCACTTAAGTATTCAAACATATCACCAAAAAAAAAAATCACTATAACCGAATTTCATGAAGACCTTTTTGCTTTCAATGTATTGAATGACCAGTCAAATAAATTATTTTCAATAAAAATCTAAAATTTCCTACCAATCCCCTCTCCTAGACACAAAAGTGAGAGTTTTGTACAATGAGTATGACCTTTTATTATTATTATTATTATTATTATTATTAGGCATAAATGCATTTTTAGTCACTACATTTTGCACTTTTTCTATTTTGGTCTCTACATTTTATTTTTATCACTTTTAGTCCTTAAATCAATTAACGCCTGACATTTAGGTCCTTTCCGTCACTCAACTAACGGCAAAAGTTGACGTGATTGACGATAGAATAAAAAATAATAATATAATCACACACATTAATTAATTAAATTAAAAACAAACATTAAAATAAATAAAAAAATTAATTTATCAATTTAAAAAAAACAACAGCAGAATTAAAATTCAAAAAATACATAAATTTAGATCTGAATTCATCTTCAACAATAACACAATGAACACAAACCCAGATTTAAATATAACAACACACCCAAATTTTCTAGCATTTTCTTGCCATTTCTTGTCAACCAAACACAAAAACACACAAACCGTGGCAACCAATGGACTCAAGGTAGTGAAGAACTCCATCCTTGAACTTAGATTGGTTTTAAGGAAAATTAAGATACTCTTATACATTTTCTTGGCATCCAAACAAATTTTTCAGTTTCACAAAAAAATAAAAAATAAATAAAAATTCCAGATCTGACAACCAACCAAATTTTTGATGTCGATCCTAAGATCTAAACATTTTTCACAAACCCATCAAATCCCCTTATACACAAACCCAACAAATTCTCTATCACAAACCCAAAAACTTCCTTTCACAAACCCATATTATCCATTTTCAAATTTATCAAAAATCCAAAACAAACACAGCAAACTCAACCCAAATAAAGAGAGAGAGATGAGAAAGTGAGGAGGGAAAGGGGTTTCCGATCTAACTAGAAACCCATATGATGGCGCCAGTGGCAGCGACCTACCACCTCACCACACTCCTCAACCTCACCCTCATACTCACGCCCACTCTCACCACCAACACTAGCAAATGATTCTCGGCAATAACAGTGTTGGGGATGAGGACCATGAAGTCGAAGTCGAAGTCGAAGTCAAGGCGAGCCAAGATGTGGGTCCAAGACGAGAGCTGAGACGTGGGTTCAAGCCAAAGTCGAACAAGCACTTGTGGGAGTAGAGTTCGTCGAAGATGAGAGAAGTGGAGGAACTTGCTTAAAGAGTTCAAGAAGGCTAAGCACCAAGATAGAGGGAGAAAGAAGAAAAGGAGGAAGAAAGAAAGGGAGGCGGAGAAATTGAGAGAAAGATCTGGGGTAGAAGAAGAAAAAGAAACTAGGCACAAACATAACAGATCTAAGTTCCACCATTTTTTTGTTTTTAATTATGTTTTTTTTTTTATAATTTTTAAAATTGATAAATTTATTTTTTAAGGTTAGATGCTGATGTGGAAACTGACGTAGATGCTGATGTAGCATTTTTTAATATTATTTTAATGGACACGTCAGCATTTACTGTTCTAACAGTGCACTCCGTTTGCCACGTCAGCTTTTGCCGTTAGTTGAGTGATGGAAAGAACCTAAACGTCAGGCGTTAATTGGTTTAGGGACTAAAAGTAGTAAAAATAAAATGCAAGGACCAAAATGGAAAAAGTGCAAAATATAGGGACTAAAAGTACATTTATGCCTTATTATTATTATTATTAACCCTTCCAATTTGCCATGTACTCTTTTTCAAGTGACCAGACTCAATTGCTTTTAATTGTTTTCATTTTAGGCTTACTCTCAAATTTTGAGTGGTTCTCAAACCAGTTATGGTGGAAAGAAACAGATAGGCAAGATATACAAACAACACAGCCAAAAAAATAAGCCATAACAATAACCAATTCTAAATTACCAACTAAATTCAAAGTCGTTTGGTATGAGATAGCAACATACCATGCACATATTGGTTTTCAAGCCCTTTGGTTCATCGCACAAGTGAGCGAGGATCATCCTTCCCTGCCAAAACAGATGAAATTCAAAAAATAAGAAATCTTATCCAACAAAAAGTAGCTATAAAGAAGGATAAAGCAAACTCTAAGCAGACATTAGAACAATGTTAGAAAATAAATGAACATGTTTGTGTGTGAATTATTTATTTATCCTATTTTTTTTACAAGACATCGCATGCTGGGACTTCTAGAGGAAAATCTACAAGACAGCCCAAAACACAAGCCAGAGAAACATCTTACCAGGTTAACAACCATGATCTTTGTTAAAGTATTAAGTTTATGTTGATGTAAAGCTGGGAAGCACAGACATGAAAAAATGCCTACCATGTCCGTGTCATATGGGTAGTCAGGTACGGGATACGGAATACTCCTGGGACACGGCTGCACGTGTGTCCCAGCCGTTTTTAAAAAAAATATTCGGATACGGCAGGGACATGGCTCAGATACGTTTGGGATACGGGAGGGATATAATCGGGACACGGGCTCGCAAAAAATGAGAAGAAAAAAAAAAAAAAATCATGCCTGAAACTGTTCATTTTGAAGGCAGAACCGCATAACTTAAAAACAAAACCTAAAATCTCTCTCTTGATCCCTCTCCTGTTCTTTCGCCATGGGGCTTCGATGCTGTTGCCTTTGCTTTTTCCGTTGGACTTCTCTCACTCTCTATCCAACGGCTAAAGCGGCAGAAGAAGAGAAGCCCCACGGCGAAAGCAAAGGCAACAGCATTGAAGCCCCACTGCAACGGCTGACAGTAGTAACGGTACTTTTCTCATTTCCAGCGCTCTCTCTTTCCCTCTTTCTAATTTTATTGCTCGATCCGATCTCTCTCTCAGGCTCACTCTCTCTTTGACTAATTTAGTTGATGCTTGATCACGATTGAAAAAAATATATATATATATATATATATATTTGGATGGTTGATCACTGTATTTCACTTTATTGTCTACTATTACTCTTAAATCGATATATGTTTACCATTATATGAAAAAAAAAAAAATGCTTAACAATACATAGAAAATATAAATGAAATATATTTAAAAATTAATTAATATACATATACCCATTGTTCGTGTCCTACTTTTTCAAAAATTTCTATGTTGTCACTCGTACCGTATCCATACCCGTACCCGTACCCGTATTTGGGCACGTGCTTCCCAGATGTAAATACCTAAGAGGCTTGGTTATGTTGTAAGCCCATGTACGGTTAACCCTAGCTTCTAGTCTCTATATATACCCTGTTAAGCGTTCACGGTAATAATTGACTTGATTATACAAAAAAGATATAGCCACTGGGACTTTATCTTATGGACATAGGCCGTTAGGCTAAACCATGTAATTCCTTGTGTTCTTCTCTCTTTCTTACTTCCACTTCTCTATATTATTTTATTCTCGTCTTGAACATGGTATTAAACATGGTATTAGAGCCATTTTCCTGTGGCTGATTGCTTTTCCTCTTTCACAATTTCGATCATCTTGTTTCACCCACCAAACAGATCTACACAACACCTATCTCATTGTTTTTGTTCTCAATTGTTAGTGGTTGTTTGCTTGTGCAACCTTCAAATCTAATTTTGTAGGTTGTTCACGGTGGATGCTATTGTTATTGGTTGTTCTCGATGGTTGCTGCTATTGTTATTGGTTGTTCTCGATGGTTGCTATTGTTGTTGTTGTTGTTGTCTTGTTGTCTCGTTGTCGTTTTGGTGGTTGTCACAGTGGCTGCCATTGTTAGGGGTGTCCACCCACATGCCAGACCCGACCCACCCACACTGATCAGAGAGCTTCAATGGTTGACAGCGGGTTTTAGACTTCATAAACCAACTCCAGCAGGTAGGCTGCCGAGTTCTCTTCTCTAAACCGATTCACCCGACCCGACTATAAAACCCAGAAAAATCCGGCAACTCCAATAATTTCTGGTGATTATTTGGTGAAAATTCATTAGATCCACCTAGATTTCCGCTGGATCTAGCAAGATCTCACTGAATCAAGTGAGATCTCCAACAGATCTGGCAAAATTTCGCCAAATCTGGAATGTTTTGGGCAATTTCTCCACTGTTGACAGTTTTGACCGAACCAACCACCACCCAACGCATATCCAACCACTCTCATCTGACTCCTTAACGGTCAGTGGCAAGTCTAAAAAGTCCTCCACCCGATTTGGTTGGGTAGGTCATGGGTTGGGCACAAACCTGACCCAGACCGACCTGTGGACACCCCTAGTCATTGTTGTCATTGTTGTTGTGGATCCAACCTGAATTCATATTCAACCCAAGATCCAGATCTAACCTGCAACCTATCTTGCCAGATCTCAACAGTTGGCCTTTATTTTTTGTTGTTCTCAGTGGAAGATCAATGGTGGTTTCCAACCATCATCCACCAATTATTGTTTGTTTTTGTTGTTCTTGACATTTATCGGTGGCTTTTGTTGGGTGGTTTTCAGAATATTCTGGCGAGTCTTGGCAGATCTAGTACTTCTCAGTCGGTTTCAGCTTACCCCGGTGGTTTTCAGATCATGGAGGTTGCTTGCCGAAGCTTGCAATGGCTTCTCCTCGATCTCTTGGTAGTTTCCAGTGGTCCTAGGGTATTATTTTCTCAATGGTTCTTGGTTGTTATCGCCAGAGTTGTTGGTTACCAGCACAGTGGTCACCAGCATGTTCTAGAGCCTCCAGTGTTGGTTGTTGGTTAAAGTAGACAAGGAAGTCCCATGTTTGCCTATTTGATTAATTTTGATTGTTTAGGTATAGATTTTGGCTGTCCTTTATCCATGATAAGGATAACCTAACAACCTATAAACCTCTGTTTGGTTACCTATTTGGTATTGAAGAACTTCAACTGGCTCATGCAAGTATCTTGGTCGGTTCAGCTTCAATTTCAGCCGGTTCCCTCAAGTTTTGGCTGGTTCACATCGTTTTTCAGCCTCTTCAAGCAAGTTGGCACTATATAGAAGTTGTTTAGAGTTTATGTGTTACAAGCTGGAACTATATGACCATATGCTCTAGCTTGAGGAGGAGAGTTAAAGGAATTGAGTTTATGTTAACGAAATGGCCCAAGAGGCCCTAGTTATGTCGTAAGCCCATCTAGGGCTAACCCAAACTTCTAGTCTCTATATATAACCTGTTAAGGGTTCACGGTAATATTTGACTTGATTATACAATAAAAATGTAGTCACTAGGGCTTTAGTTGAACCACATTATTCCTTGTGTTATTCTCTCTTTCTTGCTTCCGCTTCTCTATATTGTTTTTATTCTCATCTTTAACAACTGTAAACTGCAACTAATTACGGCACCTTGCAGAGTTATTTATGCACCATTAGGGTTCTACAAATTTTTTGACAAAAGACAAGCTCTTTCTACAGTTTATTACCAAAAATTTAGCATGAAATAGGTAAAAGGTTAACCATCACATATCATGCTACCAGAGCAGTTCTGTAAGGAATTTATTTCACACCAATAATAAAACAACATATATCTTGAGCAAATCAACCCGTAGACCTTTGGGGATCTATACAACTGATTATTGAATGTCATGTAGTGACTACCAAAGCAACTAAAGAAATACATGCAATTACATGGACAACAAACTATCAATTTGCAAATTAAGCAGTATCAGCAGCCAGCCTGGAAAAAATTAATCTAGAAAGTTGCACTAAAACTAAAAACTAATATTAGCATGTAAAGGCTAACAAAATTACCTATTGCCCTACTAAGAAACTTAAATCATTATATTTCTAGCAAAATACTGCACAAGATGGAACATGTTCTTGATGCAGCATCAGTTCTTAGTTGTTTTGGAATCTAAATTGCTGCTTTCATATGATCATGTGCCACCCATAGCTACCTACACAAATATGATTAACATGGCAAATACAGAAATCAAGTTGCACCATGATTTAGCTACTAACATAACCACAAAACCTCAACCACCATATAAAGCAGGATTATCTTAGATCCACTGAGCTTTCAAAAGGCAATCAACAAGAATTGTTAAATTTACAAAAAGCTCAAATCTGCCACTTCTTTGATTGGAGGCCTACACCCTATGGTAAATGGTTTAAATTTTAGATTGCTAAACCAAAGAATTGGCTACAAAGACCCTTCAAAAAGGCAGATGTGTTAAATGCTCTAAAGGATTTGAATGAAGATTAAGGCTCAGGTCTAGATGATTTTATAATGGCTTGCTTTTAACACTATTGGAGGATCATGGAGGGGGATGTTAAAACAATTTTCCATGAATTTCACTAGTCTGGTATGTTTGAAAAGCCTCTTAACGCTAGTTTATAACTCTAGTGCCAAAAAGGCAGGAACTTTAACTACGAAAGACTTTCAGTCTATTAGTTTGGTGAGCAGTGCATATGAATTATTAGCTAGTCTTAGCTAATAAATTGAAACTTGTGATAGGAGATTTTATATAAGATACTCAAAGTGCACTTCTTGATGGAAGTGGAAGAAAGTGGTAGCCAGGCATGACTTATAAGCTAGATATGAAGGCTTATGATCATGTGATTTAAGATTGCTTGATTTATTAATTTTATATCTTAGAAAGGCTCAGTTTTTGTGATAAGTGGAGGAAATGATCTTCTATTGTATCTCAACTGTTAGTTTTTAATATTGGTGAATGGTGATCCACCTAGTTTCTTTGCTAGTTTTAGAGTATTGAGGCAAGGAGATTCTTTTATCTCCATTATTTTCTTCTTCTAGTTAATTACATTGTCAAAAGAATGTGCCATACATAGCAGTGGAAGGCAGCAGATTTCTAACAGGGTTCCAAGTTGGCGATCATGGGGAGGATATGGAGATTCCTCATCTCTTATTTGCAAATGAAACCATTCTTTTATGTGGAGCATCTTCTGAAATATTGAGAGCTATCAGATGTGTTCAACTTTGCTTTGAAGTTGCGTTCAGAATGAAGATGAATTTAGGTAAAGTAAACTACTACCTCTGGCCCAGTGGGAGAGGTGGGAGGACTTTCTGAGTTGGCTGTAACATTGGGTGGAAAGTGAGCTGCTTTCCATGATATATAGGTTGCCATTGGATCTTCTTTCAACGCTAGGATGATTTTGAAATTCTAAAATTGAGAAAAGTTTGACAAGTTAAAGAAAATTGTATTAGTCAAAGGGAGGAAGATTGACTCTTACAGCCCATTTGGATTAAGGGGGGAGGGAGAGGAAGTGGAGGGGAGTAGAGTAGAATTAGATGAAAATAGGCTAATTTTGGGCCAACTCTACTTTACTCTACTCCCCCTCTCTCCTCAATCAAAACGGACCATTAGTAAAAGCTCCTATCCAATCTATCAACCTATTTTCTATCTTTATTTACCATGCCCATTCATATAGCTAACACACTAGAAAGCTAGGAAGCACCTGCATGGATAACGGTGCGGGTGTGATATGGCAACATGGCAAATTTTGAAAAAAAAGGACACGGGTGCAGCGGGATGCGTTTATTAATTAATCATTAAATATTTTTTTATTTATATTTTCTATATATTGCTAAGCGTTTTTTTTCACATAATGGTAAATATAATCAATTAATAATTATTATATATATCACCCTTAAAATATATACTAAATAAATGGAGGAGAGTGGATCACATATCCCTAAGTTAGTGGATATCACTTAATAAAATAAATAAAAAGGAAAAAAAGCATGTAAAGTCGGCATCCACTACAAAGTTTAAAAAAATAAATCAAAAAGAAAAATGTACTTGACTATGCTACACGTTTCCCACCCACCACATCAATACATCACTTCACTTGATAACTTGAGATTTTGGATCTAGTTTCAAATTCATTCATCTATTCTCATTTATTCGGCTATTCCCCTCTCTCTCTCAGTCTCATTTCTTTCTTTCTTTGTCACTGTGTGTGTGTCACCTTGAAGAGCAGGCTGAGCTAGGTCGAAAGCTTGAAGAGTCGAAGCTTAAAAACTTGTATCGAAAAAAAAAAAAAAAAATCGTGTGGGACATGCGTGCAACCGCGTCAATCGTGTTCAACGCAGGTGCGGCTACCATTTAGCCACACTTGTGCTTCCCAGCTAGAAAGGTTGCAGAGGAATTTTCTTTGGGGAGGGTTATGGGAAGCATTCAAATTTCATTTGGTGGAATAAAATAAGTTTTTTTATTTTTTATTTTATTTTATCATTTTTATGATGACTAGGGGTTTGGCTATTAGTAAGCTAGTTATTCTAAGTACTTTTAATCAAGTTCCACTAGGAACATGGCTTTAAAGGTATGGTGTAGAAGGTGCTTCGAGTGTGAAGACATATTATAGGTGCAAATATGGAGAAACCTGAGGTTATTAGATGTCTCTAGTGTTGTAAAGAGGGATGTGCCTGTCAAGGTTTTTTTCTTAAGGGATTATGGAGCTTGATGGGTCATATGTTTGATTATGGTATGATGCATATGTGGAGCTTCTGTACAAGATTAGTTTTTGGTTTTGTTTCCTTAGCTAGAGATAAGGAAGCCCCTATTGCTTCATGTTTGAGTAGATTGGAGGGAGGGTGCATTGTCAGAATCGTACTTTCATATAATATTTTCAGGATTGAGAGTTAAGAGTCAGCAGAAGAGTTTTATGAACTTCTATTCTAATTTTCCATCAGATGAGGGAGGATAAGGTATGTTGGTGGTATTGAAAACTTCAACATTCAATCCTACTATGAAGCTTTAGAGGAACTTGGGAGCTTGGGTTCCCATCAAAGATTATATGGAGGACAAGGCTTCCACATGAGGTTGCATTTCAATCCCACTATAAAGCTTCATTAGAAAATTGGGAGCTTGGGTTCCCATGGAAAATATATGGAGGACAAGGGTTCCATGTAAGGTCGCAGTTTTTGTTTGAACAGTTGCATTGAGGTAGATTCTGATAGTGGAAAATCTTCTCAAGAGGATAACTATTGTGAAAGATTGATGCTATATTTGCAGTGAAAATGGAGAAATAGTAAAACATCTTTTGCTTCACTAATTGGTTGCAACTGAACTATGGGCACTTGCTTTTTGTATGGGGCTAGATGGGTGATGCCTAAGACAGTTATAAATTTGCTGGTTTGTTGGCAAAGGAAATGCAATATGGGTACTAAGAGTGAAATCTGGAAAGCTATTGCATTCTTTAGGTGTTTCTTTTTTTGATAATTGAATAGTTGGGGGTGGGTGGATTTGAACCTTAGATGTCTCTATTGAAAACATCAAGAGGTGCCAACCAGTTAAGCTAAAGGCTCTTGGCTTTTTGGGTGTTTCTCTAGTATACTTCATGCATTAATGTTCTAGTCTCAATAAACTAATCATCTAATTATTAAAAAAAAAAATCCAATTCATCAAACTGTCACAAATAAGTAAAATATATTTGTTAGTGACCACAGAACAGTAAAAGCAGAAAATCAAGAAAATTAAAAGAATACATAGTAACAACAATTTTAATAAAGTGAATAATTTCAAAGAAAGAAAAATAGAAAAATCCATTGAATGGAGTAGTCACACTAAAACACAAAATATCTTACCACAAGAAATCCAAACACAAGTCCAGTTCCCAATATAACTAAATGAGGGTAGTTCCCAATTAAGTCAGATGGAGACAAATAGTCCCTACATTTGAAAAAATAACAGTATGTAAACCCATCTGCAAATTTTAAAGAAAAACATGTAAAAAACATAAAATAGATTTGGGTCATACCAGACTACCACTCCTCCCAAGAGTACAGCAAAAGGGTAAAGCTGACAAGAAACAAGAAGAAAACATTATTACATATCCTGTAAGCAATGAAAAGAGATAAGTATCCAAAAGGTAGCAGTAGTACCATTGCTAACGCCAGCAGCATGCTTCCATTTCTTGCCTGAACTACCTTATAAACATTCTGTACACTGCAAATTAACACAAAACAAGGGAGATCTAAGCTGCCTTTATCAAACAACAACATTAAGTCAGACATGTAGGCTGGCTGTAATAGTGTAGGCAAACACATCAAATGCAATTAAAAAGCATAGAGCCATATACTTCCTGGAGCCTAGCGCAAAGCACATACAATTGCCAACAACTTTACTTAAGTACAGCGCAGGTTTTTCAAATATAATGTATAATAACCTCTAATAGAAAGATAAATAATAAATAAATAAAAGTTAATAAACTCAAAATAATAATATAGTTTGCCCATAAGCTCATTAGGATAGTGCATTTGCACAAAGATTGTAAGTTCAAATTTTAAATAAGTTAATTCAAATTATTAAAATTTTAATATAGTAAATTCAAAAACAATTATCAATAGATAATACTGAAATAATCTATAATCTATTCATATAAAGTTTACACAGCATTTTTCTTTATATAAGTATAAGAGAATTGGTCCCTTGAAGTTTACCAATAGGCAAAAATACATTATTGGTCCTTGAAATTTACCAAGTGAGCGCTTTTGATCCCTAAAGTTTCAAACGAGTGCTTTTAAACATAATTCCAAAAAGAAATCGTTTTACCTTTTCCACTTTTTTCAAAGTTTGGTGGAAGATTTTGTTTTTGTGTTTGTCATCGTCATGAGCCATCTGGCGAGATAACTCAGCAATGTAATTGTCGTCCTTGTCATTGTCTATCTCGGCCAAACTGAGTTTTGACTCAACTAGGGAACTAAAACCCACCACACCTTGGTGCTGGCAATGAAGCCAGAGGAATTACTGGCCAGAGACCATGGCGGACTTGAGGCGGTGGAGTTTGAGGAGAGAACTTGAGATAGGGAGGGTGGCTTTTGAGTTAGCGGCTTCTTACTCCCTACTTCATTTCATCCAAACCCGAATTCTTAGGGATGGAGGGTGTGACAGGCTTTGTTGGGATCTTAATGGAAGTGGGAAGTTTGATATTCAGTCTTTTTATCATAAGATTCGAAATGCAGCTCCTTCCACTTTCCCTTGGAAGGGCATTTGGAAAGTTAAGGTCAAATTCTAACCTTGGATAACCTTATGCTTCGTGGTCGCCCTTTGGCGAATCGTTGTTGTATGTGCTATTGTAATGCGGAATCTGTGGATCACTTGTTGCTTTTTTGTCTAATAGCTCATTCTTTGTGGATGTATATGCTTCGGTTGTTTGAGATCGATTGGGTCATGCTAGGTTCAATTGTGGACTTATTATTTTGTTGGTATCATTGGCTTGGGAAGCATAGTTTTGATATTTGGAATTTGGTTTCAGGCTATTTAATGTGGACCATTTGGACTGAATGGAATCGGCAGTCTTTTGAGGATGAGGGGAAAACTGTGGTTCAGTTATTAGAGTTTTGCCAACGGACCCTCTTTGATTGGTCTCGTTGTTGGGGTATCTCGGATTGTTTTACCCTTATGGATTTTCTTTCGTCTATTAGAATAGATTAAGGGCTACTTCTGTCTTTTTGTTCCTTTTTTTTTCCTTTGTTAACTACTGTGAACTCTTTGTATTTTTCTTGCTATTCTTTTATTAATAATATTCTCTTCTTACTTATAAATAAAAAAAATAAAAAAAAATGAGCATTGCAAAATGCAAACTCACAATACAATTTACAGTCACAGAAATAATTGAAGGCCAAATCTCTCCAAAATCTGAAGAACTGAAATCCATTTGTTGGTAAGGAATGAATGAAGGCTTTAAACTCTCGCTCACTTTTAGTCACAGTATATTATTTACAGTTTTACAGAAAACACTATGCAACTAACCACAACCACACAACTTTGTTCAGTAAATACGGAGAAAAGTGAGAAAGATCTTTGGACCAAACAACTCTAGTTTCCCCAAGGCCATCAACTACTCTGCTTTGTTCTATTTCCAAGCAGGGGAGGAGCTGCCACTGGAGGTGAGGGATGGGTTAGGGCTCAATTTGGTTTGGTTTGATTAGGGGAAAATGGGTTTGATTTGGGTTTCTAACGTGTCAATAATGATTGTAATTTTTTAATATTATAAACATTGCCGCATCATTTAAAACATGCCACTGCATTGCTCCGTAAACAAATTAAGTGCTGATTTTTTAAACTTCAAGGACCAATAGCGCTCATTTGAAATTTCAAGGACCAATAGTGCTCGCTTGGTAAACTTCAGATTGTAACTTCAAATACCAAAACAAGGTATTTTGGTCCATGATAATAATCTATTCAGATAAAATTTAAACATAGCATTTTTTTGCAATTCTCTTATGCTTTATAAATGTATATAACTTTGATAGTTATTAGTATATAATTCAATAAAAATATATCCAAAAAACAAAGACCAAAAAGCACAATAATAATAAATTCTTTGTTCGTATGTGTGTGTGTATATATATATTCATGTTAAATTTTGTTTTTTTAACTTTTTGATACGTAAACAAAAAATTATTTTGTAGTACAAGACCTTAAGAATAGTGTTTGTATAATAAATCAATGCTCCATGTCATTTTCTTCAAGATCAAGCAGTCACTATTAATGATTGATATCCTTTTTAGCCAAAAACAAAAGTGCACCTAAACATGCTTTAAGCTTCTTCAAAAAGCATAAGAAAAGTGCTTCTAAGTCACACTTCATTAAAGGAGCATTGCTTCAGCCAAGCGAAGCACTTAAACCCCAGGGCTTAGAGCTTTAAGCACCAAGCACGCCTAAGCACACCAACACAAGTCATAGTAAGAGACAAATCCTTTTAACTCTATGCCATCAACACTAATTGATACACGCACAATTAATTTATTTAAATATTTGTGTAAATTCACACTTGGTTACAAAACATGTCTAGAAGGCCTTACACAGAAACACATATACATACACACCCCATTGTGCAACAATAACACAGCAATGTGATATCATGGAAATGCCATTCCGATGTCCATAGGTCAACATTACAGGAAACAAAAACAAAACAAAAACAAAACAAAACAAACAAATAAATAGTGCTGAAACTTCAATCTATTTAAGCTTGCCATCCAAGTTCTGACCACTAAGTCAAAAGCTTGGGCATATTTTGAACAAAATCTCATTTAGGCTCAAATAGGTTTACCAAGTAATATTGACGTCACTCAAGTCACTAGCCCTGCCTTTGACACCCCAGCCTTGTGGTTAAGGTAACAACTTCAGGCATGGCTAGCTCCGATAGTATGACGAGCAGTGTGTGTAGCTGTTTAGATGGTAAAAATAATGATCTCCGCCATTGCACATCTAATCAGTTCGTCCCTGGAACTTTAACCTTTAGTCATTTGCTGACTTAAGATCCACACCATTTCCATTTCTGCCCTCTTTTTTAGCAGTGGAACTATGGACCACTCTCCTTACCATGATATTACACGCTTGCCGTGATCTCTAAAATATTTCTTTTTATGTTCAACTTCCCCCTTTTAAACATAATTTTCCCTTGTCTTCATTTCTATTATTTTCTCTCTTTTTTTCCAAAAAATATAAGTCAAGGTCAAATTAATATGATGTGCCTTCTTGTTTCTTTGTTATTCCTATCATATCATAGAATGGGGAAAGCACCTGAAGGTTGCATGTGAAACAGTCCATCTAAAACAGTTTACAATACATTGAAGAAGTCATAACAGATGCATCATGGTCAGAAAATCACGTATGATGTCAAAAGTCACATGCCAGAACAGAAAAGGCTTTAAAACCCAATAATTTAGGGTATGGAGAAGTACATACTTGAAAATGATTGTTGGTATTACAGCAAAAGCAAGCATCAGAAACAACACTGCTCTGTTTGTAGGAATTTCTGAAGAAAATAAATAAATAAAAATGAAATCATTACATTTCAAACAATTGCAAAAGGATTTCAGGAGTTTATTGACAATCATCAAGCAGGTAAGAAAAAATGGAGATGAATTATCAACTGAAATTATGAAATGCCTAGTACAAACTCTTCCTGCAGAAGTACAACTTATTTTCTGGCATCTTAAACAGAGAAAAGAAATTGTGACTTAGCAGCAAACTGCAGCCATATCAAAGAAGGAATATATGAAAGAAAATGCAGGATGGAAACAGTGCACAATTGGTAATGACAACAAGAAAAGGAAAAAAAAAAATGTAAAATTCATGTGTATATATTACCAAATTAGGATCCATAGGAGAAATGCTCAAATCCTAAAAGCATTGAAATAAATGCCTTAATGAAAAGGTAGAATGTGCCATGCCAACAAAGACGACACTTAAGTACACAGAACCAATGTCAGCAAAAGAGGAAAAAATGGAATGTAATGCATTTTCACTACAATTTCCAGTGAAGGCCACATGAGAAGAAATCAAATAAAAACCTCTAGCCTTTAGGCCGACATTCACTGAATACAACACTTAACAAGATAAAACTACCTAAATGACATTGGCTTACATAAATAGGGTAACTCCGCACAAAAACTTCAAATAATACCACTGAATCACATTCCTCTACGACCTCACCAAAAATTTTAAGAACACTGCTGTAATCTAAAACTGTCGCATTTAGAACAGAATCTATAAAAATGAGACAGCCAAAGGAGGACAAACAATCAAATGCAAACAGAAACAACATACTGAGAAAAACCCCCAAATAACACATCTCATAATAAAAACATTATGGTGGGTCTGAATCTTGTTAAACCATTATAGTATAATATGCAAGATATTAAGCAGAGATTCCATAAGGTTTTTCCAGATCCAAAAATGATGTGTTGTAGGTCGTTGGCTTTATAAAGAAAAATCTTACCATGAAGAAAAGGAACCCAATTTAAGAAGGGCAAAGACTTTCCTAATTGTTGAGCCCACCACTCAGCACCTGGAGAAGTTAAGAATTTGAGTATGAGGATCAAATGATTCACAGGGTATATTTCCTAGCAAAGAAATGTGAATTCTTCCAAAATTTCATGGAGCTCAAAAGCTTAGTGTAGAACAAAATAAAGGCAACCCAAGAAAATTACAGTGTCTTGGATTTTAAATTAAGTTTTAGAATCCTGATTGAAAGTGCACAAAAGCACATTACTTAAAGAGGGGTAAGGTAAAGGGTGTGGAGGGGTTGAAGGCACATTGATAGCAGGAGCATACCTACAATAGCTGTGAAGAAATGAGCCACATATATCAACATAAGACCCTCGGTAGGCCCGTTGATAGCAGGAAGAATAAGGGTATTGGTGAAATAGCTGTACCAAGAAAATCAAATATCAATACTGCTAATAAAAAAATCCAACAGTCAATGGAATTTACATATATCAACAACGACAAAACCAGTTCTGAAAAGCATAGTTTTAAACAATAATTAAAATAGTGCAAGGATACATTGAAGTCAAAACGCACAAAGAGATCTTTAATCATCATCCAGGGTCAAAGAGTAAACAACAAGGGTTTTAATATATCCCCCACAAAAACCAGAAACCCCTAGCTATGACCCCCAGTAGACGGGAGAATCAAAGAAAATTTTTCATTTATAATATTCAAATGTATACAGCAATCCCTTTTTCTTATTGATGGAAAGTATAAATAAAATATTATTATAGTTTACAGATCCATAAAGGTAGGAAATAATGCAATGAATAAAATGCATAAATAATATGGGCATCAATTAAACTTACTGTTCCCATGTTGCACCATAAAATGGAATAGCTGAAATTACCCAGAACCAGAAAGTACTTCTTGCACACAAAGCAGTGTTCCCAAAAGCCAATGCTTCTAACTATATTTAAGAAAGAAAATGATAAAGGTGATGAATTTCCAAGGGCTACAAAATGACAACCAAATATGATGATACATACCGCACAAGCAAGAGCATCGCATCCTACAATATATTGGGAAAGGCAAGAATATTATTTATCAATATTAACACTTAACCTATGGAAGAAAAGGAAATACAATATACATGCAAGGGTATATTACCATGGTCAAAAAGCTCCCCTAATGGACTTGAGGAATTTGTCCGTCTAGCTTGCTTCCCATCAACAGCATCAAAGGTCTAAATGGAACTAGTGAAAGGTTAGAAAGAAAAGTGGTAAAAAGAATAATTAATTAAAAAGGAAAGAAAGGGAAAGAGAAGGGCATGCCAATACGAGAATATTGATGAATAATCAAGTATGAAATACATTGCAGAAGGCACTGCAGAAATTCTGTCTATGAATCAGGGAATGAGAATTAGAATAAGGAAAAAAAATTAAAATGCAATAAAAATTTCAATTTACAGAGACCAAGGAAGCGTGGATATGGCAAACTCCCCATCATGTCCAGATCTGAATTTTGACCTAAGAAGCATGGGTGCGAATTTGGATTCGGGTGCAGGTGCGGGTGCGGATGGGGATGCGGATGCGGGTGCAGGACTCAGCAATTTTTTAAAAAGTAGGGTGCGGGTGCGACAGGTTACAGCGATTAAAAATATTTATATTTATATTTTCTATATATTGCTAAGCATATTTTTTTATATGATGGTAAAATATACCAATTTAAGAGTAATGGTAAATATATATTAATAAATTTAAAAGCATATTTATATATATTATTATAATGTTTACACAACTCCAATTTTAGCCCAATAACATATTTATAATATTAATTTATTTTCCTTAAAAAAAAAAAGTAATGAGGTGATAAAATCAAAGTATTAAAGAATAATAAAAACTGATGGGTAAAGGTGATAAAATCAAAGAATCAAAACCTGTATTTTTACTGTTTTCACAAGTTCCAACCTTTTCTATCTTTTTGACTTTTCATGTCCATATCTCTTATACCAATACACCTATTCAAAAATCTATCCACAGTCCACAACTTTCTCCCTTGCTCTCTCTGTAACAGTTTCAGGAGCTCAATTTATCTCTTCTTCCTTTTCTCAATGGCGTCCTTACTCTTCTTCCTTCTCTCTCTCTCTCTCTCTCTCTCTCTCTCTCTCACACAAGGCCACAAGAAGCAGAAGAACGGAGGCCGGCAACATGGTGGCAGACAGTTTCGGCCGGAATCGGGCCGTATTGGCCATTTCGGCGCCCATTTCTGCCAAAATTGGCCTGAATTGGCACTAATCGGCGCAAATCTGAAAACCCAAAAAAAAAACGGACACAGCACGGACACACGGTCAGCAGCGTCGCGCACCACACACCACGTCAGTGCACATCAGGTGTGGGTGCAGTGGCCCTGGAGCTGCACCCGTGCTTTCTAGGATCTGACACTTATTGGACACAGTAACTCCAGGGGTACAGTTGCATGCATGTCCATGACATTTCAGGGGAAAAATTTTTTAATGATTTCAAAGACAGGACAGACACACCAGGGACAATCTGAACACAGGAGGTTATAAAATTTTGGGGGTGGGGGGAGAACTTTATCTAGTGAAACCTTAGGAAATTCCACCTCTCTCTCTCTCTCTCTCTCTCTCTCTCTCATTGTCATCTTTCACTCATGCATCGTCCTAGTCTTTGATACCTCTCTTCTCTCTATTCTTTTCTCAGATGTTGCTTCTAATAACAGTTTGCTCCTACACCAGCTCTTAAGACTGCAGTGGGCCTTCGGCAATCATTATAAAATACACCAACTTAAATAATTTATTAATTCAAGCCAAAATACTTGAAAATAGGTATATCACAGCAATGTTAGAAGCCACATACAGCTTGAAAATATCTGTATTTTAGAAGCCCAAAAAAGATTGAAAATAATTTCTCAAAATTATTAGTTGTTTTTTTAAAATCTAAAACTAACATCAAATATACTTTAAAATTATACTAATTAATTAATTGCCATCTCTCCACTGTATCATATCCTTGTGTTTCAAAAATTTCCTGTCATTCTTGTCCATATTAAGGTTAGCAGCAGCATACTAAAGTTTCCACAACTACTATGCATTCCAAACCATTCAATATATGATTAAATCTAGTGGAGACTAAAGCCTTACAACACAATCCCCATCATTCAACTTGTTAAAAAACTAGGGATGTTCAAAACCCCAATTCTCTTGACTTCAATAAAGAAAATAAGAACAACATAACAATAAACAAGCCTTCATCCCAAATTTTTGGGATCAGCTATGGATCTTAACAGATAAGTCAAGGTCGGCCACAAATATTCTTTTCTGCCATTCCATTCTATCCGAAGTCAAACTCTCTAATACTCCTTAATGTAAGCTGATTCAACTTACATTCGATATACTCTATTTTAATCCGACTTAATCAAAAGCCTTTAGATTCTGAAGTGCCTCACCAAAATAAGAACAGCATAACAATCAATATAAATTGTAAAGGCAAAATAGCAAACTACAAAACTAAAATTATACATGAAAGTGAAAGAAATAGGAATCAGGAAATATTGTATAAGTAACTTAACTTTATTAATCTATCAGCTGTCACAAAGCATGCCTAATATACATAAAATACAATAACATGATTGGACAAAACAACATTACAAAAAGCTTGAATAAAATCCAAACAAACCTGATAGAGAAAAAGAAGCAATCCGTGGGCAAAATGAACCCATCTTGGGGGAGACGAATCCAAGCGAGGTGAATATATCTAAAACAAAAATTATGAAGGATTCAGAGAAGTCAGAAGGCACACAGAACTGTATCACTTCTCTTTATAAGCATGTGAAAGAACAATCTGTGTTTGTAAACAAAATGTTTCATGCAACTCATTATGTAACAAATTATATACCAATTTTTCTGTCCAATTACAAAACAACCAATCTAGGGCACAGAGCACACAAATGGAGGCTGCCACATGACTATTTAAGACAATTGGGCAATGAATGCTTTACAAAATATTTGGTGCAGGACAAACCAAAACAATGTAACAGTAAATCAAAGAGTATGAAGAGTAAAAATAGAGGACATAGAAGCCAGCACCTAAGCCTGCTTGGAGTCAGCAACATGCATAGGAAAACCTATAGGAGTCAGCATCTAGTGACACAGAATGGAAATTGTGAAAGGACTAGATCCCATTCTAGCTAGACACAAACCTTTAAATTCATAAGGCTCTCCTTGAATCCACAAGGAAGAACTCTGGAATCCACCATAAATAAAGAAAACCTCAATTTTATAGTAAGTGAATTGTTAATTCTGTTTTATAAGTTGCAAGCTTATTTAAAGTCTCAAAAAAACTTATTTTACAAGGAAATGAAAATCTATCTAAGAACTAACAAATGATAAAAATAAACTCCATATGTTGTCCTACATTGTACCAATTAAAGTAGAACAAAAAGCATGAAAGGGCTGGATATCGTTCTAGCTAGTTAGACACAAATCCTTGCATGCATCCATAAGGCCTTGAATCCACAAGGAAAAACTCTGGAATCCACCAGAACTAAAGAAAACCTCAAATTTATTGAAAACAAATTCCTATTTTCGTTTTACACAATGCAAGCCTATTTTAAGGCCCAAAAAAACATTATTTCACAAGTAAAAATATTCCTAAACATATCCTAATTGATAGAGTACCATAATATGACTATACTTTGACTAAGAAATCCTTAAAAACACCTAAAATCAAGGAAATAAAACCAGTGTTGGTAAAAGTGCGCTTAAGCTCAAAGCAGGAAGCCCCAAGACTCCAGCACTTGTTACCTCAAAAGCTAGGCTCATTCAAGCACGCTTTTTCCAAAAGCTCAAAGCGCGCTTTGTGGCACTTTTTTTTAATTTTTCAAAAAAAAAAACCAAAACTGAATTAAAACTAAAGGATCTTGACATTATCGATATAAACCATTGATTTGGCATATTTTTAGTGTAACATACTTATAAAAAAAAAAAATTTTAAGTGTAACTTGTAATGAAACCCATAACCTCCCAGTTCTTCTCTATTTTTATTTTTATTTTTTCTCCTTGAAATATTAACCCACCCAGCTTCTTCTTATTCTATTTTGTCCCTTTTGGATTACTTCTTGGTACCAATTACCATATTGCCATGTCCTCATATTCTTAGCTCATCCATGAAAAAATACAAAGGTATGATATAATAAATTTGTGGTAATTGTTTAGTTACTTTAGTGGTTGATGTTGAACATAGCAAACTAATTCTTATAGAGTTATAGTTATTATGTGATTAAATTATTAACTAATATTACTAATTAGTCATAGGGCATTATGGATATTTGAGATTTAAGAAAGGATATTACATGGAAGTACTTATCTCTAGTTGATCCAAAAAAATAAAATGACTTCACTTGTAATCTTGTGTTAAAATTGCAAAAGTAGGGCTTATCTAAATGTTAGATGAATTATATATAAAAACTTATTTCAATTTATATGATAATTTGATCATTTGATTGTTGCATTTATCATTAATAATTATCTTTTCAAAATGTGTGCTTCACTTCAATCAGACGCGCACTTGAGCTTTGCACTTTGCGCCTAGGCTCCAAGATGCCTTTGTGCTTAAGTGCGCCCCTTGCTTTTACCAACATTAAATAAAACTCTCGCCAAAAAACAAAAATTACATAAAAACCAAAATATCACTCTTCCGATGCTTTTGAGCGAGTCGGTGACCTTACCGATACTGTCTCGGAGGTTGTTCCACCAAGGGAAGGTACTCCTTTAGCTTTTTCACTCTCCGAAGACTCCGAGTTGTTTCGGCAGCACCATTTGCTGGGTTATAACCACTTTTCCCTTTATCCAAGATGGGTCTTGATATGAACGAGAGTGTGACTCCTAGGATGATATGGGATGTTTCTTTGGCCTAGGGTAAGGGTGGGGAGGACTACAATTTTATGGATGTTGCTCCTGTAGCACTGTGGGATCCTAATGGTGGCCTCAATCTTGCCACAAAGGATTGCGAAATTGATGGATTTTTTTCAGAGGATGAACTGGAGCCTTTGGAATGGGTGAGCACGATGATCAAAGGTTTTGCTACTTTTGTGGAATTCCTGATTGCTTGTTGTGAGAGGCAATGTATTGATTTCTTTAAAAAATTGGAGAAAGTGTGGGAGAAAAAAGCTACTATTGTCAACACTTGTCGGGCAGGTATCTCAAGCCAAAAAGGTATGAGGGAGTTAAAAAATTTGGTTTCCACTATCAATTATGAGAGGCAGTTTGGTAGAAGTTCTAGAGGCACATTGAAAGCCTCTGGGTTGGGTTTGTCTGTTTATCTATGAATTTGAAGCTTCTGTCTTGGAATGTGAGGGGATTGAATAATCCTCATAAAAGACTAGCTGTGACAAATCTTCTAAAGAAGTGGAAATGTGATATTGTTTGTTGCCTTCAAGAAACTAAACTAGACAGTACTAGCTCTAACATGGTAAAAAGTATTTGGGGCAGCCCCTTTATAGACTAGGTGGCTTTAGAGGCCATCTGTATAGCTAAGGCCATCTGTATAGCTAGGGGTATACTTCTAACGTGGGATAAGAAGAGGGTATTTGAGAAAGTTGATTTTATGGCTAGAAGGCTTTCAGTTTCAGTCGTTTTGAAGGGTGTGGCAGATGGTTTTGAATGGATCTGTTCGGGGGTTTATGAACCAACCAATGAAAGCCTTAGGGATGTATTATGGGCAGAGCTAGACATTGTGAGATGACGGTAGCTTTTGGCTTGGTGTTTGTTTGAAGATTTCAATATTATTAGATATCCGTCTAAAGAGACTTGGATGTTCTTCGTTCAATCCAGCCATGTTTAAATTCTCGGATTTTATTGCAAAACACTCTTTGGTTGATTTGCCTTTGGAGGGAGGTGAGTGCACGTGGTTTCGTGACTCTGACAGACCCTCCATGTCCAGAATTGATAAAATGTTGGTGTTTACAGATTGGGAGGATCATTTCTTAGATGTGACCCAACGAATTCTTCCTAGAGTGGTGTCTGATCATTGTCATCTACTCTTGGAGGCAGGAGGGATGTCTAGGGGGAGGAGTCCTTTCAAATTTGAAAATATGTGATTAAAGGTAGAGGGCTTTGTGGATGTGGTGCGTCAATGGTGGAGTAGTTATCATCTTTTGGGACCTCCTAATTATATTCTAGCATGTAAACTGAAGGCTCTCAAAGGGGACTTGAAACACTAGAACAAGCATGTTTTTGGGATGTTTCTTTTAGGAAAAAATGCTTGATGACTGAGCTCTTAGACATTGATATGAAAGAGGGGATGCAAGTTCTGACCCAAGTGGACAGAGACAAGAGTGGTGGTTAAATTTGATATAGATTTTTTGGCTTCTTTGGAAGAGATTTCCTGTAGACAAAAATCTAAGGCGCTGTTTATTAAAGAGGGTGATAATAACACTCGCTTTTTTCATAGACTTGCTAACTCTCATAGGTGAACCAATCAAATTAGGGGGGTGGAAGTTGAGGGGGCTCTCTATGAGGATGAGTTTGAAGTTACAAATCCGATAGTGGATTTTTATAAGAAATTATATCAAGAGCTGGAATCTTAGAGGCCTACTATTGATGGTTTAGACTTTGCTCGTCTAGACAAAGCTAAGAGGTACTCTTTGGAGAGGGAGTTTGAGAAGGAGGAGGTTCTAGAGACTCTTACGAAGGCGGAAGATGATAAGGCACCTGGGCCAGATGGTTTTACTACGGCATTTTTCCAAAAATGTTGGAGTGCACTAGAACAAGATGTTATGGCTTTTTTCACAGATTTTCATAGTCAGTGTATTTTTGAGAAGTCTCTCAATGCCACTTTTCTATGTTTGATCCCTAAGAAAGTCAATGCAATCAATATAAAAGACTTTTGTCCTATAAGTCTTGTGGGTAACCTTTATAAACTTTTGGCTAAGGTGTTGGCACATAGACTTCGTGGGGTTTTGGATAAGTTGATATCTGCTTCTCATAATTCTTTTGTTGGAGGGAGACAAATCCTAGATTTGGTTCTAATTGCTAATGAATGCTTGGATAGTAGATTGAAGAGTGGCATCTCTTGGGTTATTGTTAAGCTAGACATTGAGAAGGCATATGACCATGTGAATTGGAATGCCTTATTTTATCTTATGGAGAGGATGGATTTTAGGGCGAGGTGGGGGAGATGTATTAGGGCCTGTATTTCTACAGTTAGATTCTCCGTTCTAGTGAACTCCTGCGGGTTTTTTGAGTAGTTCTCGTGGTATCCGCTAGGGGGATCCCCTATCTCCACTGTTATTTCTCTTGATTATGGAGATGTTGATCAGGTTGTTGAAGAGAACGGAAGATGGTGGTTTTCTTTGTGGTTTTCAGGCAAGGTCTCATAGACAAGGAGGTTTGAAGATTTCTCATCTTCTTTTCGCGGATGACACTATTTTGTTTTGTGATGCTTCCAAAGAACAGTTATTATACATTCGGGTGGTATTGATTTTTTTTTAAGCTATTACGGGCTTGAGATTCAATGGTGGTAAGAGTGAGATTGTGCCGGTGGGTGATGTTGGGAATTTGAATGTCTTGGCCCGTGTTTTACGTTGCAAGGTGGGTAGCTTGCCCATGACTTATTTGGGCATGCCACTTGGGGCTCATTATAAGGACTCATCGATATGGAACCCTATTATAAAAAAGATGGAGAGGCGGCTCTCTGGCTGGAAACGCCTATATTTGTTGAAAGGTGGCAAGCTTACTTTATTAAAGAGTACCATCTCTAGTCTTCCCACCTATTATCCTTGTTTACTATTCCCCAAGCGGTGGCAGCCAGATTAGAAAGGAAAGGATTCAGAGGAATTTCCTTTGGGAAGCCTCCAAGGATGTTTTTAAATATTCATTGATTGCTTGGGAGAAGATTTGTTTGCCTATTTAGGATGGTGGTTTGGGGATCCGAAGGGTTGGGTTGTTTAACCAAGCTTTGCTTGGTAAGTGGTTATGGCATCAAGTTATTGCAACCAAGTATGGTGAGGCTAGAGGAGGCTAGTGCACTAGAATTGTAAGAGGTACTCATGGGTGTGGGATGTGGAAAAACATTAGAGAAGGAGCAGAGAAGTTCTTTGGACAGGTAGCAAAGAAGTTCTTTGGATAGGTAGTGTATAATGTGGGGAGGGTCATTGTATTAGTTTCTGGCATGATCCTTGGTGTGGGATTACTCCTTTAAAGGACCTCTTTCCTGATCTGTTTAACCATTCTCTATCTAAATAGGCTTGGATTTCTAACCTCATTGTATTTGCCTCAGAAGGGGCAAGTAAGAGCTAGAATTTTTAGTTCCGTCGAGCTCGAAAGGATTGGGAGTAGGAAAATGTTTGTTCTTTCATTGAGTTTCTGTATTCCTCTATGCCGAGGGGTGAGGGGGATGATACTTTGACTTGGAAGTTGACTAAGAAGTGGGTGTTTGATGTGCGCTTTTACTATAAGTTGTTGTCTGGTCCTCTCAATGAGGTTTTCCTTGGAAGTGTATTTGGTGTGCAAAGGTGCCTAAATAGGTGTCTTTCTTTTTATGGACAACTGCTAGGGATAGGATACTCATTATTGATAATCTAGTTAAGAGAGGTCAATCTGATAATCTAGTTAAGAGAGGTCAATCCTTAATTAACAGGTGTTGTTTATGTTGTTGTGATGGGAAAACTATGGATCATCTTCTACTCCACTGTAAGTTTTCTCATGCATTATGGAGTGCAATTCTCAAGGTATTCGAGATCCATTGGGTATTGCCGAAGACAGTTAGCTCTCTCCTCTTTGCTTGGAGAAATTGGTTTGGAAAGCATCTGTCAACCATATGGAATATGGTCCCAGCATGTTTAATGTGGCTGGACAGAACGTAATACATGCACCTTTGAAGAAAATGAGAGAACCTTAGATCTTTTAAAAGCTCTTCTCTTCAGTACTTTGTTTAAGTGGGCGCGTGTTTGGGGTTTTATGAATTGAATTTCCATTTCTAAATTCTTACACTCTATTAGATTAATTTTTTGAACTTGCTGTATTTTTTCTTGATCAAAATGTTCACCATTGTGAACATGATGCTCAACATTTTTGAATAAAAGTTTTATTACCTTTCAAAAAAAAAAAAAATTAACAAATGATAAAAGTAAAACCTCATATGTTGACCTACATCATCTAGGGTTGGCTAGAGTCAACACCAAACCATTGGGACAATTTCAATAGAAATTTATTACGTCATTGTGTTTATATAGACTGTCAAACCCTAATTCTAATTCACATAGGAAAACCTAATCCAAAATGACTTTGAAAATCCCAATTATTGAATTTAAAAAATAATCTTTTCTATAGGACATTAAATAAAAATACTAATAAACATAATTACCTATTGGTAAAATACAAATTAATAGTAAAAATACATTTGACTCCAAAATTAAATATTACTAAATTAAAAAGTGATTTCTCTCCAAGCCTACATTAGTATTTCAACAAGAAATTCATACCAAGTAACATAGAGTTTCAATCATTAAAGAAAATGTTACAAAGCCCATGCATTTAAGGCATAGAGCACACTAATTCCACAAGTTGAGAGTCCGTTTGGTTGGACAGAAAATAGGAAGGATAGAAAATGGAAAAGAAAATAGGAGAGAAAATGGCGGAGAAGTGTGTTTGGTTAAGACTGGAAATGGTAGGAGAAAATGGTGGGGCCTAGAAATTTTCTCCCCAGGCCCACCAAAACCCAATCTCCCCAAATTGGGGAGAAAATAGGAAGGAAAACAAAGCTTGCTTTTTCGGAAAAAATACCCCAACACCAACGTTCAATTCTTTGAACTTATCTTTCTTTTTTATCTTTTTCTGATGTCTCATTCTCTCTCTTTTTTATTTTTTGGGTGTTCATCTGTTTTTTCTCCTATCAAGTTTGTTTTTCTGTTTATTTTTTATTTTTTATAAAACAGTCTTGGATTCTTGAATTTTTTGTGCTCTTTTTTTATAAAAAAAACAACTAAATAAAAAAAATGTCCATTCATACACAATATTTTAATAAAATATAATGTGTTACTTCATTTTATCTTATAGGGACATGATGATAAATTTTACAAACTATATTTTCTATCCTCTCATTTTTCTTCTCAACCAAACAAAAGAGTTTTCCATCCCTCCATTTTTCCACACTCCAACCAAGCACATAAGAGAAAATTAAAATCTCTTCCATCCTCCCACTTTTCCATCTCCCCAACCAAACGGACCCTTAAGCTAATGGATAGTCCAAGGCCACTTGAATTTTTTGGGATGATCTCTGTGATTTCCAACACCAAACACTCAATCCATAGTCCAAAAGGATAAATGGGAGTGTTGGATTTGATCTCCTCTCAAAGTGTATGGCAATTTGGAGAGGCTGAAGTTCTAGAGGCTATAATAGGTTTTTTCTCTAAGGGAATGGGTAGACTCTCCTTCTCACTTCATTGAGTTAGGGTGTGATTTCGTGGATTTACGAGACACTAAAGAGGGGTGGTTGGATAGGGCAGAAAGGTAACGAATTCCTCTTAGGTGCAAACTCGCTCAACCAAAACTCATGCTAATTTCAGGCGCAACTCTTTGCCAAAATGATTTTCTAAAAATTGTCATTTCGCTCAAAATTTTCCAGAAAACGAAATTTCATTTCAGCAAAATTCTGGCTTCTGCAGTTCCAACTTCAGCTTCTGATTCTCGTCTCAAATGCAAATACAACTCAAATGAAATTTAATACATGGAAAAACTTACAATTTACACAGACTTTGTCACAGAATTAGCCAACACTACAAATTCCTAACGATATATTTACCCGCTCAAGAGAGAAAAAAAGGTACTAGGAAAGGAGTGCAAGAAAGATGGGCTTGATAGCTATGTTGTCCAAAAAGCTCATAGGAGGACACTACAAATTTATGACCAACAATACCAAAGATGTAGACACAACTAACCAGAAATTCCAGCATATGTTTTCCTGCAAAAATTTTAGGGAAAATTACAATTTATTATTTACTCTGCGTCCCTCACTTTTAAATATTAACTGGTTTGGATTAAACTATATATTTTGGTGAATCAATCAACTATCTACTTGATAATCATGTTACGCAAAATCTTTCTTCATTCTTTCCTTCAAACCTTGCATCCAAAATGGATTAATGAATCCACTCCACAAGAACACCATGATAATTGAGGAAAATAATGGGAAAAAGGTTGTTCACAACTAGGATGTCAATTAGAGGATGTTGATGTGATATCACTTGAGGGTTCATCAAAATGTACCAATTTAATCCAAATTGTAAGGAGGTTTGCTTTGTTTATCTAAGAGTAAAGTAAAGTGTAATAGACCTAACCTCAAGGAGGTGAATTTTAATTTGCACAAAATTTTAATTTCTCATGCCATCAAACCAGGAAGTATACAGCACTAATTACAAAAATAATAATAGCTTTTTCTTCTAAAAAAACTAGTATTATAAACAGGAGAGCCTAACAAATATGAAATTAAAAACATGATAATTGAGAAACTCCCACTCACATAGCTAAGCAGTGCTGAAATGACTAAGAACATGAATCCCATAAGTGTTATCTGACAAAATATAAAGATTACTGTCGGTGAATAGGCATGAGTATATTACATCAAAGCAAAAGTTACAAATGAATGCAACGATACAAAGAAGGAGCCAAGATTACAATACCATGTTTGGACTGATAAAGGATCCCGAATGCAACACCAAAAATCAAAGAAAAAGATAAAAGTCAGCATATCTCAGTAAAATAAAATACTAAAACTTGCTTGGAGAAAATTCATTAACAAAACGTACATAGTCAGACTGATAGAAGTTCCCAATAAGGTGAAACTTTAAAATATTAAAGCCAGGGATATCATATAGGACATAACATAATTGAAGGTAACCCACCCATATAAATAGATAGTTGATATGCTAACAGTAATAAAATAAGTGACTCATCCAAAAATCTACAACTACAGATCTAGTGCGCAAGTATTTAAAATAAGTGCGGGTCCAATGAAAGAATATCTTAAGAAACTATATATCTTCCATCACGCACAAAATCCATAATACTCAAACTAGTGCGCAATTATTTAAAATTCGTGTTCAAAATCTGTTTTAAGATTTAGTTGCAAGAATTCTATGCTATCAAACAAATTCTCAAGTTACTAAGAAAGCATTTAAAGACAAAAGACCAGTTTCAGTGCAAATTAGAGCCTTCTGATCTGTAAGAACTTTGTCCTAAAATCAGAAAATTCCAACCTGAAACATTTGAAATTCATGATTTTTGATGGTTTTTTATTAGACAACCAAAAAGATTAGGAAGCAAAAATGAAGTTTCAAGTATAAAAAGATCAAGAACTGGAGAAACTGACACCACCACACATATGAAACTAAAGGTACATACTCCAACACAAATAATAAGATTATGATATTCATGTAATTCTACAACTCCTCCATCTATGCCTTTCACAATTTGGCATAAAATCAGATTAGATACATTAAAATTAAAGCAAAAATAGGCATAAGTGAAGCACTTACGGCATCCAAAGAGGAAAGATCTTAACAAAGCGAGTCCAAAAGGGCTGGAGCACATATTTGGCAAGGTAGGAGTGATCCACACCACTGTACTTGTACCTATGAAGAGCCGCTACGCCATGTGCCCCTATATACCCCATTCTTCCAAATTTGTCTCAGAATAACCCGCTAAACAATGGATTTCAAATTAATCACTGCAATAAGCATGAGCATTTGGATTTAGATGAAGATGATGCCAATTATGTCAAAGAAAATCCAAGAAAACAAAGGTACAGATCACACACGGAACGGATCTAGAGAAAAACGAGGAGATAAGAGTAGATCAGACAAACAAAGAAGAGAGAACATTGGAAAAGTGAGAAAAGGGGAAAAGGAAAAAAGAAACTTGGCCTTTTGAGAATTGGAATCACTGAAATATTAGTTAAATACACAGAAATTTACAACCCCCATCGTTTATAAATTTACAAGTTTGGCTGTAATATTTGTAGAAAAGTTAAAACGATGGGAATCGTAAATTTTGAAGTTTGGACATAATTAGAATTTGTGAAATCCTTCACTATAAAAGTAGTTTCCGATTGGAATATTCCAGTGACAAGCGCATGCATTAATACAAGTTCATTTTATTTATCTTTGCTTGAGATAATACAATATATACTTACAAAACAGCACAAAGTGGAATTCAAACTTTAAGAAGTGATCTCTCTAGTCGTTAAAAAAAAAAAAAAATACTAATACTTGCTGCCTGCAGCTGTTAAAGTTTACAATATAAGTGCAGCATAAACTAAAATTTATCAATGGCAGTGCAAAACAACACAAGAACAAACATAGCCTTGACTTTCCTCACAAATTAAGTTCTGTACAACCATACATTTAAGCAAAATTAAAAGCATCTGATCTGAAATGTTAGTACAAAGGATTTTGTTCAACTATCGAGATAATAAGAAAAATTGCATCCAGTTGATAAAAACAAAGTTTTTTTCAAATCTCTTAAATATTTTCAAACCTGACCAAATCAGAGCAGTGGAGAATAGTATGGAATGTCAGAAATTTTGAATTATCGGAAAATGGTTTACTTCTCCAAATTCCACCACTTTCCCAAACACCACGGAAACAGCAGATTTTTTTTTTTTTTTTTTTTTTTTTCAGTAAGGAAAGAGAAAGAGATGTGAAAGTGAAGCTTTTGTATGGAAAGATGGGGAGGGGGGAGGCGAAAAGTAATACTGGAAACTCCAGATCTTTTTGGTCTCCCGCCCTAATGAAAAAAAAGAATATTATTACTGCCTACTTCTCTCTTTCTTTCTTTCCTTTTTTAAATAAAGTTAGGGGGAGAATAAAAATCAGAGCGGTGATAATCATACCGTGTATTAGAGACAAGACTTCATTTGAAATTGTAAAATTTCATCATGTCATAAACTCATTGTTATATGAAATCGTATTTTAAAAACACAACTTCACAAGCTATGTATAGAGCACTTTATAACTAGTTGTATGCAACAATGTTACTAAATTTTTTTAATAAATTGTAAACGAGGTGGAATTGTTTCTTTGTTATATATAGAATGTTAGAAATATATTATTAATAATAAAATTACAAGATACATCGTAATTGTAAAAGAGGTGGTATGCTAATTTGAAAATATTGTGGAATTATTGTCCTTCGAATGACTCTAATTTGGAAATGTTACGAAAGTGTCATTTTCTTAGAGTGACTTTATTATGGTATATAAGAAAGTGGTGTGTCTCACCTTTCGCTAGACTATTCCACTCCCTATAATGGAGAATAAAATAGCTCAAAAACCCTATGAACCAATAGTATGGTAGATAGAACTTGACACCAAGATTTACAACACGTCTTTCAAATCTATTAAACTCACCATCTAGATTTTGGAAGCATGCCTTTCTTTCATTACTAGTGAAGGATTAGTTGTTGCAAGGTCAAGAGGATCTGAATGAACTCAACCATGCTGGCCTAAGGATCCTCCAACACTCAAGTTGGAGATTCAACCTCTCAATCTTTAGCGTATGGAGATTTAAGGTTTTTCTCATACCTAAAGATCAAATATGGTTGGATCCTCAAATTATGGGACTAGATGAGTTTTGACCTTGGAGATTTTTGCCCTTGATTGTAACTAATCATCTTCATTTTAGGGCAGTGATAGATTTGCATGATCTCCTCGTGGGAGATATGCTCTTTCCTTATGTGGTTAACCATTTAAAAATTGAATTAGATATTGGTGCTTGATGATATACAAAAATCGTCAATGAGCTGACTATCCTCGATCGCTGCAAAAGCTACCTGAAGAACAAGAAACCAAGAACCTAACAGAGAGCATTGGTGGGGTGCCACTCAAAGACCCTCCGAAAGTTATGTCGGTGAGTGAGAAATCTCTAGGAACTCTAAAGTGAGAGAAATAGGGAGTTTCTTCGTACCTGGGAGAAGAGGAGATCTGATACTTATATAGTGGTGAGCAGTGAATCGAGATCCCTTGGATGTAAGGGTCATTCCTTGTAGGGAAGATCTAGAATTAGGGTTTCCGAGATTTTATGGTGTCTTTCCATACGAGGAAGATATGGGCGTATAATTGGGTCTTTGGATGTGATGCGCAAGATATTTCCATATGGGGGACCATGCATGGAGACTACGTAAAGAATGGTGGAGTCCATTACCTCTATTCGTCGGCTTAGTCCTATGTTCGTCAGTTATGTAGATAAGGAGACAAGGACTCATCCATTTGTCGGGCCTTCTCCCATCCATTATCGTGACAGATCCGAGGGACACCGCGTGGCTAAGGATGCATGGTTAGGGGACAGCGTGGATGGGTCCGTCGGCTTCTAAGATTACTTAGCTAGACAGATAGAGAAAGGGTCTTGGGTTCGTCGGGATTGCCTAGGACGGATGAGTAACAAAATTTCCTTTGACGGAAATATCCTTATCAACTACCCTCTACTCCGTGACTCGTTGGGTTAGCTGAAAGGTCACGGAGTACATAGAATATTCCTATCATTTAATGTTCTTTGTCTCGATAATCTATGCCATAAATGAGGGGTAAAAGGGTCTTTTAGACTTCATAAGGTGACACGTGGCATCTTTTTGATTCATTCACATAAAGCATTGTGTCACTTCGTTTCTCATGCTTCTTCGCTTTATAAATACATCTGCCCCTTTTCAGGTTCACTTTTTTATTTTACTAAGAAATTCAATCCTAGATCTAAATCTAACCTCGCCCGTTTGTCGCTCGCCGTTCATCATTTCGCTTTGCTAATTCATCGAGCTCATCCTCTAGCACCGTCTTTTTAAGGTAACTCCTATTCCGTTCTTTTTTTTATTTCAACCGTCCCTCCATGGTCGTCGGTCTAGTTTTTAGCTTACGTGTGAGTAGCTTTCATTCATCGCTTGTAGGTGAGAGGATGTTAGGTGATAGTGGAGCAAGGAGTGGTCATGTTCTGCTAATTTGTCTAAATGATGAAGATGTTAGTTCCTCGTGCAATGAACCTATGGTGGGAGATTGGATGGACTTTCAGGAAAGGGAGCCGTCAACTCACCTTTCAAGAGAGGAAGTAGAGGGAGATGAAAGAGGTAAAGGGTGAGGGAAAGGAAGATGAGGGAGATGGAGAAGAAGAATATGAAGAGGACGACGAAGAAAAGGGTGACGGGGAGGAAGGTGGAGGAGATGGGAAGGGCTTTAAATCATCAGGCGACGATTTTAGGCCTTTCATTCTTCCTAAGATCTGGTCAGTGAACAACTTTCTCCCCAAACTGTCGGAGAAGGTCTTAAATAAACTTCATGACCGATTCCAGATACCCAGCCACATACCTTTAAAGCTGCCGGGTAAAAATGAGAAGTGTTATTTCGGACGAACGGCAGATGTCAACTTTTATGAGTCTGTCTTTGTCGCGGGGCTAAGGTTGCCTTTTACCACCTTGAATCATTAGCTTTTGGACTACCTAGGCGTGTCCGTCAGCTAGATCTATCCCAATGCCTGGAGAATTTTTATTGGTGCTAAAGTGCCGTGGGGGCAAATGAGTGGAGGCCACCGTCAACTTACTTTGGACAAGTTCTTCTACTGCTACAAACCCTAGCAGATAGCATATTTGAAGGGATTTTACAATTTTGTAATGAGAAAGGCGATGTTGAAATTGGTGACGAACGTGCCTGATTCAAATAGGGATTGGAAGGGTAGAAATTTTTTTGTTCAGGGCACAGATTAGGTGTGTAGACCTGAGGAATGGGTAGATGTAATTAAGTTCGATAATACTTAGGGAGTTTTGGATACTGCTGGTGAGTCATCTATAGAATAATCAACTGTTTGTTGTAAAGTTAGATACCACCTTTCTTGCTTTGTATATAATTATTTATCCCGTTGCTAACTTTCATTTTTGTTCGTTAGCTCAAGCACTGACGGTAATCAGTAAGGAGCAAAGGGAATTTTTGGGACGAATCTTACAGATCCTCTTAATAGAAAGGAGTTGGAAGAAGCTCTTGACACTCTCCATGCATATTGTGGAGGAAACGTGCCTACAGCTAAAGCTAAAAGGTTGGAAGTTCAATCCTGCCGACGTTAGTATCTTATCCATTGCTTAGCTTTGATTTGTCCTAAGGTCTGATCCATTCGTTCTTGTCCCATTGTTATTTTGGTTGCAAAGATGGAGTTAGGCCTGAAAAGGGCTCTGGCAATGAAGAAGGCCGCAGCCTTTTAAATAAAGGCTGGCAGTTCGTCAGCCCCTACTACTAAGATGAACCTGAAGAGGAAGAATTAAGTTAATGGGCTCCTAGGGCACTCCTAACCCTCCCCATCATGGTGTGGGTAAAGGTTTAATGATAGCTTGTGACCCTGTCATCAATGAACCAGTCCGTCCATAGGCCCCTCTTTTGGTAAGGGACAAGTAACATACCGTCTAGATGGCTCAATCCATCGTCAAGGATGCTGACTTTGATGAGTGTTCCAAGCATGAGACGGATGCCATGGGGGACTCTGGGCTCTTTGATTTGATGAGGGTAAGTTTTTTGTTTAAGTCATAATTATACTCCGTCACGTCATATATGCATACTAACCATCTGTTTTTGTCAGGTGTCAATGAGGATGCAAGCACTCTAGATCAGGTGTGCTGCCCAGGAGGCCGTCGTTAAATGCTTGAGGAGCCGTCTAAAGGAGGAGGCAGATCAGCTAAAAAGGTATAAGGACAGGGTTCATTCCCTCAAAGGAGAAGTCAACACCTTGACGAAGTAAGTGAAGAAGCTTGATGGAGCTTCTCGTCAGGCTGAGGAACTGGTAAAGGCGAACTCCATCCCAACGGCTGAAATAACTTCCTTTCGAGAAAGCATTGACAAGTTCAAAGCTGATGCCGTTGAGGAATTTAAGGACTCCCAAATATTTGTCGACCTGTTGGGGTCCCAGTATGGTGAAGGTTTTGAGGACTTCAGGAAGCAAGCTATTGGCCTCTTCCAAGACATGGACTTTTCCTCCTCCAGATTGACACCATGATCCCGATGACTTCGAGAAGGGATGATGAGGTTGAGGATGTTGAAGATGAGTATGAGGATGCATCTGATAAGACTGTAGCTCCCTAGGAAGTCCAAGGCGATAGCCCACTCCAGCCTGAGGAGCCTATCGAAGATAGAGCCGAGATTGCCCGCACCTTTTAGAAAGTTTTTATTTTTATTTTTTGTAATTTTTATTTTAATTTGAGAACAGTTTGGGTGCCTCGTTTTGGCACATATGACATTTTAATTTTATCGAAATGATCATCAGTTTCTTATATATGAATGCTTTCATTGCTATTGTTTATTGTATGTAAAATTTTCATTTCACAATCATCCGTCGAGGATACTTATGTTACCCTTTGATGGGACTTATGAACTTCCTAGAATTAAAACATCTGTTGGTGTCCTTAATGGCTTGTCCACTCAGTGGGGTTAGTAAATTTTCGGACCTGGGCACCCCTTGGTGTTCTTGATAACTTTGGTGATAACTTTTATGAATAAGGCACCCGTCAGTATCTTTGGTGATTCGTCCATACATAGGAAGGATAATAAGTTTTAAGACCAAGGCACATGTTGGTGTCCTTGGTGATCCATCTGCCCTATAGGTAGGACTATAAGTTTTAAGACCAGGGCACCCGTCGA
The DNA here is from genome assembly GCA_023055345.1 of Quercus wislizeni. NCBI lineage: Eukaryota > Viridiplantae > Streptophyta > Magnoliopsida > Fagales > Fagaceae > Quercus > Quercus wislizeni. The sequence goes on from JALGQJ010000007.1 coordinate 27,953,045, forward strand.
TGTCCTTGGTGATCCGTCCACCTAGTAGGCAGGACTTGATAAAGTTTAAGACCAAGGCACTCGTCGGTGTCCTTGGTGATCCATCCACCCCATAGGTAGGACCATAAGTTTTAAAACTAAGGCACTCGTTAGTCGTCCACCCCGTAAGTAGGACCATAAGTTTTAAGGCCAAGGCACCCGTCGGTGTCCTTGGTGATCCATCCACCCAGTAGGTAGGACTTATAGGACATGATAGAGTTTAAGACCAAGGCACCGGTTAGTGTCCTTGGTGATTCGTCCACCTAGTAGGTAAGACTTAACACTTTCGTAAATAATTTCTTAAAAAGTAGGCCTTGGACAAAAGGTGTAGAAAAATGTAGATAATGCGTCTTATAATCCTCAAAAGTTTCATCACTAATTGAAAAACTTAACATCCTAATTTAACAATAATAATAAAAAGAAAAGTGATAACATAGTTTATTGTTGTTCACTATTGGTAGTATCTCCACAAGTGCTCAGTGTTCCACAAGTGATGGAGTCTTTGCTCGTCGAGGGTCTCCAGGTGGTAAGTCCCCTTTCTATGACAATCAACAATCTTGTAGGGTCCTTCCCAGTTGGAGCCTAACTTACCTTGCACGGGGGTCTTTGGTAGCTGTCATTAACTTCCTTAGGACCAGGTCCCCGACCTGAAAAATGTCGAAGTTTGAGCTTGGTGTTGTAGCGCTTTGCCATTAGGTCCTGATAATGTACGATTTGTTGCTCAGTCATCGCTCTAACTTCATCTAAGAGGTCTAGTTGTAGGCACATTCCCTCTTCGTTCCTTCTTTCATCATGGTGGAATACCTTGTAGCTAGTTAATCCAACCTTTACCGGGATGACGACTTCACTCCCAAACGTGAGGCGAAAGGGTGTCTTGCCCATAGGCATATGAGCTATTGTCTAGTATGCCCATAGCACACTTAGTAGTTCATCCGGCCATATACCCTTGGCCCCCTTGAGTCGAGTCTTGATCATCTTGAGCAAGGATCAATAGGTAACTTTAACTTGACCATTGGCATGAGGGTGGGCGGGTAAGGAATAGTGGTTTTTGATCCCCAACTGTTGGCAAAAGTCCCTAAATGAGTCATTATCGAATTGCTTCCCATTATCAAAGACAAGGACTCTAGGGATGCCGAAGTGGAAAATGATGCTTTTCCACATGAAGTTTCGAACAATCTTCTTAGTGATAGTGGCCAAAGGTTCTGCTTCGACCCATTTAGTGAAATAGTCAATCCCTACAACGAGGAACTTGAATTGCCGCATAGCCATGGGGAAGGGCCCCATTATGTCGAGGCCCCATTATGTCGAGCCCCCATTGAGCGAATGGCCAATGCTTCTTTCCTATGGGGAGTCGTCCCATTATGTTGATCCCCCATTGAGCGAAGGGCCATGGAATGGTTATGGCGTCATTCGCTCAACTGCTCTAAGTGCTTTTCCCACTAAAGATCTTGCTCCTGTGTGGCTATCATAGACGCCTTCGTGTATCTTTCAAAGTACATAGTTAGCTTCTTCTTTGTTGACACAACGGAGATAAGGGAGAAAGGATCCTCGTTTGTAGAGGGTGTCATCAATAAGGACGAAGTGAGCAGCGCTAAACTGTACCTTTCGTGCTTCGTTCCTGTCTTCTGAGAGTTAACCTTTCTTCAAGTAATGAATGATGGGAGTCATCCATTCGTCATACTCTTGTATCTTCATCTCCTGCTCTCCCTCTATGTTGGATTGCCCCCTTGTTTCCATGCATAGCTTTGGAGATATGCTGTGTTTGTCTAATGAGGCTAAACGTGCTAAGAAATCAGCTTCAGTATTTTTTGCATAAGGGATTTGCTGGAACTCGACACTGTCGAAGTATTGTAGGAGTTCTTTGACGATCTTTAGATACTTCTACATTTTTTCCTCCTTTGCTTCATAATCTCCTTTTACTTGGCCAACTACAAGCTAAGAATCGGCTTGGATGATGAGGGTCTTAGCTTCGAGGACTCTTGCAAGACTCAATCCTGTTAGGAGTGCTTCATAGCTTCATTGTTGGTCACTGGAAACTGTAATCTGACCGCGTACTTCAGAATTTCTCCTTCAGGTGATATGAGGACCACTCTTGCTCCTCTGGCTTTCTTGGTAGCGGACCCATCAGTCTAGACCATCCATTTCTTCTTTTGGGCTGTTATTCTTATTGAGGATAAGTGAATTTTGTACTAAAATCAACAAGGGGCTTTGACTGCTACTCGAGGCCGATATTCTGTGTCAAACTGGCCAAGTTCTATAGCCCATTGGACAAGGTGCCCTACTGCGTCTATCTTGTTCATCGTCTTCCTTATCAGCTGGTCTATCATAATGATGATGGGATGTGCTTGAAAGTAGTGGCACAGTTCTCTAGAAGCGACCACTAAGGCGAAAATGATCTTTTCTAACCTTGGGTAATTTGCTTCAGCTCCCTAAAATGCTTGGTTAGTGTAGTATACCGGCCTCTGCATGTCTTCCTCTTCTCTAATCAGCGTCGAGCTTACTGTTGTGTTGGTGTCGACACCTGGCCTCAATTGGCTAAACAGAAAAACCGCTGCCGCTACACCTTCGTTCGACCACCCACTGTAGCGACAACTCCCATGCTTGGGGCCCCGTTGGAGGGCCCTTTTTGATGTGTATGCGCATGTGTTTCACACAGAGATTCAGGTGCTCTCTCTCTCGATAGAGGAAGGTAGGTCTACCTTTGGCGTTATGATAAGAATTTGTGCCAAATTTTAAGAGATTACCAAAAATAAGTGGAGTCACCACCAATCATTGGGTTTTTCTAAGGTGTGATTGGTCACCCATATCTAGTTGATTTTATTACCAATCTTAAGCTAAGAAAAATGTCATTTTTCCTAATCTAATATGGATGGCAAAAAAATTCTTGATTCTTATGTTCGAAAGTTTGGTTACGTGTGAGGTGGTGTTAGCCACCCCATAACGCCTGTCTAGGGACAATCTTTTGTTTTGATAAAACCTTAATTTTTGGAGATTGGCAGTAAAAACATGATTTTGGCATTGGCTTTCGGGGATTTGCATACATGGGGGCTTTGAGGTTTGGCTTTTGAAAGGGTGTGGTCCCAATCTATACTTTCCTATGGCATTTGAGCCAAGTACCAGATTTCCACGGTGAAAATCTAGCGACACATCACCTTACTTTTGCAGTGAAAATTAGGTATCGCTTTGCCTTAGGTGACATGGACTATGACGATCACATCGGAAGGGGGGAGCAGGTATATATACATACATCATGCATAATGCAAGCACACAGAGCAGGAAAGTAAATGCCTACATCCCTAGAGCATGGCCCAAAATATAAGTGCAGAAAAATAAACAGGGGTTGTCATACTCTAAAGATGAGGACGAATGGTACAAGACATGATATACCTAATACAAACCATCTAAGAGAGAAAAGGAGGAGGAATGAGGAGGTTTAAAAGAGTGCATAACCGAGAGGAAAAGCTAAACTCCTAAACCTACTGACTGCAGCCGCTTAGCTTATATTCGCGTGCTCACATCCTCACCTCTTTTGCTTATGCCTAGGAGATTGTGCCCTAGCTCCATACGTTCTTGCTCCATGTGCGTACATGCAAAGGTAAAGACAAGAAGCAGCAGACAACAGACAAGCCATGGAAGGAAAAGATGCACAGAGCACAATAAAGAGGCATAAAGCAGATAAACATGATAGACATGGCAAACATAGAAACCAGGATGCAAGCAAAAAGGGAAACAAAGCAAGATAGCAAACAAAGAAAGGTGGTGTCCGCGAGGGGCAAATGTAGGTTTGGATCGGATGTCCATAGCTTCATTGTGTTGAAGCATGGATGACACACTAGCAAGCAAGGCTCATGCATGGACATGTAAGCAAGCATGTAAAGATACATAGAAAGCCAACGGGTGGCGCAAACAAGCATGGCAAGCATATCATCGCACGGAGCGGAAAAGGAAAGGGTTGACATGGAGCAACCCGACATTCAGAGATGCCTCACAAGTGGTTACATCTAGACATGACCTGCATTGGATGCAACCACATAACCGTATACCCGCTAAGGGCATCAAATGTGGCAAAGCCTCGAACAAGAGAGGCTAACACAAGCATAAAACATAGAAGCAAGCAAGCATAGACATGCAAATAGGGGTGATCCAAACCTTTTGATATGGGCCAAGGTGTATGGACAATGACAAAGACCATAGGGTCTAGATCGGGTTCGAACCAATAGGCCAAAATGCAAGAAAGAAAGATAAAGCGTTAAAAGGGCTACAATAGCACATGGCAAGACAAACAAGGTCTAAGCACACAAACATGGCATGGAGCGCACAAGTACATGGAAGATGGCATAAAGCAAGCAGAGCATAGATCCAAGTACATAAGCATGTGGAAACATAGATCTAGACATATAAGCATAAAAACATGCAAGCAAACATGTAGAAAGCTAGTACGTAGACATGGTAGTATATGGATCCAAGCATATAGCTATGTACAGATGTAGATCTAAGCATAAAACATGGCATAAAAACCCTAAGCATGTAGATCGGGACAAATAAACATGTGAACAAACATAAAAGAACACGAATCTAAGCTAAAAACATGCTAGAAACAAGATAAAGCAAGAAACATGTCAAAGAAAGCAATAAAACATATTATTCTAGTAAAAAGAAAGATAAATGCTAGAAAAGAGATCTAGAAGGTTAAGGGATGTGGATGATAGCTAAAAAGGCTACATCCACACCCCTAAACCCAAATCCCAAGTGTAGAACCAAAGAAAAGAAGATTGAGTGCAAAAGCAAAACCTTGTGTTCTTGGTGAAGAGGGAAGAATCAAGAGACTTCGATGTGTTTTTTTGGAGTTTTTTTTTGGGCTTTTTTTGGTGTTTGGAATAGAGAAAAAATGTAGAGAGAATCTAGGCAGATAGCAAATTTCAAAAAAATGTGTATCCCCCCTAGTCTAATGGGTGCCTAGGGCTATTTATAGCCCCAAGCGAGTTTTTTGAGGCGGCGGCCATTCAAGGGCCGCCAGCCTCAAACAACCTCTGATCGGGCTGATCTTGACACCCTTGGATAAATCTTAATTTTCAGTTTCTAAAAAGGTGTGGAACTCAAAAATCCAACGGTCGGATTAAAAGCTATGACTTTCAGAAGTTTGTGGTGCAACAATCGGTGCGTTAATCTAGTTTTCGTGATATCTCAGCCGTCCTAACTCCAATTTCGACCCATGAATAGTCGTTGGAATGAGAATGTGATAATCTTCGTAATGACATTAGTTTTAACCTATTCTGACGGTCGGATCAAAATTAGGGTTTTTAGGCCCACTCGGAGTCAACTTCAGGTTAAACTTGGTCAAAGTGGCTAAAAATCTCCGAGAAGCTTAGGTTTGATGAAAAACTATGAAAGGTGTTATTTTTTGTGGATTTTGACATTGTTTGACCTTCGGTCAACCGTAGGTTAACTAGGGGCATTTTGTTCATTTTGGTTGAAAAAGGTACTTTGAGCGCTCTAGTGTCTAAACGGGTTGTGCCACGTCATTATATATGTTCTAGTGACTTTATGGAGAGAAAATGATATTTTTTGGATTTTTTGGGGTCTGGCACATAAATCGAGGGCAGGCAAAATACGATATCAACAGTTGGATATTGCCAAATAAAGTTGTAGCTTCTCTCCTGTTATTAAAAGGCTTAACAATGGCAGCTGTGTTAGGTATTCTTTTAGCTTTGTCAAAGTTTCCTCACACTTGTTTGTCCATTGTAAGGCCTTCTTTAAGACCTTGAAGAAGAGTAGGCAATTGTCTGTCGCTTGAGAGACGAATCTATTCAATGCTACAACTTTTCCTGTTAAGCTCTGTACTTCCTTCACTATTCTAGGGGACTTTACCTCCATTACAACCTTTATTTTGTTTGGATTAGCCTCTATGCCCTATTAAGATATCATGAATACCAAAAATTTCCTTGATGAGATAGCAAAGACGCACTTTGTAGGGTTTTGTTTCATCTTATACTTACGTAATGTGTCAGAGGTTTCCTTCAGGTCGTCTAGGTGGTCCACTTCATCATTGCTCTTCACCAACATATCATTTACGTACATTTCCACATTTCTTCCTATTTGATGAGAGAACATGCGATTCACCAACCTTTGGTATGTGGCCCCTGCATTCTTCAATCCGAAAGGCATCACCTTGTAGCAGTATAACCCTTGGCTAGTGATGAATGAGGTCTTCTCTTGACCTTCCTTGTCCAACATGATCTGGTTGTAGTCGGAAAAGGCGTCCATGAAGCTTAAAAGCTTGTGTCCAGTAGTTGAGTCTACCAGTTGGTCGATCCTGGGTAGGGGGAAGCTATCCTTTGGGCATGCTTTGTTGAGATCTGTGAAGTCGACATACATTCTCCACTTGCTGTTGTTCTTCTTTACCATCACTACGTTGGCTAGCCATTTAGGGTAAAACACTTCTCTTATGAAGCCTACCTCTAAGAGTTTTTCAACCTCCTCTACTTCTGCCTTATTGCGTTCAAGTGCGAAGATTTTTCATTTTTGTTGCACTGGTCTACACCCCGGATTAACATTGAGACAATGTTAGATGACTCCTGTTTCGATTCTTGGCATATCTTCGTGCTTCCAAGCGAAAATGTCTTGGTTCTCTCTCAGGAAGTTGGTTATCTTTGTCTTCTTTGAGGCTGAGAGTGCTGAACTTATTTTCAAGACTTTTGATGGATCTCCCAAGACGACCTCAATTTCCTGTGGTACTTTTGACGGTTCGGGTACTGGTTCAGGTTCATCTATCATCCATATGTGGTTTTCTCCTGATGCAAGGGCAACTTGATAGCATTCTCTTGCTAGGACTTGGTCTCATTTGATTTCCCCTATGCCATGGGTTGTAGGGAATTTAACCTTCAGGTAGTAGGTTGATGTTGCCGCTTTCAATTTGTTGAGCGTTGGTCATTTAAGGATGACGTTGTATGTCGATGGGCAATTTACCACGAGAAAGTCAATCTCCTTGGAGACTTGTGTTGGATAAGTGCCTGCAATTATGGTTAGCTTAACAACACCTTTGGGAATAACCCTGTCCTTGGTGAAACTCACTAGTGGGGAGGTGAATGGTCGTAACCTTTCCTTGTTCAGCTTCATTTGTTGGAAGACTGGTAGATAGATGATGTCATCTGAGCTTCCATTATCTATCAGTACCCAATGCATGTTGAACTTTTCCATCTTGAGCATTATAACTAGTGGATTGTCATGGGGCTGTCTAATGCCACGAGCGTCCTTCTCAGAAAAGACAATGTCTGTTTTGTTGTATCTAGGTGTTTTTGAAGGTGGGAACCGTGAGTGTATGATGTTTACCTCTTTGGCATACGCCTTCTTCAGTGATTTGGAGGATCCTCCTACAACCAATCCTTCTGAGATCATCCTTATTTCTCCTATGAGGGCTTTATTGCCCCCTGTCTCTAGCTCCTTTTCCTTCTTGTCCCTTTGTTGTCTTCTATACAACCCCGTTCTTTATACGAACTTCTACAATTTTCCCTGACGAATTAATGTTTCTATTTGGTCCTTCAGGTGTCTGCATTTGTTAATGTGATACCTGTGGTCCTAGTGGAATCTGTAGTACTTGCTTTTGTCTCCTACTTCTGCTAGGGCGTGAATGGGTTTAGGCCATTGCAAAGTTGGTTCGTCCTTTATCTGCATCAATACTTGTTCGATAGGCATCACCAGAGGAGTGAAACTAGTAAACTTAGGTCTTCGATCAGGGAAGTTCTTCATTTTATCCAATGCATGCCTAGTACCCCGTGTTTCCTTCTTCCTATCAAGGTTATGACTGGCTCCTTCGTCTCTTTTCCTTTTAGTCGTCACTCCTTTGGCTATTACTGTGTATTTTGCATTCATATATTTTTAGGCCTTGTGAAGTAATTCTACTACTGTTTTAAGCAGACTCTTGATGATTGAGAAGAAGAAATCTCCTAGTAGTAATCCTGCTTGGAAGGTTGTTAGGATTACTTGGTCTTTCGCTTCGTCCACTTGTAGTAACTCTTTGTTGAAGCACATCATGTATTATCTCAATCATTCTCCCTCTACCTGGCGTATGTTGAGAAGATGCTCAGTTGGCTTCTTGTGTCGTTGTCTGCCAATGAGGTGACGAACAAAACCCTTGCTGAGCTAATCGAAGTTCACAATGGTGCTTGAAGGTAGTTTGCCAAACCACACCCTGGTTACGCCCTTCAGCGTTGTTGGGAAGGTCTTGCACATTACTTCATCTAGGGTTATCCGTAAGAGCATCGAAGTCTTGAACGACTCAATGTGATCCAAGGGATCTCTTGAGCCGTCAAAGGACTCTAATTGGGGAATACGAAACTTTGGTAGGAGTGGACGTTTCAACACTTTTGTGGTGAATGGTGAGTCCATCCTTTGGATCACGCCATCCAAGTTCTCTATGACTCTATCTTTTATTGCATTCCTGAGTTCGTCCATCTCCCTCCTTATGTTGTGAAGCATGCTCTTCATCCTTGACGAGTTTTCTTTTGCTGTTCTTATCCTTCTGTTCGCCTGGCTATCCGATCCTTCCTTATTGTGGTTTCCTTCAATCTTCCGAAGCTCTTTTTTATTCTGGTTCTCCAATATCCACTGTCATTCCTCGTTTTGGGATTCAACGGTTTTCCTCAATTCTTCATTCTGGAGAGTCACTTCTTCCAAGGTGGCTATCAGGGCTTGTATTTGTTGTGCAGCTTGTTCAGCATCCATCTCATGCTACGAGGTTCTCTTTGTCACTTAGGGAAGATGACTTTGAGTGATCAGCATTCCCCACAGACAATGCCAAACTGATGATGCAAAAAATTACCAAGTTAAGGACCTTGTCTCACCGGATGGACGATCCTGCGGTGTGTCATGTTTATGGTCCAAGCCTGCAAGAAAACTTGAGAAAGAAGTGTAATACACCAGTGTGGTTTTGCCAAAAACACTCCGATGCTTAAGTCAGAAAGGAAGAAAAATGGTTCAGAGAAAAAAATGACTCAAAGTGGTTTTTGGGTGAGTATTTGTGTATACTTTTGGATTATGTTGTCCCCTTCTTTTATAGTTGTTTTCCTGTCTTTATGGATAATGAATTCTGGCATTTATGGGCAGTAGCTAGTGTGTCATGAATGGGAGCTTTGAAGTACACCGCTCACTCGTTATCGTTGTTCCGTCCGTTACTTTTTGTCATCAATGCACGCAATAAAAGCGTAACGCTTATTTGGATCGTCATAGATACGGAATGACAATCCCGTGTTATTTACGACTCATCAATATATATATATATATATATATATTAGGAGGGATGTCTTATAAAACCGTCTCATAAGATAATTTCCTGAAATGAGGGGTAAAAAATGGCATGCCTTTCGTCAGTGTTAAGCAATGCTGCTGCAGTGCAGACTGTGCAAGGGAACCGGCGTGTGATGGTGATTTGTGACGATATTGGTTTCTTGATTTCTTCGAATTTCGAAATGCATCACACATGCTAGGTATATTATATTGCTTTGCATTTTAACCTTTTCTGTTTGCAAACTTTGCATCTTGCAACTTGCTACTACAGTCAGACGTGACGTTACTACCAATAAAAACTCCAACTACACAAGCTCCAAAGTGCAAACCTTACCTCAATGTTTTGTTTTATAATTTTGTAATCTCTAAACAATTGATGAAGACTGCAATTTTATTCTTAAAAATTTTGCATTTCAACTCTTGTATTGCGTAACAGATTCGTGTGTTAGATTCTCGTCCTCTACTTTTAAAAAAGGGTCACTTTTTACATGGCTTCGCTCTCTGCTTTTTGCACCACCTGTAGCACAAGGCATCCGCATTCAGATTTTTTTAAAGAAGATAAAACCTACGATCACCTTTCAATTTATATTCACGATCACCTTTCAATTTATATTCAATAAGTATTGGACTTAAAAAAAAAAAAAAAAAGTGGGCAAATCTATGGCATCTTTTCTCAACAATAGCTGCGTATATCCTAAAAATGATTCTTCTTGTGGAATAGGTAAACGAATGCTTTAGTACAAAAGAGGTGGTTGGTGATTTATGCCTGCTTCGAATCTTTCTCCCGTAAATGTAATAAAGAGGTGGTGACTTTTTTTTTTTTTTTTAACTTTTACTTAATTGTCATTTTTTAATTAAAATATATACAGATATATATATATATATATATATATATATATATATATATATATTGTAGGGTATTAGGTTTAGGAGCTCATTATCTATGTATATATTGGGCCTGGGGCCCAATCCGAGGACGTGAAGTCGTTTGAGGAGGAGTAAACATTGCCAGGAGAGTTTGTGTTGGTAAATGAAGAAGTTAGTTTTGGTCATAAGAACCCATGAGGGTGGTCTGAGGATGAATGCCTCCTTGGCTAATCAAAGCTGAGGTCTGAAGGGGTAGTCTGCTGTCCAGAGGAACGTTCCAGGAAATTCTGTTGATATGGATAAGCATTACAGAAACATAGGATAGGGGGAGTTCTAAAATATCTAAGGAGAAAACTGCTACCAACGCATTGAATGCTCTGCAGCTAACCCTCTAGCTGTATTAATGTGAAAGTGGTACCTGAATAGTGGTTTTTAGCCTTACAGCTACTACACAGAGACTTTAGGAAGGTATTGATGGGACAAGTATCAACACCAACCATCTGACCTGCACGTGGAGGGTAGAGATGAAAGGGGAAGATAGTATAAAAGAAGAAGGAGGCAATGAAAGAAGAGGATCGAGAATTAAGGAGAAAAACAATGTAGCAATCAAGAACTAAACTTGTAATCAAACTTGAGAATCAATATATAAGAACTGATCTCCTCGAACTGTGCCGAGGATGATTTTCTTTAGTTTAAACTTGTCTATCTTCATTCTCTTGTCATCAAAATCTACTTCATTTGTTGTTTGATTCACTAAAGTCCAATTTTCCAACCCATTATTTACAAATTCATTATTTTGGATTTTTTGGGCCTAAGTCCATCCACCTTTTGGATTAGGGACTCAAATTTGGTCCTTACAATTAGCCCATCGAGATTCTTTTTTTTTTACTCTTCAGGAAGAAAAGAGGATTTCGACGTCACTATACTTACCCCGTGCTCATCACACATCACCTCAGATCGTGTAGGTGCCTTTTTAACTGCCTAAGGCATGCTTCTGATGCTTCAGCATACGAGACACGCATTCATTAAATTTTTACAGCTTTCTGCCCCCCCACGTTCTACGGTGCGATGCGGATCCAACGGCTGAGGATTTTGCTTGGAACCGAGCGGGAATTTTCCCGCTTGTAACTCCTTTTTAAATATAAATAACATTCAAATCAATCACTGACCTCACTTTAGCATTCATTTCATTTTAGCGCATATACATTGAACCTGCAAACTTCCCTAACTCACTTGTGCCCTTACAAATACCAAAAGCCTGTCCGAGGATACTTTTCTTCTTTCTATAAGTTTTCATAAACCTTTTCACTTTATTTTTTCTATATACTTTTCTTTTCTTTGTGTCTTTTCCTTCTCGGCTTTTCTTCCTTCTCATTATTTTCTTAGTATCCCCAAGTCTCTCTTAGGAATGGGTAGATTCACTCATTTGGTAGACTCTGAGGAGGGAATAGAGAGTTTTAAAGCTTTGCATAGGATTCCTCCAGGAGCGTTCAGTAGGTATTGTAAGGAAGGAAAATGGTACAAAAAAAGGTAAGAAGGAGAAGTGGTAATCCCAATGACCGCCTTCATAGAGGGTGGGATGAGAATTCTCATTTGCACTGTAACTAGGGACTGCCTCAGGGCTCATAGGTTAGCTCCCACCCAGTATGCCCTAAACATGTTTAGAATTTTATGGAGCGTAGATGTCCTTAACGAAAGAATGGGCTTAGGGTTGACCCACCATGATATCAACTGGGTTTACAATCTCCACCACTTAAAGGGACAGGGGTATTACCTAAAATCTAGGTACCTCGAGGTTAGGCTCATTCAATACCTCCTTGAATCTAACAAAGTCTTGAATAAGGATTTCTTGATCGTGTTAGGGGAATGGCATGATGGCCACCCCTGCCCAACAAGAGAGGGGCAACTAGGTGGGGTTTTAGACCTAAGATGATTAGTTCAAAGTTACCTCCTTTTTTCTTTCTTTTGCTTGTGCCTGCAGATGAAATTTCCTTTAATTTGCATTATTCTTTGTTAATGATATTTTTTGTTTTTCCTAATAGTTTTGTAGATAAGAACGTTGCCATTCCCAACTTCATCCTTGTAAACCAGCAAAGCTTGGACAAAGTCTTAAAGGCCGAAGTGTTTGTCCACACAGACGACCAACTAAGGGCGTCCCACTTAATCTTGGACTACACCCTAATTTCCAAGAGTTTCCAGGTGTTGAAATGCGTCATAAAGGCCAAAGACCCTCATCTGCACCAGATAAGCATTGCCGCTCTGGGTTTTCTCATCTTCGGTCCGATCCTAGAAGGCACGCTTGTCACTAATCCCATACCTGAAGGCATTCCAAAGGAAGCCCTGCCACCACAGCATACAATCGAGAAGGGTACTTCTTCTCATCCTACCATCACAAAGGAAGAAGAAGAAAAAGAAGAAGAGATAGTTGAAGTGTTCGACTCCGAGGATGAGTTCGATGTCTTCAATCAACCTTTGTCCCCAAAAGTTTCATCTGGTAACCTCAGCTTTTCTTCCCCAGCCCAATTCATCCATTACCAAGAAGCTGCCAGCACATTAGACGAGATGGGAATACAACACGAGCAAAGTTCCACCCTCCAAGAATTATTGGAATCTTAGCTTGGGGGACACATACTTGGGAAGGCAGTCCAGACCAAGCTTCCCACTCCTCCGCCCATTCAATCCCTCTGAGCTGATCCAGTTGACCATAAGAGGAAGATGGAGGAAAAGGGCAAGGAAGTGGCAGAAACTAGGAGAACCCAGCCTTCCCAAGAGATTGAGCCTCAAAGGGGGGCCAAGCAGCCCAGAGAGATGCAGACGAGGTTAACCAATGAGGGAGAAAGGAGGGGTGACCACTGAGCTATAGCTTCAGCTTGGGCCTTACGCATGGAGTTGGATGAAGCTCATTTTCTTAGCGACGCCTCCATCCGAGACTTCCAGTAGGGCACAACTGGGTATGTTACTGATGCTGTGGAGCACTCCTTGTTACTGCCCAAGGACATGGCTAACCTCAGATCTATGAGGCAACATGAGGTCTTCCTCGATCTGAAGAGGGACCTGGCCATGGTAAGTCTTTTTTTTTTTTTTTTTTTTTTTTTTATAAAAATTTTACTTTTCTTCCTTTCTAGGCCATCCAAGCCACATTTAGGGCCAAGGAGATGGTGAATTATTCCCATCGAAAGATGAAGGAAGAAGAGGGGAGATGAATAGCGGCCGTGGATGCCTTCCACGTGGCCGAAAAAAGTATTCAAGAGCTCAAGAGCAAGTTGATTGAGGAGGAGAGGGAAAGGAAAAGTGCTACAGCTGCCTTGGACAACGCTGAGAGGCAAGCTGAAGGCCAACATGTGCTTCTTCACAATGTCAAGGATCAACTGGCCGCCTCTAAAGAGCAAATCATTGCCCTGAAGAAAAAATTAGAGGAGGTCAAAAAGGCCAAGGATCAGGCAAAAAAGGTCAGGGAGGAGGCAGAGAAAGCTAGGGAGGAGGCCGAGCAGGAAGGGTATGACATAGGAGTGGCTGAGACCGAGGAATCCCTTAGGGTTGAGGTCTCGGGGGTATGTAGGAATTACTGCCTCTAGGTATGGAATGAAGCTCTCAATCAAGTTGGGGTTGAGGCTTTTTCTGTACTTAGGAAGCCAGAGAGTGTCTACTACCCTCCAGCCATTCGTGCCTCCTTCTCTATCAGCTCCAAGGCAGACACTCCTCTCGAGGTGGCAGATCCCGAGAAGAGCAGTCCTAACAAGGTCCCTCCCTCCTCTAGCAGCCCTCTAAAAGTGGCCGAGCAGCCTGGGGTGAATGGAAAAGAGGTTGAGGTGACTAAGGGAGTGGCCCTTGATGCCACTAAGCTCCCAGTTGCTCCCCAAGATCCTACCAAAGAGAAGGAGGCACCCAGGATGAAGATTGTCCTTGCAACTCTTCCACTACTTGCCAAGGTGACCTTAAAGGCACAGACCAAGGATCCTTAGAGGCTTCAGTCCCCCAGTTCAAGGCTCCGCCCCAAGGAAAAATTGTAATAAAAAAGAAGTAGATTTTAGTGTAGTTCTTTCTTCTTGTTTTTATTTTTAAAATTTGTAATCCAGTTGATCTTTTGTATGCAATTTGCCTTTTTCCAAGGCTCAGATTAATGATAATTTACAAGTTTTTCCTCCATATTTGTGATATTGAGGTTGATTCTAACACATTTTATGTTTTATCTAACATTTAGCTACCACGGAAATGAGATAAAGCTCCATTTAGTTTTCTGCATAAGTGACAGCATAGTTATCCCACCTTATATGATTAGAAGCAAGATAAGTTGAATTTGTTAAGTTTATAATCCCGGCAAAGTGTAACCTTAAGCTCTAAAACATACATAATTGCAGAGCATCTATTCTCATCAGGCTTTACTTAGTTTTCCATTTATCAGTAAGTCTGAGGAACTGGGGATGATAATCAATTTTCAAATTGAATCATGGACATACTTTCAAATGCTTTAAGTGATGCTCATGAGTGTTCATTTGATCATGTTATTATAATAAAGATTTTTGCCACTTAGTATGGCTGGTTCTACTTGATACTTAGATAAATGACAGAAAGTATGAACTTGCCCAATGTATGCCATTTGAGGAACCAAGTATAACTAGGGTTTTGTTTGACACTTAGAAAAATGATGTGAAGTATTAATTTATCCAAAACATGTGGTCAGAGAAGCCAGACATAGCTAAGGTTTTGTTTAACACTTAGAAAGATGATTAATAGATATCAATTTACTCAATGTATGTGGTCTGAGAAGCTAAGCATGACCAATGTTCTGTTTAATACTAAGGAAAATAGTTTGAAATATCAATTTACCCAAGGTATGTGGTCCGAGGAGTCAGACATGACCAATGGTCTATTTGATACTTAGGAAAATAATAGGAAGTATTAATTTACGCAAAGCATGTGGTCTAAGGAGCCAAGCATAGCTAAGGTTTTATTTAACACTTAGATAGATGTCAGAAAGTATTAATTTACCCAAAGTATGTGGCCTGAGGAGCCAGACACAACTAAGATTCTGTTTGATACTTAGATAAATGTCTTAACATATCAATTTATCCAAGGTATGTGGTCCGAGGAGCCAGGCATGACCAATGTTTTGTTTGATACTTAGGAATATAATAGGAAGTATTAATTTACTCAAAGCATGTGGTCCAAGCAGTCAGACATAACTAAGGTTCTATTTAACACTTAGATAGATGTTAGAAAGTATTAATTTACCCAAAACATATGGTCCGAGGAGCTAGGCACAACTAAGATTTTGTTTAATACTTAGATAAATGTCTTAACATATCAATTTATCCAAGGTCTGTGGTTCGAGGAGTCAGGCATGACTAATGTTCTGTTTGATACTTAGGAAAATAATTTGGAATATCAATTTTCCCAAGGTATGTGGTCCGAAGAGACCGGCATGACCAAGATTTTGTTTGATATTCAAACAAATAGTAGAAAGCATGGACGTGTGACAACTCTTCCACCCATTTTCCCTTTGTATCATCCAATCTCTTCTTGAGTCCACTCATTATGACCTTATTGACAGTCTTGGCCTGTCCATTCCCCTGAGGATAAGCCGGGGTGGAATATCTATTTGTAATTCCTAGATTGCAACAGTACCTCCTGAAGGCTTTACTGTCAAATTGAAGTCCATTGTCCAAGATAGGTGTTTAAGGGATCCCAAACCGAGTGAGAATGTTTTTCCAAACAAATCTCTTGACATCCATGTCCCTAATATTTGCCAACAGTTCAGCTTCAACCCACTTGGTGAAGTAATCCGTGCTGACTAGTAAATATCTCTTATTCCCTACTACCTTAGGGAAATGTCCAACAATGTCCAAATCTCATTGAGCAAAGGGTCAAGGGCTAGAAAGAGAATTAAGGACTCCTCCTGGTTGATAAATGTTTGGGGCAAATCTTTGGCATTGATCAATTAAATCAATTGGTTAATATATCACAAGGGGTCAATACATTCTTGGCCTATCAAGTGGTATTAGAGTAGACACACTCTGATTAGGCGTTAATCTTCGTTGTGTGATCCATTGACCCCTGTTGTCATGGCTGCAACTAGCTTGAAAAGATCTTTGTTTTCAAATACATCTTGTTTTTCTAATCTCTATTTGTTTGAGTGTATCAGAAAATGCAAGTCTAAAATTATTTGAATTCTATTATGATGATTATTGGAAAAGATTTTAGCTTAATAAAGAAGAAACTAGACTATCTCAGAATGAAAATATGTAAAGGAGTTTGTCTGAGAAGAGTAAAGTTAAAGGTTTTATTCATAAAAGGCAGATGAGAGAAAACACCATTCCCACTGATCTGTCATCTAAGCACGAAGTGTGCTTTATGATGAAGTTTGCATTTAAGGTTATGGACACGTGTTTGTGGTACCTTGACAGTGGCTATTCAAGAAACATGACTGGAGACTAATTTTTTTTCAAGGTTTTTGAGTCTAAGAAAGGTGGTAATGACACTTTTGGTGATGAGAGAAAATCACAGATTAAAGGAAAGGGAGTTATCTCTTTACCTGGACTGCCAGACATTGCAAATGTTCTATATGTAGAAGGTCTGAAAGTGAACCTGTTGAGCATAAGTCAGATATGTGATCAAGATTTCATAGTACTATTCTCAAAAGGAAAATGCCTTGTCACAGATGAGTCTGGAAAGAAACTCATAAGTGGTGTCCACACTCTAGACAACTATTATGGCCTAGTCCCGGATGTTGATATTGTGTGCAATAGCATTTGTTTACCAAATGAAGATATATAGCACCAAAGGATAAGACATGCTAGTTACAAATATCTTTCAATTGTATCTAAGCATGAGTCAGTTTTGGGAATACCAAAACTCAGTAGAGTGAGCAATGTGATGTGTGGATCATGTCAGCTTGGAAAACAGTCAAAAGCCAAACATTCGGGCACTCAGACATTTGCTACATCCAAACCATTTGAGCTATTACATCTGGATCTCATGGGTCCAACCGGAATCGAGTCTCTTGGTGGAATGAGATACATCATGGTTATGGTAGATGACTTCACTAGGTACACTTGGGTTATACTCCTACGATCCAAGTCTGATGCTCCTAATCACATTGAAACCTTGTGCACAAGATTGCAAAATGAGAAGGGCCTGAAGATTGATCAAATTTGAAGTGATCGTGGTAAGGAATTCGAGAACTCATATATGGAGTCCTTTTGCACGAGATCAGGTATATCTCAAGAATTCTCTCCTCCTATTATTCCTCAACAAAATGGTGTAGTAGAAAGGAAAAACAGTGTTATTCAAGAGATGGCTAGAGCCATGTTGCACAACAAGGAAGTGGCTAGAAACTTGTGGGGAGAAGCCGTTAACACAGCATGTCATATGGTTAATATGGTGTATTTTAGACTAGGTACCAAGAAGACTTCATATGAGTTATGGAGGGGAAGGAAGCCAAATGTGAAGTATTTCAGAATTTTTGAAAGTACTTGTTTCATTCTCAAAGATAGAGAGAATGTGGGAAAATTTGACTCCTGAAGCGATGAAGGAATATTTCTGGGATACTCCTCTACAAGCAAGGCTTATCGGGTATACAACAAAAGAACCATGAAGGTGATAGAAACGGTGAATATTGTTATTGATGAATCTTCAGACTCCGGTTCTGAGAAGTTTAGTGAGGAAATCCCCAAAGAGATTCTTCCTCCCGAGCTTAGGGAAGTTCAAGAAATTGTTGAACAAGTGTTGTAGAAAATTCAATAGATATATCTACTTCACCTGATTTTGAATCCCATGAAGAGAAAGGACCTTCCTCTAGGATCAAATTGAATCATCCTACTGAAGTTATTATAGGAAACATGAATGAACTTATACTAAGGAAGCGTACAGTTAATAACTGCGTTGCTAACTTTGTGTTTTACTCTTGTTACTTGTCATAGGTTGAACCTACTAAAGTTGAGGAAGCTCTTCAGGATGAAAGCTAAGTTGAAGCTATGTATGATAAACTGCTTCAGTTTCAAAGGAATGATGTCTGGACTCTAGTACTTAGACTAGAGGGTGAGCACATCATTGACACAAAGTGGATATTCTGCAATAAGATTGATGATGAGGGTAATATGATCCGTAACAAGGCTCGTCTTGTAGCTCAAGGATATTCTCAAATGGAAGGAGTAGACTATGATGAGACATTTGCTCCAGTAGCTCGTATGGAGTCCATCAGAATTCTTCTAGCCTTAGCATGCCACTTGAAATTCAAGTTTTACCAAATGGATGTAAAGACTACTTTCTTGAATGGATTCCTTAAAGAAGATGTATATGTGGCTCAACCAAAAGGATTCATTGATCCACATTTTCCGGATCATGTGTTGTACCTCAAAAAGGCACATTATGGTTTAAAGTAAGCCCCTAGAGCTTCGTATGATCGACTCACACAATACTTGGTATCACATGAATTCACAAGAGGAAACGCTGATCAAACTCTCTTCATAAAAAGGAAAGATGGCGAGTTGATAGTTACTCAAGTCTATGTTGATGATATCATCTTTAGGTCGATTAAGGATGAACTTGCTCATAGTTTTACAAAACTCATGTAGGGCGAGTTTGAGATGAGCATGATTGGAGATCTGACTCATTTCCTCGGCTTGCAAATTTGTCAACAAGATTCAGGTATATTCCTATCTCAATCTAAATATGCGAGAAATCTTGTGAAAAAATTTGGTTTGGAATCTGCTAGTTCTGTTAGAATCCCTCTGAGCCCAAATGTTAAACTCACCGTTGACTTGTTAGGTAAAAGTGTAGATTCATCTCTTTATAGAAGCATGAAATGTAGTCTTCTTTACCTTGCTGCTAGTAGACCTGACATTAGTTATAGTATCGGAGTGTGTGCTAGATATCAAGCTAATCCCAAAGAGTTTCATATGATTGCTTTGAAAAGAATCATAAAGTATGTTAAAACCACTGCCGATTTTGGTGTGTGGTATAGCAAAGACACAAATGATATTTTAGCTGGGTACTTTATTGCAGACTGGGTAGGGAATGCTGATGATAGAAAGAGTACTTTGGGGGGGTTGTTTCTATGTGGGTAATAATCTTGTCTCCTAGATGAGCAAAAAGCAGAATTCCATCTCATTATCCACTGCAGAGGCTGAGTACATCGCTGCTGGTAGCTGTTGCACCAAACTTCTATGGATGCCAAAACTTTTCCATGATGACTATATTTGTTAAGAACATCTTATTATCTACTGTGACAATACCAGTGCCATCAACATCTCTAAGAATCCGGTTCAACATTCTCGAACCAAACATATAGAGATTTAACATCACTTCATTCGAGAGCTTGTTAAAGATGGTGTGCTCACTCTTGAGTTCATTCACACTGATGATCAGAAGGCTGACTTGTTCATCAAACCTCTTGATAGTAAACGGTTTAAATTCCTTCGTCAAAACATTGGTGTTATCTCCATGGATTGATCTCCTCTTCTCCTCTTTCTTCCTCATGCATTTGCATCTAGTTTTATACATTACTTTGTTTAACATATTTTTGTTTGTTTACTTTTCAATTTTGTGTTTATCTGTTTTGAAAGCTTGAAAATGTATTAAAAAACACAAGAGCTGTTTAGACCCCCAAATTAAAGTTACGGCTCGATAGATTTTACACTAACTTAATTCTAAGTGCGGAATAGTCTAAATGCGAGCGGATAAATAAACAAGCTACTCTAACACATATTCATATAATCACAGCAGTAAAATGAAATGTAAAAGAGAAGGGAAGAAGAATGCAAACACAGATAATACGCCGATGTGTTATCGAAGAGAAAACCAAAGAACTCGGCGAAAAACCTCTCCGCCGCCCTCTAAGTTGTAATCGATCCACTAGACAATCAGTTGGGATACATGGGTTAGCAAGAGACCCTCTAAGCCTACTACCCGTTGTACCTAATGTAATACCCCACATACTTTTATTTGAGGTTATAATTATATTTTTATTTAAAAAAATAATTGATGGGCCATGGGTATTCTTTTATTAGTATTTGCAGCTCGCTAACCCACTAAGCCCACATCTCTAATACAAACTACAGGGTAGAGGAAAAGACAGTCAGAATTTTCATAGAAAGGGTTTTATCAGAAAGGCTAAGAGGTTTTCTTGGAGTTAAGAGCACATACCATTGAAGAGGCAATCAGATTTTAAAGGTATGATTTTCTCACCATTAGAGCAAAGAATTAAAAGTTTATTAGGATTATCTTGGAATTGATTATTCAGAAGTTTGATTTTTGGTCCTAAAATTCTACTGATACTTTACGATTTGGACTGCCTTGTCGTTGTGTACGTTCATGGCATGACTTCTAAGTTTGCATTAGGAGATATATATATATATATATATATATATAATTAGTTATAAGTCAACAATTGCTGCCACTGTGTGAACCCTTGAGCAAAAGCCGAAATTGTTGAAATCTTGTATCAAGATTGCGTCACTTTTGTAGGGCATAGGAACTTTTGGGCTGCTGCAACTTCAATTCTAATTGCTGGGGAAATTTGCACCGACCCCACCCTTTTGTCACTTGTTATCTCTCATTTTTTTTGTCAAGGACGTAGGCTTCTTGTTGTTACTTTAATGGTCTTCTACATAGGTGTTGACTAAGTCCAAACCAAGTGATACTTTAAGGTCCAACTACTATTCTTAAAGGGTCAAAGTCAGATTGTGTCTTTTATCCAAATTGTAATATTGTGGTATTAAATCCATTAGGATCAATGAAATTAAGTCCTTGAACAAAGTCATAATAGATTTGGTCCACAATTTTTCTTTGGGGTTATATATTTAAATCCTATAGTATTAGTTGCTGCCTATGAGATTTGATAAATTCAAGGAAACACATATTTTTTTGGGTAGAGATGCTTTGCATTAGTGCTATCATTTAGTTCAGCAAAGTATTTTACTAGCGAGTCAGTTTGTATAGTTTAGTAAAATTTATATTTTATGGAGGATATTAAGTAATTTCCATGATTGATTCTAGGTCCTATCTAAGAGTATTTTGAGACCTATTTGGAGGGTGTTTCAGCTGGACTTTCAGAGTGATCTAAGTGCTGTAAGTAATTATGCATAATATGCACAAGTTTTGTCATTTAGGTTCTTAGATGTCAAGGTTTTTCCAAAAGTCATATTTTTAAGCTAACGTTTCCTAAAGTTTATTGAAAGCATTTTTATATCATTAAAAGAGAAATTTCGAATTTTAAACAATGTTTTGAATGTTCGAATCTCATTTAAAAGATTATTTCTAAACTAAACCCTTTTTAGAAAATAATTGAGTTTCAATGTAAGTTTTTCTAAAATGGTGCTTGTTCTTTAAATTTGTTTAAACCAAGTGATTTCAAAGTCATATCCCTATTTTCCAAATGGTATTTAAAGTGTTTCTTTTAGCAAATTGAATTTTCAAACTTACTTAAGAATTGTAAAATATTTGTACAAACTCTTCAGTTCTTATTCATTCCCTAAGAGAGTCAAGCATCCATTGATTTATGCTTCAATTTGATATTATGATATTTGATATGCCTTTATTGTTAGAATAATTGTTAATATTAAGAAAACTATTCTATGTTGTATAAACTTTGCTTTTTGTAATATGTGGCTCAAAATATGTGTTTTTAGAATTGATCAGATATATGTGTAAATCCGCTCACAGGATTGTATGTGAGAATATGTGTTGATCCCTCACCAGCAGGGGTTAGATGTTGGTATCCACTCACAGGATCGTATGTGAGAATATGTGATGTGTATATGTGACACTGTGCTCTGATCAATTATCTGTATGTATTTTCGAATAACTTTAATATTTGATTATATATATGTGTTCAATGGTTCTTTATATGTTTGGAAAACTATATCAAATATTTTGAGTGAAATTGTGAAATCAAACTCGTGCTTTGCTTGACTCTATTCTATTGTATATTGTGTATAATTGCTTACTGGATGTGTGGCTCACCCTATCAATTACCATTTTCATATTAAAGTTTAGTTGGGGAACAGAACCTTTGGATTACTCGTAAGGTACAAAGTAGAGCGTGGGAGCTGTAGGCAACGTTAGTATTACTTGAAGCTTTAAAGGATTTTAGTTACCCCTAATTTGTAATTCATGTTTTTGTTATGGTGGAGATTAACTTCCCATTTGTGGTGCTTAGATTTTGTAAGAGATTTTTTTTTTTAAAGTACTGTTTCTTTGGAGTATTGAATTATTTTGGATTGATTATGCTTAGTTAGTCATGTATCTAAATTCATGTTCAATGGATTTGGGTTGTGACACCTAAGCCCTCTAAGCTCCTACTCCAACAAGGCTTCTCTAAACCGTGTCTTGTCTAGCTCTCCGGATCCCGTAACAAGCTCTATGTTGCATCTGCCATCTTTGGCTTCTTCCAATACTTCCCAGCAGCACCAAAACCTCACTTGACACTTTGAAAGAGTGTGGTAAGTATTTTGGTTATTAACCTCTCAATGGTATGGAAATGGAAAGGTAGGAGTTAAGGAAAATCCACAAGCTATTGTGTAGAGGATTATGGGTATAACAATCTCTAATTCTCAAGGTGTTTGGCTAGGGTTTTCTCTTAGAAGCACTCCTTAACATTTGTGGGTAATATGGGTATAAATAGTGTAGGCACAAAAAGTGTGTATCAGAATTAACAGTCTGGCAAAACAGAATGTCTCGCGGGTGTCTCACGGGAAAGCCTTACCCACGAGATACAGCTGTCTCCATTCTATCTTGACTCTTCGCATTCCAACATGTACAAGTCACATGAGTCACTTCGCGGGATGCTTAGTCGTGAGATACCTGCGAAAACTCTTTAATCTTCAATTGCTTGAGTCTTCACACTCTCTCTATATCACTCAACCCTTACAGTCAAATTCCACAATAAATACAGGGTACAAAAGATTTAATAGAATTACAATCAAATTTGGCACGAAATTAAAGCCAACAAAAACATAGTTGTAAATCACAATTTTACATGTTTTTTTTTTTAAATAATTTTTTTGAAATATAAAAAAAATACAAAAAACAATGTGTGTTTGTGTACATTGGTACTTGTGTACCTTGGATGGCCATTGAAACAAAATTTTCTAAACTTTGTGTCATTTGTAACTTAGATGAGCATTTCTATGCATAACTAAGCAAGTGAACTTTGGGGCTCGTGTTTGTGATGAGTAAGATTAACTAATCTTTTGTACTTAATACTCGTATCACTGTTTTTTACGGGAAGGACTAGAAAATCTTAAGAGAAAGGCATAAATAACCATCTCAACATTGTTGGCCGCCAATCATGAAATGACATTTGTATGCTTCGGCATGTCAAATCTTTTCTATCTCTTACATGTCCATGCAAGGTTTGCTTAAAAGAAAAAGAATGCAAGGAACAACAAAAAGCAAAAAGAATCAAAATGCTTTATACATGATTGCAAGTGTGTATTCTAAGAGATGTGGGAGTTATAGGATGTACCTCGAAGGTGATAGTCCCCATCAAATAGTTAAGATTGTGTGCGAGTTAAAGTGATTTTCTCATATCTCAAATCATCAGAACATATAGACACTAATGCAATCTTGTGATGTTTTTCATACACAACACGCAATATTCTTTGCTACCTTTGATATATGTGCAGGTACAATGTGATTTGGCCATCACAAGGATTACACGTATTAATGTATGCTCACTAAATTGTCTTAACTTGTTTTTGAAATAAAAAATTGGTTAGACGTGTTTAGTGTGTGTGTGTGTGTGTGTTTTGGATCTATGTGCTCAACATTTTTTTTTTTGTTGAGAGATGATTTTGAGAGCTTAAAATGTGGTTTGGATCCTTGGTTGTGTAGCATGCTTGATTGCATTCATGTTTGTGCTTTTCTTTTCTTGAAAAACTATTTTTAAGCTATCTCGACAGGATGTACCTCGAAGGTGATAGTCCCCATCAAACAGTTAAAAATTGTGTGTGAGTTAAAGTGATTTTCTCATATCTTAAATCATCAGAACATATAGACATTAATGCAATCTTGCGATGTTTTTCATACACAACACGCAATATTCTTTACAATCTCTGATATATGTGCAGGTACAATGTGATTTGGCCATCACAAGGAATACACATATTAATGTATGCTCACTAAACTGTCTTAACTTGTTTTTGAAATATAAAATTGGTTAGACGTGTTTAGTGTGTGTGTGTGTGTTTTGGATCTATGTGCTTAACATTTTTTTTTTGTTGAGAGATGATTTTAAGAGCTTAAAATGTGGTTTGGATCTTTGGTTGTGTAGCATGCTTGATTGCATTCATGACTGTGCTTTTCTCTTCTTGAAAAACTGTTTTTAAGCTATCTCGACAGCTGCTGGACACCTCTCGACAGCTAAGCTATCTATCGAGACCCTTCAGCTGCTTTTTATTGCATTCTCGATAGCTTTTCGATAGCTACTTCGATCTTTCGAGAAACTTTCTGGATGCTCGATAGCTACCTCTATTAATCGAGATCCTTTAGTTGTGGACACCTCTCGACAGATGCTGGACAACTCTTCGACAGATAAAACATGCGTTTTAATCCTCGATACCTCTCAACACCTCTCGATCTGTCGAGAATTATGTTTTTCTATATATTGGATCCGTGCGATTTTCTCTCATTATTCTCCGATCTCTCTCGATAGATTCTCTCTTCTTTGAATCCAAAACTCCTCAAACTCAACCTCTTTATCTTCCCTACTCATTCTTTGGTCTTTTAATTGCATTTTTCACAGGCATGATCTCTTTTCTAACTTTTAATCATGCATTTCATGCATTTTGACCTAGATTTTGGGATTTTTTGAAAACTTTTGGTGTTTTTTGAAATTGATGAGGTTTTTGCAAAAATTTTGGGTTGGGTTTTGCTTAAATGAGTTTTAAAACGTCATGCATTACATCACACTTGCATTATAACTATATTTTCATGCATTATAGATGCGTGCTATATATGTTGATTTGTTGTGTGCTATTAGGTTTGGATTGGGCTGAGCCCATGATATTTTTTTTGGAATGTCACATGTTCATGCATTTTCCTACATACGTACCTTCATTTATTTATATTCTTATATATTGATGTGTTTGGTGATTTTCTACGTGTCTCTCTTTCTCCCTCTCTCTTTCTTTCGGTTAGTTGTATCATGTCACCTAAATGAAAATCCACTTCGTCCCAGAATCCTTTTCGTTCTGGGGCATATTCTTTTTCTAACCCTACACCTTTTCATGTATGGTTCATTGATGATAAAGCTTGAAAGGACTTTTCGGAGAACTTTTGTCGATGAGGTGTTTATTCGAAACGCCAAGTTATCTTATCAGATTTTTCCAATACTGACCTACCCATTTTCATTCACAGTAGGGGTTGGGAGTCACTATGTGACATCCCGGTCACTTGTCCCTCTGTGATCATACAGGAGTTTTACTCCAATGTGCTCAGAATCGATACTTCTGTACCTCATTTCTTCTCTCGCATTGGAGATACGCGTATAGTAGTTACTCCGAATATTGTATCTGAGGTACTATACGTTCCTAGGGTAGCGCATCCTGACTACCCTAGTTGTGCTCATTTGCAGACTGTGTCCAAAGATGAACTCTCATCTCTCTTTTATGAGACACCTTCATTTTGGGATGATCGTCAAAATACCCCTTGCTCAGGCTTTACAAAAGGTCCGAGATTCTTGAACATGGTGATGGCATTTATTCTTTATCCTTTGTCTCATATAACTCCATTATAGAGCCTTGTGCTTGATTTTTGTTATCCCTCTTAGAGGATATCTCTATCGACTTCCCTTCTTACTTCATTCTATCCTTTATATATGTCTATAGGGATACGGCGACCTGTGATAAGCTCATTTTTCCTTCGGCTATCACGCGGATCCTTTGCCATTTCTCTGTCTCCTTTCCCAAGTCTCTTCACTTCATGGTGATGTGTGCCATAGATGCAGCTACTGTTCAACGAAGCGAGGCACAGCTCAGACCGAGGTGGCCCTGGACAGAGAAAGGCAACTCCTCCAGCTTCTATCGCTCCATCCACCTTCGCTCCTTTGTCTTTTGCGGGTGGAGTGACACTTGAGGCCATCATGGCAAAGCTTGTACGCATGGATGCTCGCCTTGACACTCTTAGTGATGAGTTGTGTCAGGTGAACACCCGTGTTAGTCGTATTGCACGAAGGCAGGCTGTCATGAGCGGTTTCACTATTGCTTCTTCTTCATCTCCACCAACTTCTGAGGATGAGAGTGACGATGGCTCTAGTAGTGATGATGCTGATGAGGATGATAGTGCTAGCTCGCCCAGTGATGATGAGATGTCTACTTGATGTACTTACCCTTTGTTACTCGTGACAAAAAGGGGGAGTAGTTTTGATATGAGAGTAGTCAGACATAGGGGGAGGGTTAGCATATGGGGATTTTTGTGATAGGGGGAGTGTTTATGAGGGATGCAATGAGGACTTTTTGTATCTTTTCTTTTCTTTTCAGTTTAGATACATTATTTTTTGTACATTGGTCTTGTGACCACTTAGTGATAGCAAACCTTGTACTTATGTTGATATATATATATTGAGGTTGTTATTACTTTCTTTCATCTATCTTTACATGTGTTGTTTCTTTTCTCTCTTTATGCACATGTTTCTTATTTAATGTATGCAATCTTATATTTCTGTTTCACACTAAGATGCCTTGATGAGTTTTGTTTAAAGTGTTTCAGAAATACAGGTTATCAAAGTCTTCTTGCCATAAACTCTTTTCTTGCAAAGTTTTTCAAGATTTTGTGTTAGGATAGATTTTATTGTATTCAACAAGTGAGTATGAGTTGAGTGATTTATGACTTTTCTTATATGTTCATTTGTTTGTTGTAGTTTTGTCATTGATTGCCAAAGGGGGAGATTGTTAGGACATATGTGATTTGATGTTAGGAACATATGTCATTTTAGAATTAGCTAATCCTTTGACAAAACACACTTTAGTTGTAATTAGGTAGATTTAGGATGTGTTTAATGCTTCAAGGAACAATGTTTTAAGTTCTAGTGTTAAACCTATACAAATCTGTCCAAGAAACAAGTGAAGAAGTGCTGGATTTTAAAGCTCAACAGCTAGTATCTATTGAGATTTAAAAGCTGCTGAAGCCCGATGCTCGACAGCTAGCTTGATAGATACTCTATCTGTCGAGATTTAGGGAATTCAGTTTTTCAGAGCTGATTATCAACCAATCCATATGTATATGTTTGAGCTTTCTTTTCTCACAACCCTAACATATATAAGGATTATTTTAAGGGCTGTCAAAGGTTGCGTAAGTGTGACCAGAGACAGAATTTGCCATAATTCATCTTTCTCTTGAAGAAGCTGTTGTGTTTGTACATCATAGGATTTTGTGACCAAGGAGTTTTGCGATCTTCATCGTGTGATGAACTGAAGAACTTTACAGCCAAAATCTTTCTCAATTTGGTGATTAAGTCACGTATTGGGATCCACGCATTTATTGGTTAATCACGTACTGGGAGCCGTGCATTGAAAATGAGAGATTGTTACTACAAAACCAGTCCAATTGGGTATTGAGGTAAGGGTTCAATTGTAAGTTGGTATAAGGTACTGGGATTCCTTTACTTGTAACCACTTATTGTGATAATAGTGAATTCTCGGGAGTGGTGACTTTAAAATCATCCGGTAGGGTTTTTGTTGTGTAGATTTACTCCATTCGTAAACAAATCACCGTGTCAATTTAATTTGCATTTAGTTAATTGGTGATTTGTTTGTGCTACTGCGCATTTTGCATGTTAATTGAATTAATTAATTAACTTAGCTAAATCAATTGCTTAATTTATCACAAGGGGTCAATACATTCTTGGCCTATCAAAAGATTCGTTCCTCCCACAACAATGATTGAATAAATTAATCTATATTAAAATTAGACATTTATTTGATTGATTGGTGAGCATTACAAATTAATCTTAAATTTGAGATATTGATTGGGAAAAAAAATCATTTTGGCTAAGGTCCACATTATCAATACCATCCTAATTATAGAATTGGAAATACTAATAATGTTATTTAGCAAGGAGAATTAAGATTTTGGAATCCCATCTCTTCCTCTTGTTGTAAGAGAACCAAAAAAGAAAAGAAAAATGGTTTGTTTGGTGGAGTTTTAAGTTAGTACTCCACATATATGTATGTATGATGTATAATCATAATCATAACCATAAATCATAAATCATCCTGTAAAGCAAAGAAATATCTAAAGTTTGACGATACCAAGGTAAGGCTTCACTGCGGACCCTATCCAGAGGTCTGCCATTAAATTCTTCAACTTCACTTACTGAGTCAAATGCATTACCACCATTTCCATCCAACACGTCTACCACCTTTCCATCTTTATCAAATTTGGTTGCCACTGGATCTTTTATCAACCGTAAGGACAAATTTTCATTTTGTAGATTAATTATGTGACGACCCAGATTATTTATGATCTCTCTTCCACTATTCAATCCCACCCAAAACTCTCCCTTCCTGGTTCTCTTAATGTTATCTGGGGATCTTCTAAGTTGAGCAAATACTTCTGAAGAATGACTCTCGGTGTTGGAGCCTCTAAGCCAAAACCTTAGAATTCGGAATTTGCCACTCTCCGCAAGTACAAGGTAGGAGTTGTCCTTGCTTAGAGCCACACCATTTGGAAATGCTAAGCCATTCAGCAACACACTCACTTCTTTGGTACGTGGGTCGTACTTCATCAACCTGCCTGTTTTGTCTCCGCTTAGGATTACAAGTAACCATTCCCTTTCACATAAGGAGAGGAGAAAGTTATGGGAAAATTAAAAGAAAGAAAGAAAATAATCTCATCTTTTACATTTTCAGCTTAACTAACCGAGTTCAACATTGCTCACTAAATTCTTGTTTACTTATATCTTTTCTCTTTTTAGGATGTTTTTATCAAAAGCCATGATTTTAAAAAGTTTAGTGAATTTGGTAAAAAAGAAATAATTGTATAATGGAGTAGGCAAGGTAGGAATTGAATATCCATCTTTGGCATAGGATCGGTAGCATCCAAATAATGTCTTATTCTTGAAGCTGGGACATTAACTTCGTTTCAAAATAGATCAATCCTGTGTTGTGTATGGGACATTTCCCTAGTTGTCCTTAAATCTACCTCTTCTTAATACTCTTATTCATATTTTGGTTAGGTTGATTGTTTTTCCCTTGTAAATGAGGAAGTTTAGGTGTGTTTATTTGGTGATCCAGAGAAAAAAAGAGTGAAAAGTTATTATTCATTCCTAAAAGATGTGTTTATTTAGGTGTGTTTGTTTGGTTAGTCCTTACATATCTCCTAAAAGATATTATTTACTGCGCCTCTATTTTTATTTGCATCTTCAAAAAAAGAATGAGACCGACAAAAAAAAGTGAAGTTATATACCTTCTTTGAAAAAAAAGGCTACTGTCTGTAAAATAAACGACTCCAGTTTTGGTGTCGATGTCCAAAGCATTTGTGAATCGAAAGGGGACTCCTTCAGCAGAAGTGGCAAGTCGTTTGGCCACACCGCCATGGGGTTCTACCATTAAGAGCCCAAAGTAGGCATCTGCAATATAAAGATCACAAGTTGCAGGGTTGAATTTGAGGCCTAGTGGCCTTCCACACTTTGGTTCATTCTCGAGCTTGGTTGAGCCATCACAAAGCTCCCTATCCCTGATCAAATATGAGAGCAGGTTTGCTCAGTTGAATATTTCGACAAATGTTTTTAGTTAACAACCCATCATGAAGGAAGTACAAAACGCGTTCAATATCCTAATGATGCACGCTTCGTATTTGATGCATGTAAATGTCATGAGAAGCAAACAATTTCCAAGTTATGCTTTCCAATCTTTGAAATAACCAAATTTATGTAAAGTTGCATTTTAAACCTTATAATTTAAGGGGTTTAAACCCTATTCCTGGTTTTAAAAGTAACAAATTAAATTTTGTAATTTGAAAGTAACAAATTAAGTTATGGGTTTTCAAAAATTAATAAATTTAATCTCATCCCCATCTAAGCGAATATCATTCATTGTATTTAAGGTTTAATATAGGTTAAAGGTTTAATTATTTTTGAAAAATCTTATAATTTAATTTGTTTATTTTGAAACTATAAAGTTTAATTTGTTACTTTTTAAAAAATTTTAGTTTAAATTGTTAATTTGGAAAATGTATTGTTAAATTCGTTACAACCTAAACTATAAATGAAAATCTACCTAAAAATTAAGAGTGGGTAATCAATAAAAAATATAATTTGGTTATTAAATCATTTTGTATGGACGTTCTAACAAAAATGGACAAATTTTTAGGAAAAATTATCCACTTCATTAGAAATAAATTTTGATTGAATATTATAAATCTAAATGTATATTAATTTCAACATTGGGTCCGTTTGGATTGAGTTTATTTTTACTGAAATTGAAAACTGATACTAAAAACACTGTAACGAAATAATTTTTAAATGTATGAATAGTATCGTGAAACCCATTTTTAATGAAAAAGTTGCTGAAAATTGAAGTTTGTGGGTCTCATGCACTGTTTACGAGACCCACTGATGTGCTGAAAATGGCTGAAAAGTCAAAATTTTCGGCTACTGTTCATGCACAGTATATGAACAGTAGCCTTTGTCTCCAACTACTGCGAAAAAAAAAAAAAAAAAAAAAAAAAAAGATGAAAAACGCAATGTAGGATTCAGCGGAAAATGCTGAATCCAAACAGA
Organism: Quercus wislizeni; assembly: GCA_023055345.1. NCBI lineage: Eukaryota > Viridiplantae > Streptophyta > Magnoliopsida > Fagales > Fagaceae > Quercus > Quercus wislizeni. The sequence continues at coordinate 27,983,931 of JALGQJ010000007.1, forward strand.
CACATTATTTAAACTTTTACATGATTTGACAGTGTGTATATATATATATATATATATATATATAATATATGGATTTTCTCCATTTCAAATGAAATAAAGATCATGTCCACGTTTTTCTAGGAATTAATAGTAGCTCAATAATCAAAATTTGACAAAATCTCCCATCCTCCGATTTTATTTATGAAAAAAAAAAAAAAAAGAATTTGACAAAATGCCATGCTCGTCTTACTCGTATTTTTTAAAATGACATGCCTACAAATTCAACAACAACCTGCCTATAACTCTGAACCCCAGAGAAAGAATTATGGTCTCTAACAAATTTTCAAACTTTGCATGTATGCCTCCAACATGAATAAGAAAACATTTAGGTTATGCTTGACTTGAATCGCATTTGTTTCTTGCCTAAAATGACAAAACTTAAAGGTGATAGTCAAAACAAGGCTAAGGTTTGATATGTGTACTCTCGAATTATTGACATTAGAAAACATAGGAGAATGATTTATGACTGATCATTAATATTATGTATGTTAAATTTTACCTGTTTGCAGAGACGATGGCAAATTCTTTCCAACCTAAATGTATTCCTTGCCACTTGAGGATTCTACCATCTGAGACCCCCACAAATGGTCCTTTTCCATGGCAATCAAAGGCTATGCTTTCAGGGCCAACTGCACCAGGGAGCTCCATTTGGTTATAGTTTTCGAGGTGATGATCAATGGTAACAGACAGGGTGAGAGTAGGAGCTATTATTACAAGGAAGAACAAAACGGAGGAAGCAAAAAGTGGCTTCATGGCAGCAAACAAATTAAGATATGTGGCTTCATAGCAGTACACTATCGTGCTATATATGTAGTTTGTGGCACTTATAGGGACTTGTGCTTGTAAGTTGTAATTACGTCTTATGTCCTAACTACTAACTAATCACTTGTCAGTTCAAAGTAGTAATTGCTGTTTATCTATATTTTTCTAAACAAAAATAAATAAAGGGTAAAATAAAAAAATCTGTCTGGGAGGTTTGAGTTAATGCCCCAAAGTATTTAATTTCCCCCAAAATAAAACATACCTGTTAGAAAATTTTCCGTCTCCAAATCTTTTTCTCCTTTCTTTTCCATCTCTGACTATTATGGGGGAATTTGCAAAGTAACAGTTAATAGGGATTTAATATAGTAAGTTAGGCACTCACGGAAATAATTAAGAAAACTAACATCTCGAGTTTTTAAAACTCGAGATCCATATTAGAACTCGAGTCCTTAAGACTCGCTTTGCAAGTGTGATAGATCTCAAGTCTTTTTATGCAAAAAAAATTTCACCTATAGTGGCGTTTTTAAGCCTTACAGTGACGTTTTAAAGCCCTATAGCGACGTTTTCCTGCAAAAAAAAATTTAAAGTACCAGGTTTAGGGAGCCCTATAGTGACGTTTTTAAGCCCTATAGTGACGTTTTAAAGCCCTATAGCGGCGTTTTTTTGCAATTTATGGAACTCGAGTCTTAAAAACTCGATTTTCACGTCGATTTTTTTCTAATTTTAAACCAATCCTCTTACAAATCGAGACTTAAAAACTCGAGTTTTATCTTAGAACTCGAGTTTTAGACACTCGAGATGTTAGTTTTCAACATTGTTTTGAAACGTGACAAATAACTAAATTTTTTAATATTTATTGTTATTTAGAAAAAAAATTCGACTATTATCCATCTATTATTTTCTACCAAAATAATGTCTCGACGCATATAATTGCCATAATATAATTATTGTGGGACTGTATTGTGGTAACTAAAAAAAGTTAGGAAAGGAATACAAACAGTGTTAGGTGTGGTTTGCACTTTTTTTCTAGAATCCAGACCCAACAGGTCAAGAATTTTTTTTCTAAATAACAATAAATATTAAAAAATTTAGTTAATTGTCACGTTTCAAAACAATGTTGAAAACTAGCATCTCGAGTGTCTAAAACTCGAGTTCTAAGATAAAACTCGAGTTTTTAAGTCTCGATTTGAAAGAGAAGTGGTTTAAAGTGAGAAAAAAAATCAATGTAAAAATCGAGTTTTAAAGACTCGATTTCCATAAATTGCAAAAAAACGCCGCTATAGGGCTTTAAAACGTCACTATAGGGCTTAAAAACGCCACTATAGGGCTCCCTAAACTTGGTACTTACAAAATTTTTTTTGCAGGAAAACGCCGCTATAGATCTTTAAAACGTCACTGTAAGGCTTAAAAACGCTGCTATAGGTGAATTTTTTTTTGCATAAAACTCGAGTCTTAAAGACTCGAGATCTATGTGGCACCTTCTCGCTTGCAAGGCGAGTCTTTTAGACTCGATTTCTAATATGGATCTCGATTTTCTAAAACTCGAGATGCTATTTTCCTTAATTCTTCAAAACGTTGTCTAATTAACTATATAGAAATCCTAAATATGTTTAGTCCGATCATTCCCCCACAGGTCAAGTTTATTTCAAGAAAGAAAAATTACAAAGCGAATTACAAGAGGAGTTATGTCATTAAGACGGGAATCAATCCAAACCTGTAGCTCATTGCTAGAATTAGCCTTTCTAGCTAGAAAATGGGCAATTGAATTGCCTATACGTTTACTGTGGGAGAAATTACAACTTTAAAAATCAATAGAGAGAAAGACAATATTCGTTATCACTAGGTGTGGTTTGCACTTAAAAAGGGAAAAATTGAATATTTTTGAAAATCCTAAATAGAGGCTAACACTAACACAAACCTCAAAATAATAGTTTTTTCCTATATATAAATTGAGGTCATGAGGTTTTTTTTTTTTTTTTTTTTTTTGGGGGGGGGAAAACATAGACCAATAGATTAAGAAAAGTCAGCTAAATCAACCTGAAGTACATAAAAAGGTTGTGATGGAACATCCTCCATCTACGCAACCAAACCTGAAATAGTAATAACATGTCTAGCTAAACAATGTGTAACCTTATTACCTTATTTTTAACTTAATCACGGAAGATATCATATACTGTATAATAAAAGTTAGGTTCTGTAAATCTTTTTTTACAAGAAGTTTACACTTTTGTTAATTATTAAAATATTTTGTTGTTGATGTTATTAAGATAGTTTATCCTAGATCAAAGTCAACTACAAATAGCTTACTTTACACAAAACTCTATTATCTAAGTTTCAAAAGATATTTTAAAATTCTACAATTGAAATTCTATTAACAATTTTTTTTTAAAAATGAAAACTATACTACGAAAACTTTGTTAAAAATTTATAAGTAATTATAAAAAATTTTAATATTTATTTTGATTATATATCATAAGTTTATGGTTTAAAATTTACACATATGCACTACACATTGTACTTGTGCCAAGTGTAATATTGTATCCTATCAAAAAAAAAAAAAAGGTGTAATATTGTATTACATGCCTTAAAATTACTGTGATTTTGTTACGAGACTCATTAATTATATTAAAATAATTAATTTAATTTAAGTTAAAATTTATTAACGTATCAAGTAGCTCACTAATTATTAGTATAATTTTAATTATTTACATATAATTTTAAAAACAGTCACGCATTACACGGGGATAATACGAGCATAGAGTGTAAAAAATGTTTACAGCAGAATTAGTATTATGCAACACTAATATATTCTGCTATTATACAACACGAATAAGGTGCCTAAATGCTTCAATTATTTTGTAGAGATTTCATATGGGTTTATCTATTTTTTAATGTTCTCATCACCTCCTTTCTTGTCGTGATTTTTTTTTTTTTTTTTGAGGAAAATTGGTGGACCTTTAGTCTCCATCTACGTACTTCCTTACACTTAATTGAAAATTATGAGTTTTCTCAAAAAGAAAAAAAAAAAATTGAAAATTATGTTTATGCACGCCCATAATTAAAACGAAAAAAAGAAGTTAAGAACGAGGAGGCATGTTATCCTTTTAGGGGCAGAGGCATGTTATGCAGGCCCCTCCAAAATTTAATAGTAGGAAGAAATAGGTACACCTTCTCATTTAAGAGCTAGCCCCCCCTAAGCTTGGCCCCTCCTCCCTCTTCTAGCACACCCCTTGTGTAAAAGTCGTGGTTTGGAGACGTTGACCATCCAATGGATTAGGGGCAGAGGCATGTTATCCTTTCAAGGGGCCATGGCCCTCCAATTTTTTTTTAAAACCTCTATAGTAGTTGGAAGAAATAGGTCTCACACCTTCTCATTTAAGAGCTAGCCCCCCTATGAGAAAAGCTTGGCCCCTCCTCCAATATGTTAGCCATAGAAATTCCCCACCCCAAATCCCTACTTTTCAACCTTTTTTTTGAAGTGGAAGAATATATCATTAAAACCTGAAAGGAATACACAGTAGAGAGACAAACACAGCAGGGCAGTAGGCCAAATACAACACAGCAGAGGGACAAACACAGCAGGGCATTAGGCCAAATACAACAAGTCATTGTGGACTAACTCAGACACAACCGGGGGGGGGGGGGGGACCCCATACCACAAGCATGAAGATTCACCACTCTGCGCTAGCTGAGCAAGCACATGCGCAATAACATTAAAAACTCTATTTACATGCTTAGAAGAGCAGAACTCAAAGGATTCACTCATAAGCTGAATTCCTTGTAATATACGGCCTAACTCATTTCCTGTAGAGTTGTCATTCAAGGCTTGGACCACAACAAGTGCATCACTCTCCAGAATGACCCGAGACAATTGCAACTCCTGAGCAAGTAAAATGCCTTGCTCCATTGCCAAAGCTTCCACCTGGTCTGCTGCAAATCTACCTGGTAGATATTTACTAAGAGCTGCCATGATGAGAATCACAAAGTATTCAAGGATCTATTGCATGTTCCAGTTGGGCCTATTACTAAAGCAAGATCCAAGAAGATCAAATAAGCACTTAATGGGCTGATTCAAGAGATTTGGGCTGATTTTAACGCAGGACATTCCAAGCTTGGCCCAAAGGAAGATGAATGTGTAATAAATTTAATCCAAGCTATTGAGGGCTGATCTGCTTTGATTGGGCATGATTTATGGCGTGGATTAATGGCTGATTGACTTTCTAGCCTCATATTAGTTAATAGTCATTTTTCCTATTCTGGAACTTATTATTTTAGATTAGATCTACCTTAATTTTAGGCTTTTATTATTTAGAACGTTTTTTAGCTATTTTCCTATTTTGGATATGCTAAATTTTAGACCAAATCAACTTTTATTTAGGGTTTTATTATTTAGTACGTTTTTCATATTTTCTATTTTCAGTTATGCCTTATAAATAGCATCCACTCATTGTAATAGAGAGAACTATTGAATAAAAATCAGAAAAGGTGAGGCTTTGCTTTTCTTTCGGTTCTTCAAGAACTGTGAACTTATCAGGGATTCTTCCTTGTGGCATTCAAACTTTATACCTTTGGTTCGTGTTTCAGTTATAATCACTGGGTCGAGGTGTTATACTTATACATTTGGTTCACGTTTCGATTATAAACGTTGGGTCAGGGTTTTCTATCAAAAATCTAAATTTTAGTTTTCTTGGGCAATTATTCCAATACTGTTGTTGGGTCTCAAAGCATGTCGATTGAGGTTTGCATCATTTGGTATCAGAGCATAGGTTCTAAAATCAATTTTCTATCCCTTTTATCTTTTGTTTCCTATTATCATCCTATCTTATTCCTTTTGTGTTCTTTATTCTTTGTTCTTATTTTGTGACGTGCACTAGGTCAAAATTGTGCACCAAGCTCCAAAAAAAAAAAAAAAAAAAAAACTTCAAAAAAGATATTGTTCGTAGTTTCAATTCTCTCAAATCAAAATATTATTTTCTTTTGTCCCCTTCCTTTGATTTAGTATTTTTATCATATTTTCTTGCCATTGGTATTAGTTTAAATACTACAAGTTGAATTTCTTGATCAAGTTTATTAGTTTAAGCAGAACTGAAAAGAGGAAGCTACGAGTGGAAAAAGGCAAGAGAGTGTGAGACTAATATCGGGAAAAAGCCAATTTAAGAGTGAAACACAAGTGTGAGTGACATAATTTGAGTGCAAACACGTGAGGGAGTGTTGTGAGGAATTATTTTTAACATTTCTTTGTAGTTTCAAAATATGTCTTCCAGGGGCGAAACATCAAATAGGGAAGGAGG
>JALGQJ010000007.1:28595022-28797522 GCA_023055345.1 Quercus wislizeni
GGCAGGGCTTAGATTCCCCTTAAGTTCACTCCATCGTCAACTCCTTCAGTATCTAGGTTTGGCCGTCACCTTGATCTCCCTAAATGCTTGAAGGATCTTTCTCGGTGTGGAGGTCTTGTACTGGGCCATGTCTGACGGAGCATGGAGGTTGACGGTGAAAAAATTCTTTCACTGTTACCGTCCAGATGAAATTGCTCAATCAAAAGGCATGTATAGCTTTGTGCCTAGGAGCCCGTTGTTGAGGCTAGTGTGTGAAACCCCCGACTCCAACAGGAACTAGAAGAGTCAGTATTTTTTCATAGAAGGAGACGAATGGATGTGTCATCTTGGTGTGAATCCGTCCATATCCATTCTTTAGTGTTTAATTATTATGTTACTAACCGCCTCCTTTTATAGTTCGGGACTATCCACAAGTCTCGTTAGAGGAGTGGAGTCTTTTGGAAAGAATTTTTAGCAAAACTAAGTTAGTGGAGAAGACGTGGGCCAAGTTGGTCACGCTCAACACCCTCCATTGGTTTTATGACGAACCAGAACCAACAGTAGCCACTCGTCGTTACGACGCTCAAGTTCATCAATGTAAGTCTGTCACCCTATATTTGGGTTTCTTTGATATACTTTATTTCATTCTAACCCTTCGTCTACTTTGTGTAGAGATGGATGTAGCAAAGAGAAGGGTTGTCATCAAACAACAAGCAGCCAAAAAGAAAGAGGTGGATGGACAACTCCCTAAGGAGATGGGTTCATCCAACCCGTTCACAAAAAGAAAGCAGCCGGAGAAGCAGGGCCATCTCCCCAAGAAGCCCAAAATCATCTTAGAGCCTGTCATGGGACTAGAAGCATGGAGCTGGAAAGGGTTTTATGAAGGGCGCATCTACTACCTAAGAGAAGCCACCCGTCCTCCTCCGTGAGGATTCTAAGCATGCATTGGAGAAATTTCGTCCATCATATCATCCGACAACTATGACGTCTTAAGCAACCATGCTACGGAAGCCATGGGGGAGACAGGGCTCTTTTGTATTGCTCAGGTAAATAATGTCCATCCACTTATTATCCTTCTCATCCATTTACCTCTATCACTAACCACCTTTGTTTTCAGGTGATGGTGATGATGAAGGGGCTAATGGGACGGTGTCTGAACCACGAGATGGCACTGGACTATGTAAAGGCGAGGGACAACGAGACAGAGGATGAGTTGAATGGTCTCAAGGCTTGAAAGGTTGGCATGGAGAAAAAGTTGGAAACATCGAAGACGATCAGGAAAGAGCTTGAGGAACATATGGAGACGATGAAAATGGTCCTAGAGGATAAAGAGAAAGAAATCAATGATGCTAAGGACCAACTCCATCAGGCAAAGGAGGCAGTGATCCGTGAATATCGTGACTTTGACGCCCTTCTTGAGGAGCTCGAGACCTCCTATGTGGATAGCTTCGATGATGCTGTCTGTCAAGTCAAGAAAGCTTATCATGACCTTGACTTTTCTCAACTCAATATTAATGCGCAAGCCCAGGCTACTGCTCAACCTGACGCCTTTAAGAGTACAGAGGATCTATTTGCTAATGATGTAGCTTTTTGTGACGGAAAGTCAGCTCTTGTTGAAAACCAAGCCCAGCCCGTCAGCCTGAGAGTGTTCAAGAGAATGTTGAAAACACCCCCCTCATCATTAATCTTTTTTTTTTTTTTTTTAGGGGGGGAATTGTAACTATTTGGGGAACAAAGTTTTAATTTATCCGTCATTTTTGGCATGTAAAACATTCCCTTTAAGGGCTTTAAGTAATATTTACTTATTCTATTGTATGTCTATTTTCATGATTTTGAACATACAGTATGTGATTAACAAAAAACCATCTTTTAGATGGATTCGTCCTTTGATGAATGCATAATGTCTCCGTCATAAAGACCTTATAATTGTCTTTTTCAAGGGTCCCATTTACTTGCGTACTAGTGAGGAACATTCATATTTAAGTTGGCTCTGTCCACAATATGGACTAGTTATCATCTTTTTAGGATGAGTCCGTCCTCTTGTGGACTAGCAACATCAACCGTAAGTTGGATCCGTCCACTTTATGGATTTTATAATTTAAACCCATCCACTTTTTATGCTCATCTGCTAGCTTTAGTTTATTCATGATTATAACGGGTCTGTTCTGTTTAACCCGTCCACTATATGGGCTAGAAGCCGTCGACCCTGACTTGTATGTTCTCGGATGAATCTGTCCATCATAGGGTCTTGATAATTTTTATCCCTCTTGGCTGAATCTGTCCTGGGACAAACTTAATAATAACTTGTCCTTTATAAGAACTTCAGAATATTTCATCCTCCTAGGATGAACCATCCATAAGGATTTCAGGTGTTCCATCCGTCACGGATGGATTCGTCCACTTTATGGACTTGAATAACTTGTCCTTTATATGGACTTCAGAATATTTCATCCTCCTGGGATGAACTGTCCACAAGGATTTCAGGTATTCCATCAGTCACGAATGGATTCGTCCACTTTATGGACTAGAATAATCTATCCTTTCTATGGACTTCAGAATATTTCATCCTAGTGGGATGAACCGTCCACAAGAATTTCAGGTATTCCATTAGTCACGAATGGATTTGTCCACTTTATGGACTTGAATAATCTTTCATCCTTCTTGGATGAATTCGTCCATTTTATGGACTTGATAAAATTTCGTAGAAAAAACACAAGTCATATTTGAATACTCCTCTTATTATAGTCATTCATTCGTTGGATAGCTTAAAAACCATTGTAGCAAAAATAAATTGTCTAAATAGTGAACTGAAAAACTGGAAAATGTAGCAAAAATTAACTAAAAGTAAATTGGAGGTCTAGTGGATGTTGCTCTCCACGTCATCATCTCTATTGGTAGTACTTCCGTTGGTGCTCAGCGTTCCATGGATGTTGCAACTTTTGACGGTCTAGCGTCTTAAGGTGGTAGGTGCCTTTCCTTTGCCATGATGTAACTCTGTAAGGTCTTTCCCAAATGGGGCCGAGCTTTCCTTAGGTAGGATTTTTTGTGGCGCCCATTTTCTTCCTTAAAACAAGATCTCTGACCTAGACGTCTTTGTGTCTGACTTTGGAGTTGTAGTGCTTTCCCATGAGATTTTGGTATCGTGCCAACCTTTGCTTGGCTGTTGCCCGGACCTCGTCCACCAGGTCAAGTTGTAAATGTATAGCTTCATCATTCTTATTCTTGTCAAAGTTCTTCACCCGTTAGCTTGTGAGCCTTACTTCTGCTAGGATGACTACCTCACTTCCGTATGCTAGTCGAAATGGCGTCTCCCCCATAGGTGTCTTTGTTGTTGTCCAGTATGCCCATAAAACACTTGATAGTTCGTCTGACCATATGCCCTTTGCCCCGTCGAGCCGAGTCTTTATGATTTTGAGCAAGGATCGGTTTGTAACTTCAACTTATCCATTGGCTTGTGGGTGGGTAGGTGATGAGTAGTGGTTCTTGATTCCTAGTTCTGAACATAAGTCTTTAAATGTGCTGTTGTCAAATTGCTTTTTGTTGTCCGATACAAGCACCTTGGGTATCCCATATCTACAAATGATGTTCTTCCAGACAAAACTCCGAATATTCTTTTCCATGATGGTGGCTAAGGCTTCTACTTCCACCCATTTAGTGAAGTAGTTGATGCCAACTACTAGTAACTTTAGCTGCCTGACCGCTACTAGGAAGGGGCCCATGATATCTAATCCCCATTGAGCAAATGGCTACTGGGCCGTCATAGGGGTGAGTTCCTCGGACGGTTTTCTGATGACGTTGTTGAACCTTTGGCACTTGTCGTAGGCTTTGACATAAGTTTGTGCGTCCTTCTGCATAGTAGGCCAGTAATATCCTACTTGAATCAGTTTGTTCACCAACAATCGTGCCCCTGAGTGGTTTTCGCAGATTCCCTCGTGGAATTCTCTCATGAGGTAATCTACGTCTTCGGGGCCCAAACACCTTAAGTACGGGCAGGAGAAACCTTTTTTGTATAAGACGTCTTTTATTAGAACAAATCGCAATGCTCGGACCTTCAATTTTCTAGTGGCATCTTTTCTGTTTGGTAGCATGCCGTTCCTTAGGTAGGAGATTAATGGCATGGTCCAGTTGCTTTCAGAATCTATCTCCTACACATTTGTACCCTCATCTATGAGTGAAGAGACTTGGACGAAGGATAGTACCTGATTGGGGACGAGCATGTGTTTTGCTAAGGCGGCCTTAACTAGTCGATCGGCATACTCGTTCTCCTCCCTTGGGATTTGGACGAATTTGATTTGGAGACTGCCAATCTGTCCTTTCACCTCCTCTAGGTATTTCTTCATCCTTTCATTCTTGCACTCGTAACCGCCATTGATCTGACTGGTCACGATTTAGGAGTCACAATATACAACCATGTTTTCAGCCTTTGCTGCTTTCACTAGGTCCAAGCCTGCCACCAAAAATTTGTATTTTGCTTCATTATTGGTAGTAGGAAAGTCCAGGTGGATAATGCACTCGATCTTATCTCCCTCCGGAGTGTGAAGCACTATTCTGACACCTCCTGCTTGCTTATTGGAGGATCCATCCGTGTGGATGCTCCACTATGGGATTTCTTCTGCCCCCTGGCCTTCCATGAGGGTGAATTCGGTGATGAAGTCGGCCACTACTTGTCCCTTTATAGTTGTGCGTGGACAATACTGTATATCGAATTCATTTAGCTTGACTACCCATAACGCCATCCATCCTGTAGCATCGGGGCTACCCATAGCCCTTCGTAGAGGTTTATCTATCAGGACAATGATTGTATGTGCTTGAAAATACGGCTTAAGTTTTCTTGCCACGGTCACCAATGCAAAGGCAAGCTTTTCCATCTGGGGGTACTTTTCTTTTGCTCCTCGAAACGCTCGGCTTGTAAAGTAAATGGGTTTCTGCAGCCTATCCTTTTCTCTTACCAAAGCCATGCTTACAGCGGCATGTGAAACGGCTAAGTATAGATAGAGCTTTTCCCCTGGCTTGGATGGGCTAAGCAATGGGGGAGATGAAAGATACAACTTTAGATTTTTGAATGCTTGTTGGCATTCATCCGTCTACTCAAATGAGCTCTTCAATATGCGGAGATAAACCTGTTTAGTGCTGCTATCTTGCCGTTCAAGCTTTGCACCTACTGTCTTCGGTGGGGCTAGCTCTACTATAACCCGTATTTTCTCTAGATTGACCTTGATACCCCTTTGGGATACCATGAATCCCAAGAATTTCCCCACAGTTACTCCGAACACACACTTATTCAGATTTAATTTCATGTTGTACGCCTGGAGGGTGTCGAAGGTTTCTTGCAGGTTGCTCAAATGATCGTCTTCTCGTAAGCTTTTCACCAGCATGTCGTCTACATAAATCTGTGGTGTGCAAACATCTTGTTCATTAATCTCTAGTACATTGCCCCTGTATTCTTGAGTCCGAATAGCATCACTTTGTAACAGATTAGTCCTTGGCTGGTAACAAAAGAAGTCTTTTCTTGATCAGCCTCTTCCATTCTAATCTGGTTTTATCCTGAGAATGCATCCATGAAGCTCAGAAGCTGATGTCTTGCAGTCGAGTCTACCAAGGTATCTATCCGTGGGAGCGGGTAACTATTCTTGGGACGAGCTCTATTAAGGTCCATGAAATCTACGCATATCCTCCACTTTCCATTGGCCTTTTTGACCATAATCACGTTTGCCAACCAGTTAGGGTAGTACACTTCTCGGATGAAATCTGCTTCCAGTAACTTCCAAATCTCCTCAGATATAGCTTTGTCTCATTCCTAGGTGAATACTCGCTTTTTCTATCAGACGGGAGAGGATAAGGGAGTCACATTCAATCTGTGAACTATGATTGAGGGGTCAATACCTAGCATTTCCTCGTGACTTTAGGCGAATACGTCTTGATTTTTAGAAACATTGTGAATGCTTGACGTACCGGCTGATTAGCCAATGTACCCACTCTAGTCATTCATTAGAGCCTTAAGTCATCAATGGTCACTTCCTCTAGTTCTTCCATCGGCTCTGCTATTGTTCATTGTTCTTCTATGCACATGGTTTGCTGGTGATCATTCATCTCTAGCATGGCAATGTAACATTCACGCGCTGCCACTTGATCCCTTCCTATTTCTCCTACCCCGTATTCAGTGGGAAACTTAATCATCAAATGGTAGGTTGATGTTACAGACTTCCATGAATTCAAAGTAGGACGTCCTAATATGGCGTTGTACGTGGACGAGTAGTCAACGACTAGGAAGGTCACGTCCCTTGTGATTTGCTGAGGGTAGTCTTCGACTGTTACCGGTAGGGTGACGACACCCGGTGGATACACCCTTGTTCCTCCAAATCCTACGAGTGGGGCGTTGGTTGGGATCAATTGTTCTCTCTCTATTCTCATCTACTGAAAAGCTAAATAATACAATATATTAGTGGAGCTTTCATTGTCCACTAGCACCCTGTAGGTGTTATAGTCTCCTACCCGTATAATGACTACGAGTGCGTCATCATATGGGTTATGGAGATGTTGGGCATTTTCCTCCGTGAACCCAATTACGGGATTGTCGACCTGCGCCATCTTTAGAGCATACCCTATTAGTTAAATATTCTAAACCATCCGTAAGTATGTCTTATGTGCCTTCTTAGAGGAACTGGAAGTACTACCCCTTATGATCATCCTTATGTCTCCTAAGGGTGGCCTGGGTCGCTCGTTTTCTCTCCGAGTTGGTGCTCCTTGGTTTTGTTTTGTTCCTTCCTTGCCAACGAATTTTTGCAGTTTCCCTTACCTAATGAAGGCCTCTATCTGTTGCTTTAATTCATAACATTCAAACATGTCGTGACCATGGTCTTGGTGGAAACAGAAATATTTATCCCTAGATCTCTTGCTGGGATCACCCTTCAATTTTTTGGGGAATGTCAAGACTCCTTCATCTTTGATTTGCATTAAGACTTGATCAATTGGGGTATTTAGAGGGGTGGTGTTTGTGAACCTCCCTGTCGGGGTTTTGGATCGTCGATCATTTCTCTTATCTCCCATTCTTGCCATTTTTCGGCCTCTATCCTGTTGGGCTTCCTTTTGCCTCTCTCTCTCTTCTTGGGCTTTTCCTTGCGGGCCAGCAGTATATCTTCAACATTCATGTACTTGGTGGCCTTGTAAAGTACATTCGACATGGCTTTCGGGTCATTCTTGTATAATGAGAATAGAAACTTATCCTTTCATAGCCCATTCGTGAGGGCTGCCATAAGTATCTTGTCGTCAGCTTCGTCAATCGAGAGTGCTACCTTGTTGAAGCGGTCTATATAAGACCTCAGCATTTCATCCTCCTATTGCCTAATGCTCATTAGGCATGCAGTTGACTTCTTATATCTATGTCCCTCGATAAAGTGCGAAGCAAACTGAGCACTTTAGTCCTTGAAAGTACTGATGGAATTGGGCGTCAACCTGCTGAACCAAATTCTTGCTGGAACCCTTAGTATGGTAGGGAAGTCCCTACACATGATCTTGTCTGCCACTCCTTGAAGGTGCATTAGGGTCTTGAAGGATTCCAAGTAGTCAAAAGGATCCTTGGCTCTGTCGTAGCTTTCTATCTACAGCATACGAAACTTCGGCGGTAGGGGGAAGGAGTTGATGGACGTGGTGAATGGTAAATCGATTCGGTGGACCAAATCGTTGAGGTTGTTGGACACTCTCCCTATGAAAGCGTTCAACATAAAGTCCATCCTTTCTTTCATGATATGCATCTCTGCAACAATATGGGGTGGAGCCATATCAATGATGGATGGATGGCTCGTGTCTTATCGTTCTGGTTTGCTTAGGGCGTTACTACCCTCCGGCCCTTCTTGGTTTCTTCGTTCAGCACTGGTACCTTCTTGGTCCTTATCTTGAATGTTATGCCTTGCATTCCTTTGACATAGATGCTTTTCCAAATCATGATTCTGTTTGGTGAGACGTTCCACTACTGTCGTAAGAGTTTGGACCTGCCTCTCCAGGGCAGTGGGTCGTGGCTCGTCTCCCTGAATGTTGTTGGTGGTCACCATCGAGCGAGTAAGTACCATGCAACTCTTTGTCCAGGAAGCGATAGTATAGCTTACAAGTCACTAATCGTTCCCATAGACGGTGCCAACTAATGATGCTGAAAATTCACTAATGAGCCACACAGTCCTTGCACGCTCGCAACGACACCTGCACAACAAAAAGAAAAGACCTTATAGAGAACATCGGTGTGGTGCCAGCCAAATACCCTCTAAAGGTCAAGTTAGAACTTTTTCACAACTATAGAGTGCCAGAGCTGGGGTAAATTAGGCATACCTGTTTTCTGAAGGTCTTTGGGTTTTTATAGTAGTGTAGAATCGAATTCCTTTGCTTGCGTCACAAGTTTTTTCCTTATAGGGAAGATCTCCATCAATGTGCGTATATTCCAGAATCCTCCTCATGTTAGAATTCCATTCATATTGGGACTCTATGGACTAGGGTTAATCATGAGGCAGTCGTTTCCATTTAGGGTTTCTTGGAGACTACATAATGGTTAGTTGAGTGCCACGTGGCCTTTTGGTCCGTCCACCTTATGTTCGTTCACATAGTATCCATCTACTATTAGCTCATTGGTCTAGTAGTCCATCCATCTAAGTGAATCCGTCACCTCCAATTTTCTCACTCTTCAATTCTTATTGACTAATCATGACTAGTAGAGTTGTAAGTCAAGAATTAAGCAAAACTGAAAAATCAAATGGGGCTAATCATTCTGTTTGGAAACGTCGTATCCATCACATAGTCTTTCATGATAAGGTTGAGTGTGTTATTGATTTCGGCATTCCAACTCCACCATCTGAAAATTCTAATGCTGCTGTAAAAAGAATGTTTGAAAAACATGTAGAAGATGATAAAACTGCTAGAAATATTTTGCTTACATTCATGGAACCTAAAATTGAAATTCTTTTTGAAGAATATACACATGCTAAAACTGTTTTTGATGCTATTACTGAAGCATATCATGCATCTTATGAAACATACATTCAACTTTTAATTGAGAGATTTAATGGAACCATGATGAATGAAAGTGAAAATGTCATTGAACATGTCAATAAAATGTCAGTAATTGCAAAAGAGTTAGCTGTCTTAGGAAATCCAATTCCTGATAAGATGCAAGTGTCTACTATTTTGCATAGTTTGCTTAACTCATGGGATTCTGTAGTGGTAGCTCTAAACTATTCTGCAACCCTTGTAAACATGAAAAACCTACCATCTCTTTTGGGGATAGAAGCAGAAAGAAGAAATAAAAAGAATACATCTAAATCTCTCTTAACAATTGCTTCCACTAGTCAACCCCCGAAAAATGAAACTCCTAAAAATGACAAGAAAAACTTTTCTAAAAATTTCAAAGGCAAAGGAAATAATTTCAAGAACAATGATAAGAATAAAAGGGGTAAGGGAAAGTGTTTTAAGTGTGGAAAAATTGGCCATTATCAAGCTAATTGTCATGAAAATAAAAACAACTAGTCGCTAATTCATGCGGTGCACAGGAAAGTTCTTAAAAATGTTAAATATTTTTTTAATCAAATTAAATGCATTTTTTGTCGGGTTGAGAGAAATTTAGTCAACTTAAATGAACCTTTTCACTTTGGATTTTAAGGAATAATTCACACAAAAAGGAATATACAAATTTCATAAGGATTTGAGCTAGTCAACCAAGGTAGGTGTGTGTGTGTGTCTATATATATATATATATATAGTGACATTGTCAAATATTTCTTAATCTACCAACAAAGAAAATTATTGTTCATTTGAAGCAATTTACAATGTTCATTCTAGGCAGAAGCTTACATACTTTTTGTTGTTGTGATTTACAATTTGAGTAGATGAAAATAATATGATGTTCAAATCAAAAGATTACATATCACATTTAAAAGAAACACTAATAGAAAGTAAAATATATGATATGCACTAATAACAAATGATCATAATATTCAAAGATTTTTGTAAATCAACAACAAAATCTTATTAAATTGCTGGGCCCAGCTTCACTAACTATATTTTATCAATAAAAATTATTTTCTTCATAAGACTTGTTTAAGTTATCATATTAAATATGAGAAAACAGGTGCAAGCATATTGTTGTTGACTCTACACCGTATCACAAAGAGTCTCTCTTGGATTGCTTCATTCTTCTCTCTGCTCTACAACTAAAGCTCCCCTATCATAAGCTTCCGACCTTGCAAAACTGTGCAGACAAAAACAAAATTCCAGAATTTTCATTTCCTACTTTTGTAGCCCTCAACGAAAGTTAAGATTCATGATTTTATCAAAATCTTCCATGCCTTTATTATTAAAATTCTCAAAATATACACCATTAGCATAAACACCAATTGATTCAAAAGCAACCTTATTTTAAAAACACCATAATGCAGAAATATCACCAACAAATAATCATAATATTTGAAGAGAGATGAATGAAGAAAAAAAAAAATTCACAAAATGAAGAACCAAATATCAAGAATATAGAGCGAGATTGTTGGAAGCAGAATACACAAACCTAGCATAAATTGTTAAGATTTTAGACTCGATCGGAAAGGAAGTAACTCTAATAGTTTTAGCTTGCCAAGCTTTCTTGCGTTGTTTTATACCTCCTAGAGCAAGAATATCAAGGGAGTTATAGGATGAGCGAATAAAAGACCAAACAAATCGGCACGTATATAAGCCATTAATAACACACCCAAAATTATAAAAATCTAAATAGATTAAAATGTTAGATTGATAAAGAACTTAACTGTTTATTTATAACTGCAAAAAATGTTTAAGGATTTCCAAAACTACTAAAGTTTGTCAGGGTTAACAAATTTTATACACCTATGGGAATCTAATTCTTTTCAATCTAGTCAAAGAATTAGATAAACAAACAAAAAGAATAGAAAGATA
This sequence comes from Quercus wislizeni, assembly GCA_023055345.1. Lineage (NCBI taxonomy): Eukaryota > Viridiplantae > Streptophyta > Magnoliopsida > Fagales > Fagaceae > Quercus > Quercus wislizeni. The sequence continues at coordinate 28,605,925 of JALGQJ010000007.1, forward strand.
TATGACCTATTTTCAAAGTTTTCAAGGGTTTTAACTAATTTCTCATACTTATATTTCTTTATCCCCACCTCTACCTCTACTTTCTCCATCACTCCTGCACCTTTTAAAATGCCAAAATAACTCAACGACGTCGTTTAATGCATTATCTTTTAAATTAAAGCATGGACACAATAAAACTGAGTGAAAAAGATCATAAATTTATGTAAACATTCAAAAATTTGGGAATTTATATTCAGATTTTGTAGTAAGAACAAAACAGTCAAGTATATTATCTTAAAGGTGTTGTCTAACACAGAACAGATTGGGTTGCTGAGCTGTTTGGTTTTTCCTTTACAGATGATGTATGGTAGCTGTTTTTCCTTTCTTTCCCACTAACAAAAGTAGTATTGTTTATGAGAAAAAGTTTGAGTTGAAGCCAAGAGAAGAATTTTTATAGATACAAAATATTCAAGAGCAGGTTGTATGATTGAAAACAAATATTTTACCTTCCAACCATTTAAAAGAAATATTTTACAATGAATTATTGGAAAAACAACTAAAAGCAATTATAATGAGTATAACAATCACAATAAACAATATGTTCCAACCATTTAAAAGAAATATTTCTTTTATTTTGTATAACAACTCAGCTAAGTTAAATATACTTTTTAAAAATTTTTAAAATGAAAATAGTCTAAAAACAAAAGAGTCATTTTTTTTTGCTCTTTTTTCTTTTATTTAGCAAGTAAACAGAATAATGAACAAATATAGATTCCATAAACAAAACTATCTACATTAGACAAATAGTGCAATACATGTATTAGTAGCAAAGCAGTAAATGATCTGATTAATGGTTTTATATTGACTATTTATATATAACTTTTATGCAACAAGAACTTTTTTTAAAATTTTTTTACAGAAATTGTTAACAAACCTTGACTCGATGCAGTTAAGTATGTAGTTCTTTATCCAAAAATGAAAGTAGAACCTGCAAAATAAGTATTTTTTTTAGTTTTTTCATTAAAATAATTTGTAAAAAACAGAATAACGAAGATCAATAATAGTGCAGTAAATGACCATCTAAATCAAGTTAATACCTACTCACAAAAACAACAGCGAGAGAATTAACTCCTACATCCTTTGCAACTCCAAGCACGCAAAAAAGAAAGTAACATAATATATATTTCTAAACCTAGACATGGATTAATGTATGTCTGTCTGTCTATGTGTAGTACCAAAATGTTCAGTTTCTCAGAGAAAAGAGGTATTGGCTTTGCAATCTTTAATAGTCGAAAACTGATTCGCATGCTCAGGTGCATTATGATTATAGAGGTACAGAACTACAGAGATTGCAATCTTTAGGAGGTAGCAAACAAATGTGCAAGATCTGGAAGACAACATCAAAAACAGGTCATTCTAAGCTTTAATAGTTGCAAACAGATTCACATGCTTAGTAGCTACTTAGTAGCTAATGTGATATAAGAACTAAAATCAAAAGTCATATCAAGCGTAATTTAACATGAAATAAAAATTACAAAGTGGAAACAACATTAGAAATTAAGATACCATAAACAAAAATGTAATAAAAAGAAATCATAATACCATCACTTAACTGGGAAGAAGCCCAAGTTTGAAAAACCCCACTAAAGTATTCGATTTGTACCACAATAAGACATAGAAACAATAAATTTATTAGTAAGTATATGAAAAATTGATAATCACAATCAAATTCAAAAATCAAATGGAAAGACATGTCAATCTCACTGTCCATAGGACTGTCTTAGTAAAGAGAAATGCATGTTTTAATATATTGTGTAGTTTTAGAGAAACAAAAAAGAAAAAAATAGTTCTTCACAATATTTGAGGATCTTAAACAATCATATATTATGAACATTCTCTATTAACAAAAAGAATTTTTCTTTCAAAAAATCACATGCCCAAACATAAGCCTAAATTTTTGATAAATCCAAACATAAGTCTAAATTGAAACAAATTCAGATAAAAAATGATATTAAAAACTCCAGCAACCCGAAACTGAAACAAACCCCAGTAGCAACCCATAATTATTTGCAACACATAGCCCATACATATCATTGAAAATTCTGAAACCACAATCTACAACAATATGAATTAATTTGTCAGCCAAAATAAATTAATCATCAGGCCGACTCTTAGGCCTTTTAAAAACACAGAAAAAAAAAAAAAACCATTAAATCGATACTATCTCCACTATGAAACACATCGATATTTACAATATTTTCTTACAAAACCTGTAGAATTTGAAATCCCTAAATCGATAGAAAACCTAATTGAAGACATATAATTAAAACATTACTTTGAGGCTCTGTTCCATTTAAACCAATTTCAATATGAATTTTAACCTATATCAATCAAATAAAATTGAAACTTGAAAAAGATTAGATTGGAATTCTTCATTCTTGAAAAATCGTCCAACATCAGAAATGGAAAAGGATCCAAATTCGTCCAACATCGGAAACAGAAAAGGATCCAAATTCTTCAACTCAGTCTTGAAAATCAAATGCCCAGAAAGGGGGCCAAAAAATAAACAATGCCTAAATGATAAAAACTCAAGACCAAAATAACCATGAATCAAAATTGACATCAGCCAAAGGAGTTGTGGCTAAGAAAAGGAGGGAGATGCATTGAATGAGAGAGTTGAAGAAGAAGGAGATGGGAGTGAGTTTGAAATAGAGAGAGTTTGATCGAGGGTTTTGTTAGGGCTAAGTTTGCATTTGAGAGATAGGTTTGAGATACTTGCGGCTGAAACTTACATTTAGGCTCTTCTTGTAGTTGGGTTTTAATAAGAATCGGGTTTGTAATTTGTATTTAGTGGGAAAAAAAGATTTATTATTATTTATATAAGTATTGCTGACGTGGAAAATTGTGGGAGCTTCAAAAGCCTTGGTTATATATATATATATAGCAAACCTAATTATGGAGGTTCCAAGGATATAATTTGTGTGGTATCTGAATCTCTGTTAATCGATGTTGACTCTGGAGCATGGTGGGTAGACTCTGCATCGCACGTTATGTGGCAAAGATGAGAGATTTCTTTATTGACATGAAAGAGGTTAAAGTTAGTGATCATCGTGTGTACATGGGAAATAACACATATTGTGATGTGTTAGGTATTGGAACTATGAAGATCATGATACTTGGAGAAAGAAGCCTCTATCTGTCAGATGTACTTTTTGCACCCACTATGAGACGTAATCTCATTTCTATCCCTTGCTTGGATGAAAAAGGTTTTGACATTTGTTTTTGTTCTGGAATAGTGTCGATTGGAAAACATGGTAGAATCTTAATGTGGGGTATTAAGATGGATGGTTTGTACTGTCTTAATGACATTTCTTTTGCTAAAAATAATGCAATAGTTGGTTCTTTTGCTTACTTTGATGTGTCTATTAATCATTCTTATGCTTATGATGATGCTTGTTTATGTATGGATGATCCTTATATATGGCATATGAGATTAGGACACATTAATAAAAATAAAATGAAAAGGATGATTAATATGGGATTAATTCCAAACATGAACATTGTTTTTACTACTTGTGAACCTTGCATATCTAGTAAAATGGCTAGACTTCCTTTTCCTAAGGGGCAAAGATCCAATGAATTATTAGCTATTGCACATTCTGATGTATGTGGTCCATTAAATATTAAAACTCATAGGAGTATGTTATATTTTGTCACATTCATTGATGATTTTTCTCGATATGGACACATATACTTGATGCATAAAAAATTGGAAATTTTTGAAAAATTTCAAGAGTACAAAAAGGAAGTTGAAAATCAATTAGGAAGAAATATTAAGATTCTAAGATCAGATCGTGGTAGAGAGTATATGTTAGATCCATTTAGTGACTTTTTGAAAGAAAATGGAATAATACATCAACTTACTATGAGCTATACACCACAGCAAAATGGTGTTGCATAGTCTAGTTCCTACAAAAATTTATAGTAGAACACCACATGAATTATGGACCGGAAGAAAACCCAATCTACAAAATTTAAAGGTTTGGGGGTTCTTCAGCTCATATATTAATCCCATCACATTTAGAAGTCAGTTAGATAGTAAAACTATCAAAGGTACATTTATTGGATATCCTGAAAATTCTAAGGGGTATAGATTTGTTATTCACCATAGTGGTGGAACTATTAGTGTAACTGAAAGTAGGGATGCAAGATTCTTAGAAGAAGAAATTGATACAAGAGATCCCAATAAATTAGTAGAATTATTTGAAATTTCTAAGGAGAAGGAAGTGGTTAATAATGAATATGTAATTGTTCCTAATAGTGAAAATCCTCATGATACACTTAGTAGGATTCAAAGAGAAAGAAATCCCCCTACTAAATTAAAAGATTATTTCACTTTTATAAGTGAAGGGGATGTTGAAGACCCTTTAACAATTGAAGAAGCTTTCTCTGCCCCAGATTCATTGAAATGGGAAGCTATTAAGGAAGAATTAGATTCAATAATTAAAAATGATGTGTGGGAATTAGTGGAATTGCCTAAAAATAGGAAAGCAATTGGTAGTAAATGGATATTAAAGAGAAAATTTAAGTGTGATGGTAGTATTGAAAATTATAAAGCTAGATTAGTGGCAAAATGATTCACACAAAAACCTGGTATAGACTATAAGGAAACATATTCTCCTGTTGCTAAATTCACTTGCATTAGAATTTTAATGTCCATTGTTTCTGCCTTAGATTTAGAATTATATCAAATGGGTGTTAAAACTGCATTTCTAAATGGAGACCTAAAGGAAGAAATTTTTATGCAACAACCTGATGGTTATAAAGTTAAGGGTTAAGAAAACAAAGTGTATAAGCTTAAGAAATCATTGTATGGTTTGAAACAAGCATCAAGACAATGGTATTACACTTTTCATAATGAAATTGTTAAATTTGGTTTTAGAGCTAATGATTATGATCATTGTGTATATCATTGGAATAGTGGGAGTGATTTTATAATTTTATCTTTGTATGTTGATGATATTTTCATTGCTAGTAATCATGTTGAATCTATATGTGAAGTTAAAGATTTTCTAAAATCCCAATTTGAAATGAAAGATTTGGGTGAAACTTCCTACGTGTTAGGAATTCAAATTATTAGAGATAGAAAATCAAGAATACTTCAATTATCTCAAGAACAATATATTGATAAAATTTTAATAAGATTTTATATCGATAGTTCAAATCCAATTGATACTCCTATCCATAAACAAACCAAATTGTCTAAGAAAATGTGTCCTATAAATGATGAAGAGAAGAAAAATGGAGCACAGACCTTATGCTCAAGTTGTTGGTAGCATAATGTATGCTATGCTATGTAATAGACTTGACCTAAGCTTTGTCGTAAGCCTTGTGAGTATATTTCAAAGTAATCCAGGTGAGGCCCATTGGGTAGCTGTTAAAAGAATTTTGAGATATATTAAAGGTACAAAAAGTCATAAAATGACTTATAGTGGGAAACATTTGAAAGTTATTGGATATTCAGATTTTGATTTCTTTGGTGACAAATGATGGGAAATGCACATCAGGTTACGTATTCCTCCTTGGAGGAGGAGCTATTTCCTAATGTAGTAAAAAACAAAGCTATGTAGCTAAAAGCACTATGGAAGCAGAATATATAGCATGTAGTGGTGCTATATCAGAAGCTGTTTGGATAAAAGGCTTTCATAAAAGTTTAAATATAAAAGAAATACCAGATGAGCCTATAAAAGTTATGTGTGATAACCAAGTTGCAATATGCACCATAAAAAGTGGTGAGCTTGGTACAAGAGGTAAACATATTGAACGTCATTATTATTATATTTTTGATGTGGTACTGAAATATGAAATTCTTGTAGAATATGCATCATCAAAGGAGATGGTGGTGGATCCATTAACAAAGGCAGCTATTGTAGAAAGTTTCAAGGGACATGTCCGTACTATGGGACTTATTGAATAATTATTATACATCTCAAATTATTTGGCCAAGTGGGAGATGTTGGATTGTGTGGCCAAATAGCCCACAATATGGATGTTGGACTTTGTAGTTAAATAACCCACAATATGTATGTGTGTAATTCTCAAAAGAAATTACCTTACACAATATTGTACATGAGATGATTATTATTAATAAAATTGTTTGAATAATGGAATTGCATGTTTTGGCCATGATTGACTATGTGGGGTTTGACATGGTCAAATATGCAGTTGAGATTTCTCAGGGATAATGAGTTGTGAATGGGGGTAGTGAGGTGGATGAGAGATCTGATTTTAACGTTTAAATAAACATTAGAGACTTTAACGTTTATGTCCTAATTTGTAGGAACTGAAATGAACATTGGCAACTTTTGTGGGTTTTTAAATATCTCACTTGAGGTCTCTAGATAAGACAACCACACAAAATCCCGCAGAGTGAAAAAACCCACTGCAACCTAAACACTATTTCACTCTTATCTCTCCATTTGAATATACATTTCAGATATTTACTCTCTTAGTGTCTTAGTATATTTAAGATGATATCTCTTAGTGTTTTAGTTGAATAAGAGCTCTATTTCAATTTTGCTTCATTTAGTAAACTACCACTATTTCAATTTCACAAAATCAAGTTCTAAATAGTACTCGAGTTCAGTGAACTCAAGTTCCTAGTGAGTCGCTAGCGTAACACTACTGACCTAGAATTTGTGTAATTAAAAAAATAATGTGGTACTCGATATTAATGAAATTGAGTACTTCTTTATAGTACTCGAGTACTCAAATTTCATACAGTCGAGTACCTCTTTTTTTTTTTTTTTTTTTTTTAATCTCCTGTAGGAACTCATTCTTGCATCTTCTCTCAAATTCACCATCTATTTATAGTCAAAGTTTAGCCGAAATATCAATAGATACACCAACATGAAACATGTCAAGTCAAAGAAAATGGCAAGCATTTATGGCCAAAGTGTCATCCATTTCGGCCAAAAGAAAAGAAGCATGAATTTGGTTTGCATGTCAGGTGTTGTTCCTGGCCATCTTTTTTGAAAATTCATGAAGAACATTTAATGCAAGCTCTTGCATTTCTTCACACAAGAAACTTCTTGAATATCATGCATCTTCCTGACATGGGCATGCAAGCCATTTAATGGTTTGTTGGCTAATGTCAAGCCACTAAGTTTGACTATTCAAGCCATTCCAACAGAAACAAAAAGTAGGAAAAAAAAGATACTCAAATGCACTAAGCTTGAGTACTATAAAGAGATACTCAATTTCACTAATATCGAGTACTATATTATTTATTTTTTAAATTCCAGGTCAGTAGTTCCACGTTGGCGACTCACTAGGAACTTGAGTTCACTGAACTCGAGTACTAAAAAAGTGGTAGATTGCTAAATATTTTCGAAACAGTGCTAATCTGCCACAAATTTTGCCAAAACGTAGTATTGGGCTATTTTCAACATGAAAATGTGTAACCAACACAAAAGGTTCAAAAAGAATGTTAGCTACTTTAGGGTACTCTTACTTATTATTAGTCTTATATTCTATATTTATATTTATATAGTCTATCATCAATCCCAATAATTCATATTGAGTGACGTAAGTGATGACAATTGATTAAAACAGTGAAAAATATTGTGAAAATGTGTAACCAACACAAAAGTTTCAAAAATTTCATATTACGTCCAAAAGTTTTGTGTTTGTTTTTCGAATGTTCCTTTTTAATTCCCTACCTTTTCCAAACCGGCTAACCCCCACCTTTAAATATATATATATATATATATATATATATATATATATATATCTTTTTTTATAAGTATAACCAAACCTTTCATAAAATAAAATAACCAAACCTTGCCAAAGGACAACGTTTAACTACAAAACCAATTGTAGCTATGGCTACAAACTGCTCTAGTAAACTCACATGTGTAAAAAATGGCATGTGCATTGCACATGATTACTTAAGTAAACTTAACCCAACTAACCCTAATTAACTACACCACCTATTAAAAAAAAATAAAAAATAAAGACTAAAAAACTAAAACACCTATATGTATACTTTCTCTCTCTCTTCGACTTCTCTGTAAACCCAAAAACACAATCCCTCTTCTTTATAAACCAGAAACCCAATCCCTCTCTCTTTCATTGACTTCTCACCACTGATCATCCTAATCCCTCTTCTCCCTCCACCATCGGTCACACCAATCCATATATTTTAAATAGATGAGACTTACTATTGTGCAATCATCAGAGAAAAAAAATATCAATAAGAATTATTAAACCAAAGCACTGATTTCCATACCTTAAAAATGAACTGTTGTTTGTACCTCATCAAAATCTTTGCTTGGTTGGTTGTAGGTTCTACACTCTTTTTAAGGCGGTGATTATATTTGATGGGTTGAAGCTTGTAATTGAATTAGTTTGGTCATAGCAGCGAGTATGCCATAGAACTTGATTATTTTAATACTGATTTGAAATTTTATTGGAATTCTTGAAAGAAGTTCCACGTGCGATGGAGGATTTAACAAACAAACTACATGGGCATTCTTTACCGTAAGGGTTTCAGTGCCATTGTCTCTTTTCTTCCGTGTCCACCACTAGAGGCACTAATATTGAAACAATTTCAAGGCTGATCTAAAGTGATGACATTCAAATATCTAAAGAAAATTAATTGAGATATTCAAATTTGTCCCAATTATAATTTAAACAAGTACCTTTTCTTTTATTTAAGACCTACTACCATTTAGATTTTGCTGAATGGCGAAATAGGGTTCATGCAGCTCACTCAAAATTGTTTGGATCTTAGTTTCCCTTTCAATCTTCCTTCGATAATAATAGTTGTAGAATGGTGACTACAAAATTCCACATTTTTGGACTACTTTAGAATGGTATTACTGTATTATTGCATTGGAGGGAGGAGGGATTGAGGTGACCAGTGGTGAGAACTTGATGAAAAAGAAAGGGATTGGGTTTCTGGGTTATAGAGAAGAGGGATTGTGTTTCTAGGTTTATAGAGAAGTCGGAGAGAGAGAGAGAGAGAGAGAGAGAGAGAGAGAGAGAGAGAGTATGTATAGATGTTTTAGTTTTTTAGTTTATATTTTTTATTTTTTTAATAGGTGGTGTAGTTAACTAGGGTTAGTTGGGTTAAGTTTACTTAAGAAATAATGTGCAATGCACATGTCCTTTTTTACACGTCAATTTATTAGAGCAGTTTGTAGCCTTAGGCTACAACTGGTTTTGTAGTTAAACTTTGTCCCTTACCAAATGCAAATCTGTCAACAACAATAATAGAGGTGGACATCCAAGTATCCAACTATAGTTTGCTATTATATAAATGCTTCTTTCTAAATTTGTGAAGTAAAATGTTACTCTTGCATACCTTATTATTATTATTATTATTATTATTATTATATAAAACCGAATCCTTTGACTTTTGGTTGACCTTTCCACAATTTTCGACATCAGCATTTTTTTTTATATTTTTTAATTTGATTTAATTCAATTTAGTTCTTTCGATTTTTTAGCACCAAATTGCAGAAAATTTATTAAATTTCTTAAAAAAAAATTAAATTTAGTTATTTGGTGTCATACAACCACTATACTTAAAGGAGACCTAAATTTTCACCTAATTATAGAATTTTTAGATAATTCTAACAAACTATATAATAACTCCATCAATTTAAATCTATCCTAAAAAAAAAATATATCTCCATTAATTTGATAATTTCTACATTGATGACATTTGAAAAAAAAAAAAAGGCAAAAATCACATTTTCGTCCCTACATTTTCATGCAATTCTCACTTTACTCCTTATATTTTATTTTCACCGCTTTTAGTCCCTATTTAGAAAAAAGGCATCCATTTTAGTCCTTTCCTTCAATGCCCTAACGACAAAGTCCTACGTGGCAGAGGAAACTATTAAAATAATAATAATAAATTTTATTTTGGCATTAAAAAATGTCATATCAGCATCTAAATTTAAAAAAAAAAAATTAATTTATTAATTTTAACTAAATAAAAAAATTAAAAACAGAAATAAAAACCAAAAATTACATTAATTGAGATCTAAGTGTGTATTGAACAAGAACAACAAGAACACAAACCTAGATCTAAGATAAAATTAAAATATAAAAATCACAAACCCAGAAACACAAACACAGACATAAACATAAACCTAGCAACAGAGCTTCCTTGTCAACCAAACACAAAAGCAACAAACACAAACCCAACAACTGATTTTTCTTGTCAACCATACACAAAAACAACAAACACAAACCCAAACATCAGTAAGAATACAAACAACAATGGCGAACCCAAGTCTGTATGTTCTTCTACCTTTCATATTTTTTCTTCTCATCCTCCATTTCCTTTTATCCCAAGCTTAGAAAAACCTAGATTTGGAACCTCTCTTGGCATTCAAAGCCTGTACAGATAAAGCAAACAAGCTTACAACTTGGAACTCCACCACCAACCCATGTACCCGGTATAGGCGTCTCATGCCTCCACGATTGAGTCTCGCTACTCGCCCTCGAAGACCTCGATCTCCAGGGCTCGTTCGAGTCACTCACTACTTTGACTCAGCTCCGGGTTCTCAGCCTCAAGCAAAATCATCTCTCAGGTCTCATTCCTAACCTCTCCAACCTCACAGCTCTTAAGCTCCTCTTCCTCTCTCACGATGACTTCTCCGGCGAGTTCCCGCTGTCAATGACGACTCTTTTTTGACTATACCGTCTCAATCTGTCGTACAATAATTTTTTCAGCGAGGTTCCAATATTGGTCAATGATTTGGCCCACCTCCTGACACTCCGGCTCGAGGAGAATCGATTTTTCGATTCTATTTCCAGTCTGAACCTCCCGAATCTGCAGGACTTCAACATCTCCGGTGACCGCTTCTTCAATGAAATACAATGGGTTACCAAAATTTTTTTTTTGATAAACACTAATTGGGTTTATTTACTTATTTTCCCATATCAAAAAAAAAGAAAAAAGAAAAAAGAAGATAATAAAGGGTTTTTAGTTGATATTGTGTTTGGTTGACAACAAAACAATGACTGAGTTTGTGTTCTTGTTTATTCTTACTCAAAATAAAGCTAGATCTCAATTTGTATTATTTTTTGTTTTTATTTATGTTTTTTTCCTTTTTTTTCATTTAGTTAAAATTTATAAATTAATTTTTTATTTTTAAAAGATGATGTGGTATTTTTAAAATGATAAATAATATATTATATTATTATTTTAATGCTGACGTTAGCATTTAGTGTGCCAGCGATGCACTCCGTTTGCCACCTAGGACTTTGCCATTAAGGCATTGAAGGAAAGGACTAAAATAGATGGCTTTTTTGTAAATAGGGGCTAAAAGCGGTGAAAATAAAATATAGGGACCAAAGTGAGAATTGTGTGAAAATGTAGGGATGAAAATGTGGTTTTCGCCAAAAAAAATTCGATCATATTTCCTTATATCTATCAATCACGTTTTCTTTCTCTTATTTTTTTTTTATATTAACGTTCATTAGAAATTATAATTTCAATAGGATTTAAACTCTATAATTATATCAAATGAGACTCAACAAATATATATTATTTTTAATTTCAATAGGATTTAAATTTCATATCAAAAGGACTCTACCAACATATTCATCATTTAAAAAATAAATTATATAACCAAATTTGATTAGAAATCCATAACCCTGTATTATATTATAAATAGTTTTCTTATGTATATGTATGTATATAATTAAATTGGAATTATCTTTGAAACTTTGGTTTTGATTGAATAATGAAAATGACAGAAGAAGTATGTTCCAATATTTGGAGTCTTATGTATATGTGTTTTTGTAGTTTAAACTTGATATTTGAATTGTTAAATTGTTAATTCACAGTTTCATTATTCATCTATTAATCATGAATAATAATATTGCTATTTGCAACCATCATGATATGTGTTAGGTTCTAAAGACTTAGGTTTTTATGTATTTAGAACTCTAATTTTTATTGTTGGCAAACCATGATCAAAACAATGTGTTTAGTTTGTTTTAAACTTGCTCAAAGTTGGTTTATTGATGTAAAGTTGGAATAAGTTATTGCAGGAATGAAAAAAAAAAATTCAGCCTTTTTCGATCGATCGAAGCTTAGGTTCGATCACTCAAAATTCGGGTCTGAACTTTTTCTCTGCAGAATTCCAACTTAGCCCTATTATAATTAAAACGTTTTGGGTTTTCTAAATTGCCCTAGGTATAAAAGGCAAACCCTAGCCACATTTTAGTGTTGCTCATATTGCGGTTTTTGTGAATCTCTTGTGAGATCTTTGAGGAGCTTTCCTTCACATAAACTTAGGGTTTTCAAGGAGAAGAAGTTTTCTACACCTTGATGATCAATTCAGTTACTGCCATTGAAGCCTAAAGAAACACAAGCGGGTGTGCTTGTATCTGGTGGTGAATCCAAGAAAGAAGGAGTCCGTGGATTCGGAGTTTGCACGTGGTTGTGTCAGTAAGTTCTACTGGTGGGTAGCAATAAGAAGTCGAGCGTGGGGGCTTGTAAATCTTATTGTATGAACTTTGATTCTTTCAAGATAGTGGATTCAAGTTTACCTTGAGGATAGCTAGGTTAAATCTTCCCTAGGTTTTTACCGGTTTGGTTTCCTGGGTGATCATATTTTGTGTCTTTTATATTTCTGCTGTTTTACATGATATGATTGTTTAATTGTGTTTAACCTAGATTTGAATAATTTGACTAAGTAACAACTTGGCTAATTACCTAGATTAATTCCATTGTGATTTTAAGGGGTCTAAAAACTATCAAGTGGTATCAGAGTGGGTAGCTCTCTTGTTATTGATCTTTTGATCACTGAGTTGATCCTTAACCCCTGTTGTTATAGATTTTTTGAAAATTGTAATGCTTATTTATCAACTTTCTTACTTTGTGTATTTGTCTCTTGTTGCATCTGTTAATCTTTCCTTGGATTTCTTGGTCTAATCACATGTGATAATGATTATTTGTGTTATACTGCCTTAATCACCTTAAAGGCACGTGATTCTTGTCTTTGGTATTTGGATAGTGGTTGTTCTAGGCATATGACAGGAAACAAAGGATTATTCAAGACTCTCTTTGAAGGAAAGATTGGGACAGTTACTTTTGGATATGGAAGCAAATCTGTGATCAGAGGCATTGGAACTGTGGACGTTTTAGGGTTGTCGGTTTTTGAAGATGTTTGGTATGTTGGTGGACTGAAGGCAAATCTACTCAGCATCAGTCAGATTTGTGATAATGGACTAAATGTTCTCTTCACTAAGTATGAATGTGAGATACTTGATGGTGGAGGTGACTCTATGTGTGTTGGTGTAAGGACAGTAGACAACTGTTATGGATTGACACCAAGCATAAACAACAAGTGCTTTAGTGCAAAGATTGATCAAGTTGATTTGTGGCATCAACGTTTTTGGCATGCAAGTCATAAGCAGTTAGAATAAATTTTCAAATGTGATGCAGTTGTTGGTTTACCTAAGTTTGAAAAGATAGATAAGTGCATATATGGACCATGTCAGATAGGTAAACAGATAAAATCTAAACATCCGTCTGTGGCAAGTGTTCAAACTTCAAGACCATTGGAGTTACTTCACATTGATCTCATGGGTCCTACTAGAGTTCAGAGTTTAGGTGGAAAGAAATATATTTTGGTGGTTGTGGATGACTTTACTAGATATACTTGGGTTGTGCTTTTGAAAGATAAAGCTAAGGCTCCTGAGAAGATGATACATCTGTGCAAAAAGTTGCAGGTTGAGAAAGATACTGTGATAGTCAGAATCAGAAGTGACCATGGAAGAGAATTTGAGAATACCAAGCTAGCTACTTTCTGTAATGATCAAGGTACACATCAAGAGTTCTTTTCACCCAAGACTTCTCAACAGAATGGAATAGTGGAATGGAAAAATAGGGTTGTTCAGGAGATGGCACGTGTCATGCTACATAATAAAGAGTTACCCAAATCCTTCTAGGAGAAGCAGTTAACACTGCTTGTCATACACTCAACTGGGTGTATTTCAAACTTGATTCCAAGAAGACTCCTTATGAACTTTGGAGAGGAAAGAAGCCCGTTGTTAAGTATTTCAGGATATTTGGTAGTGATTGTTACATTCTACGTGATAGAGAGAACCTAGAAAAATTTGTTGTAAAGAGTGACAAGGGATATTTTCTAGGGTACTCCTCTACTAGTAGAGCATATAGAGTGTACAATCTGAGAACCAAAACAGTGATGGAATCATCAAATGTTGTGATTAATGAGGAAGTATGTTCTGAAGCACAGTTAGAAAATATTGCTTCGGTTCAAGATAAGCCTGTGGAGGTTGATGACTCATTCCTTGTTAATTATGTTGGAAAGCATAGTGATGAAGAGTTGATGGTGCTGAATGATCTTGTGTCTGTTCCATCAAGTCTGGAACCATCCACACCGGTATATGAGACTCAACAAGCACTACATGAGTTCAGTCCTTCATCAGAACAAAAAAGTACCTCAACATCTCTAGTCAAAGGTCTTTCCTCTAGAGTAAGGCTTAATCATCCCTCCTCAAACATATTGGGAAGTTTAAATGATAACATGAGATTAAGATCAAAAGGTTTAAGTGTAATTACTCACTTATGCTATCTGTCCCAATTCGAACCGAAAAAGGTAGATGAAGCTCTTCAAGATGCTGACTGGGTAAACTCCATGCATGAAGAACTTCATCAGTTTGTTCGGAATGATGTGTGGGAATTAGTTCCTAGAACAAAGGGTGTAAATGTGATTGGAACTAAGTGAATCTTTAAGAACAAGTCTGATGAACATGGCACTGTTATCAGAAATAAATCTAGACTTGTTGCTCAAGGTTACACACAAGTGGAAGGGGTTGACTTCAATGAGACTTTTGCACCGATAGCAAGACTGGAATCCATTAGGATACTTTTGGCTATAGCTAGTCATTTAAATTTCAAGTTATACCAAATGGATGTCAAAAATGCCTTCTTAAATGGAATGTTGCAAGAAGAAGTATATGTGGAACAATCGAAGGGTTTTGTTGATCCTCACAGACCGAATGATGTGTATAAATTGAAGAGAGCACTGTATGGTTTGAAACAAGCTCCATGAGCCTGGTATGATAGATTGACTGCATATCTAACTGAGCATGGATTCAAAAGGGGATCTGCAGACACTACTCTTTTCATAAGAAAGGATAAGAATAGTTTTGTTGTAGGTCAAATCTATGTTGATGATATTGTTTTTGGTACTACTAATGACTCTCTTGCTCATTCTTTTGCAGATGAAATGAAGGCTATGTTCGAAATGAGTATGGTTGGTGAACTAACTTATTTTTTGGGATTACAGGTAAAGCAAATGGACTCAGGAATCTACATCAACCAAGCAAAATATGCAAGGAATCTAGTCAAGAGATTTGGATTGGACAATGCTGCACATGCTAGAACACCAATGGCTACCAATGCAAAATTAACAAATGATCCATCAGGTGAGTCTGTTGATGTTACTTTATATAGAAGTATGATTGGATGCTTGTTGTATTTGACTGCTAGTAGGCCTGGTATTGTCTTTAGTGTTGGTGTTTGTTCTAGATTTCAATCTAATCCTAAAGTTTCACACTTAAATGCTGTCAAAAGAATTATTAAATATGTTGGTAGAACTTGTGATTATGGATTATTTTATAGTAAAGAGTCTAATCTGTCTCTTGCTAGTTTTTTTTATTCTGATTGGGCTGGTAATGCTGATGATAGAAAAAAGCACCACTGGTAGGTGTTTTTATGTAAGAGCCAATCTTGTTGCTTGGATGAGTAAAAAACAAAATTTTGTGTCTTTGTCTACTGTAGAGGCAGAATATATTGTTGCTGAAAGTTGTTGCTCATAGCTTCTTTGGATGAAAAAGGTTTTAACTAATTATGGGATATCTCAAGATACCATGGTTGTTTACTGCAATAACTCTAGTTATATTGATATATCTAAGAACCCCGTTCAACATTCTAAGACTAAGCACATAGAGATTAGGTATCACTTCATTAGGGATCTTGTTGAGAGAAAGATTATGTGTCTTGAGTATATCCCTACTGAGCGTCAAAATGCCGACATCTTCACCAAACCTCTTGATAGAAGTAAGTTTGAGACCCTTCGTCAAGTAATTGGTGTGATTCTGTGTCCTTGAGTTGTCTTGGCTTTCTTGGTCCTTGTGCTTCATTGCTTTTCCCTTTGTGACTATTGTTCTTTGTTCTTTGGTTTTTGTGTTTTTCGTTTTGTCTCTAGGAGTTGCATTGCATTACATTCATGCATTTCATTCTAGGTTTTATTTTATTTTATTTTATATTTTTTATTATTTATATATATATATATATATATATATAGCTTTGCCTTTACTTGCATTACTTTTACTTGCATTATTTTCAATCTATATTATCACTGTATAACTGTGCTTCCGCTTCCAACGCCGTGTCCCTTCCCCCTTTATGGTATCAGAGCCACTCTTTTCTGGCCGGTGATAGTGTTGTTGTGTTCTCTGTCTCTCCGTCTGTGTCTACCCGAAACTTTGGTGCTCAGTTGTTGTGTCCCCTTCTTACCGTCGTTGGCGCCACCCTAGTCGTAAAGTGAATTCCTAGAACCGAACTGTAAGGCCCGTTTGAGCCAAGAGAGGGCGTGTAGGGCATGAGAGGTATAAGGTTGGTTAGGGTATGTGTTACGAAATGCAACGGTTGTGAGAAAAACATGATAATTGAGTGTTAAAACTAGGATAGTATGGATAGATTGTGGAGATCCAACTCTTCTATCAGCTCCAGGACTGATTGTCCTCTTGGTATTGTAAATGTTGAAGATCACAATGTTGAAAGATGTGATGCTTCTGTTCTCATGTGTTTACATGATGCTAAATCTAAGAATTTTAAAAATAACATTCTTTCTATGGCTGATGTTTCTTTGAATGATCATGCTTGTTTAAACTATTATTCTAATGCTTCTTGTTTGTATAGAAAAACTACTAAAGAAAGGGATAATGATAAATCTATTAACCCCAACTTTACTCCCATTGATAATTTTAACTATGTTAACCAATTAAGAGTTTTGACTGTTTCAAATGAAAACTTTGAAGTTGATTTGGTTCCTTTATATGATGAATTTATGCTTTCAAAAAATCAAATTAAACGAAAATACTTCCAAAATAATTTTGCTCAGTCTGACAAAAACCATGTCAAGAGTAAATGGTTAGAAAAAATGAAACAATTGAAAAAACATATTTTATTTTTTGATTTTCTTGAAAACTATTATGTTCCAAATAATGAAGTTTCAAAACAACATTTGAGTATGATAAGAAAATCAAATTTTGTTAAAACATCCTCTTTTAAGATTTCTAATGATCAAACTCCTATCACTAGTCTTATTGAACAATCCAACTCTACTAATAAATCTTTGCATGTCATTGACCAACAACCTGACCATATTGAAAATACTGCTCCTGAAAAATCTGTTTTAATTGAGAAACCTTTATTTGATTTATCCAGTAAAAAGGAGAATGTCTTGCTCAAGACTTCTCCATCTAAAATGCTTGAAGTCGTTGATAAAATGCTTTCTGATTTAAAAATTAAACTTGAAGGTACTTCTAAAAGTACACCTTGCACTATTTCAAAAAATGAAAAAGAAATTGTTTCTAATAAACATACTGATTCTGACACTATTTCTTCTGTTCCTGCTAAAGAGATTTTAAATGATAAATTACCAGAAACCAAAAGATTTGTTGAAAATTCCGAACCCATGTCTTTTACACAAAATTTGTATTCCAGATCTATTCCTCCTGATATACAGTTTCAAGAAAGAGTTTTTCAACCACAATTTTCTGTTACTATTGATGAACTTTACATATGGAATATTGCTGGATTATCTGAAGTTGGTATTGCTCATCAAAATAACTATGACATGGATCAACCTGATATTGTTGATTTACTTGTTAATGATTTTTCTAGCACTCTTCATAAATTGCCTATATTTGCTAAACATATTGGTTGCAGTACTCTTGGTTGCGGTACTATTGATGACCTAAATACTCCGATCTATACCATTCCTAAATATTTTATTAGTATTCCTTCTAATATTTCACCTCAAGTTTCTGGATTGTTGAATATTTTAAGAAGTTCTACTATTAATGGTTACAAATGGTATCAAGATGTTTTTGTTTCCAGGGATATGCTTCAGCAAGATTGCCATAAGCCTTGTTGGAAAGAAAGGTTTATTGACGGTTTGCCTCCAATCTTTGCTCCTAAGGTAAAACAGGTGTTAATAAATGCAAATGATTCTCTTATTTATGATAACATTTTTAATACTATTAAAAATTTTGATGCTAGTATGAATAATAATAAAAAACTATTAATGTATCAATTACAGATTAAGAAAAAAGCTAATTTTTGTAAACAAAATGGTCTGCCTCCTATTAGACAAAAAAGGAAGAAACATGATAAGAGTTACAAAATATATAGTCATAAAAAATATAAAAGATACAAAAACAACTTTGATAAACCTAATAATTTTCATGTTAAAAAGAAAAATGTTTCTGGAAAATATGAGCAACTTGGTAAGTTTAAAAATAAGTTTCACATGTTAAAAATTATTAATAAAGACCAAAAAGAACCATTTAAAATCCTTGAATCAAATAATTCGTCTAATTCGTTGAAAGATGATTTTTCCTTTTTAAACTTGGTAAAACTGTTAAAAACAATTTCCTGTAAAAATATTAAATTTGTTAAAACTCTGGCTAAAATTAAAGAAAATGAAAAATCAACTTTAAGCTTTAAAGAACCTTTTAAAAGGCTAAATAAAGAAAAATCCAAAGATTTAACTGTTAATGATTTACAGCATGAAATTAATACTATTAAGCAAGAGATAAGCGAGTTAAAACATAAAAATAAGAATATTAATCCAGAGCTGATAATGCTAAAAGTTAGTAAAATTGATAAAAAATATGATGAGCACAAAGACGGAGATGAATCCAGTCAACAGGCTCTTCTTTCTGATAAAGGTATTACTAATGTTTTCATTGATTCTCAACTTGCTCTTGTCAATAAAATACTTCTTCCAAAATGGTTTACAAAAGTTAAAATTGTCGTTTCTCCTGATTATCATTTCACTGTTATTGCCATGATTGATTCTGGTGCAGATATGAACTGTATCCAAGAAGGATTGATCCCTTCAAAATATTTTGAAAAATCAACTGAAAGATTGGTTTCAGCTAATGGTTCCCAAATGAAAATCAAATATGAATTGAATAATGCTCATGTCTGCCATGATAATGTTTGCTTCAAGATTCCTTCTGTTCTTGTCAAAAATATGACTAATAAAGTGATTCTTGGTTTGCCTTTTATAAATGCTTTGTATCCTTTTCTGGTTGAACATGATGGAATTACTACTGATCCTTTTGGACAAAAAGTAAAATTCAAATTCGCTTCAAAAACTGAAATTGATGATGCTTTAAACTTGATCCATGCTAAAGTTAAACATCTTAACTTCCTTCAACAAGAAGTTAGATACAAGAAAATTGCTGAACAAATTTCTAATAAATTATTGCAATCAAAAATTGATAATTTTCAAAAAATGTTGATTGATAATGTTTGTTCTGATGTTCCCAATGCTTTTTGGCATAGAAAGAAACATATTGTTGACTTGCCTTATGTTAAAGATTTTAATGAGAAAAATATCCCCACCAAAGCTCGTCCTATTCAAATGAATGCTGAAACTGTTGAATTTTGTAAAAAGGAAATTAGTGATTTATTGGAGAAAAAATTAATTAGGAATAGCAAGTCCCCTTGGTCTTGTTCTGCTTTTTATGTTCAGAAAAATGCTGAGATCGAAAGAGGAACCCCTCGATTAGTAATTAACTACAAACCTTTGAATAAGGTTTTAGAATGGATTAGATATCCTATTCCCAATAAGAATGACCTGGTTCATAGGCTAAGTGAAGCTGTAGTATTCTCCAAGTTTGACATGAAGTCTGGGTTCTGGCAAATCCAGATTAGTGAAAAAGATAGGTACAAGACTGCTTTTACCACTCCTTTTGGACATTATGAGTGGAATGTTATGCCTTTTGGTCTTAAGAATGCCCCAAGTGAGTTTCAAAACATTATGAATGATATTTTTAATTCATTCAGTCATTTTACCATTGTTTACATTGATGATGTTCTTGTCTACTCTAGTTCTATTGATGAACATTGGAAACACTTGCATTCATTCTTAGATACTATCAAAAGAAATGGTCTTGTTGTCTCTGCTAAAAAGGTCAAATTGTTTCAAACAAAAGTTCGTTTCCTTGGCTTTGACATATCTGAAGGACAGATTCGTCCCATTGATAGGGCCATCCAATTTGCTGATAAGTTTCCTGATGTTATCACTGAGAAAACTCAGCTCCAAAGATTTCTTGGGTCTTTAAATTACGTTGCTGATTTTTACAAAGATATGAGAAAACAATGTAAACCTCTATTTGATAGGTTAAAAAGTAATCCTCCTCCTTGGTCTGATATTCATACTTCCCTTGTTAAACAAATTAAATCCCATGTTAGGACATTGCCTTGTCTTGGTATTCCCACCGTTAGTGCTTTCAAAATTGTTGAGACAGATGCTTCGAATTTTGGTTATGGAGGTATTCTGAAACAAAGAATTTCCCCAGAGTCACCTGAGCAAATTGTCCGTTTCCATTCCGGTATTTGGAATAATGCACAGTTAAACTACAGTACTATTAAAAAAGAAATTTTATCTATAGTTCTATGTATTTCAAAATTTCAAAGTGATTTATTAAACCAAAAATTTTTGCTACGAATTGATTGCAAAAGTGCTAAATATGTTATTGAAAAAGATGTTGAAAATATTGCTTCAAAACATATTTTTGCTAGATGGCAAGCTATTTTGAGCGTTTTTGATTTTGATATTGAATATATTAAAGGATCCCAAAATGCCATCCCTGATTTCCTTACCCGTGAATTTCTGCAGTGTCATAATGGCAAGTAGAAGGTCAAGTGACAACAAGACGCCTGACAGTAATAATCAAATTGTTAAAATTGAGCCTGCTTCCCCTATAAACACTGTTAACCGTTTCACTACTTTAGGGACTATTCCCAAACCCAATTATTCTTCTGTTTTAGCTTCTACATATGATCCCTATACTCTAACCCATAGTCATCGACCTGTTCAAACTGCTTTCCCCAGAAACCCCAATGCTTCCCAGTATGTTAAAA
This sequence comes from Quercus wislizeni, assembly GCA_023055345.1. Taxonomy (NCBI): domain Eukaryota; kingdom Viridiplantae; phylum Streptophyta; class Magnoliopsida; order Fagales; family Fagaceae; genus Quercus; species Quercus wislizeni. Next base: position 28,627,127 of record JALGQJ010000007.1, read on the forward strand.
AACGTTATGTTCAAAACCTGTTTTCTGTCGAGCCAAATAGGGCCTCCATCACTAATCCTTTTAGACTTGCTACCAGCTACTTTCCTCCACTATTTCATTGGATCCCTGAGCACAATGAAAAAACTGTGCGATATTATTCTACAATATTACAACATGAAAATTCAATTGTTATCAAGCCCATTAAAGACAAGACTAATGGGGAAAAAATTATTTATCACAGTGTTTCCTTAAAACACATTATTTCCGAAGAAATGTGGGGCCCCTGTCCTACCGCTACAAGATCATTATCGAATTGCCCTATTCCCTACTCTTACCATGATTATATTACAGCCTGGTTCAGATTCATGCTTCACCAAAATGAAACCATGTCTCACTCATGGTTTGTCAATTTTCACAAAGACTTTGACTCTGTTTTCCCTCTCTGGTTCATCCGATGGTGGACTCAGTTTGGTTCTGCTGTTGAAATATTTCCTGCACAATTGACAGACTGTTTCAGAAATTTCTCATTAAGGCTCAAACCTGACACTCATGGAGCCAAATTTCCCCCTCTACTACATTTTATTAAAAAATATAAGATTCCTTGGATTCTAAAATGGCAATATGCCAAAGAAGATGATGTTCTAGCAAGATGTTGGTATGTTAAATGGTGGGATAGGTTTTCTCACACTGATTCTATTATTAACAATGTTGAAAGGGACTTCCTTGCTTCACATGTTTCCCCATTAAAGATTACTACTCCAGTACAAACAGCTGCAACTGACGCACCTGCTTCCTCATCAACAAAAAATGTTACACCTTCCACTAAATCCAAAAAAAAAAACGTTCTCCTTTAGATGCAATCCGCAATGATCCTGAAGCTTTGTATGCACTATTATCTAAAATGGTTAAGGATGATGAAGCTCCTAATTCAGATGCTACCAATTCAGATGATGAAAAGACCTCTCAGGTCTCTGTGTCAAAAGACCCCTACTACCAAACCTATCCTTATCCACAAGATTGGTTTGCACATGATGAAGAAAATCCTGAGGACTAGAAATTAATATTTGGCTGGCCTGCACAAAGGCCAAAATGCTTCAAAAAGAATTGCTTCAAGACATTATGCTTCAAAAAGAATTACTTCAAGACATCTACTCTCCGTTTGGCACTCCGGTCAAAAGTGGCAATGAGTGCTATCATTTCAAGCATGCTCCAAAATTCAAAATGCAATCTCATACTAGTGCTGGATATCTTGCTTCTAACAAGGGTTGGGAGTCTTTTAAAAAGAAAAAACAAAAAAGGATTCTCCATGACTACACCTTTTGTCATATGCTTTGGTCATGATTCTCTACACTTTGCCATGCTTCCTCTGACACCATCTACTACAAAGACAATAATTTTGGGTTCTACAACTGATTCCCCACGTTTTGGGGCAAAAAGGGAAATTCACTATTCACTGTTACTATTCATCTGTCACTATTCACTGTCACTATTCACTGTTACTATTCACAGTTACTGTTCACTCCGAAATTTTGCCTATTTAAGGGGGGCTGTCCCTTATATTTGAAGTAAGTGTTTTAAGTGCTTAGTTCAGGACTTCTTCCCTAGAGAGAGTCTTCACTTGTGAGCCTTTCTTTGAGAATTCCTTGCTTACTACACTTCCTACCTTCTCTACAAAGCTTGTAACTCCTAAAACCTTGTAACTATTTCCAACTTGTAATCACTACTACTGTAAGTGTTCAATTTTACTTTCAATAACAAGTAATTTCAGTTTTATGTTCATTACTTGCATTATCTTACTTGTTGCCACCGCCACCTTGGGCGGATTACCGCCATCACGGACGGTTCTATAATTCTTTCTTTTCTTTAACTATTTAAGCTATACCCCCTACTTGGCTGGCTCTGCCGCCTACCTGGCTGGTCTTATAGCTTTGCCTTTACTTGCATTACTTTTACTTGCATTATTTTCAATCTATATTATCACTGTATAACTGTGCTTCCGCTTCCAACGCCGTGTCCCTTCCCCCTTTATAAAGCGGAAGCACAGTTATACCGTGGCCCTATTTGGGAACATCAGAACAAACATTATCAATCAACATTTTTTGAAAATTATCAATTTTTGACTGCAATAATTTATTAGAAATTTGTTCAGCAATTTTCTTGTATCTAACTTCTTGTTGAAGGAAGTTAAGATGTTTAAATTTAGCATGAATCAAGTTTAAAGCATCATCAATTTCAGTTTTTGGAGCAAATTTGAATTTTACTTTCTGTCCAAAAGGATCAGTAGTAATTCCATCATGTTCAACAAGAAAAGGATACAAAGCATTTATAAAAGGCAAACCAAAAATCACTTTATCAGTCATATTTTTGACAGGAACAGAAGGAATCTTGAAGCAAACATTACCATGGCAGACATGAGCATTATTCAATTCATATTTGATTTTCATTTGAGAACCATTAGCTGAAACCAATCTTTCGGTTGATTTTTCAAAATATTTTGAAGGGATCAATCCTTCTTGGATACAGTTCATATCCGCACCAGAATCAATCATGGCAATAACAGTGAAATGATAATCAGGAGAAACGACAATTTTAACTTTTGTAAACCATTTTGGAAGAAGTATTTTATTGACAAGAGCAAGTTGAGAATCAATGAAAACATCAGTAATACCTTTATCAGAAAGAAGAGCCTGTTGACTGGATTCATCTCCATCTTTGTGCTCATCATGTTTTTTATCAATTTTAGGTTTTTTATCAATTTTACCAACTTTTAGCATTATCAGCTCTGGATTAATATTCTTATTTTTATGTTTTAACTCGCTTATCTCTTGTTTAATAGTATTAATTTCATGCTGTAAATCATTAATAGTTAAATCTTTGGATTTTTCTTTATTTAGCCTTTTAAAAGGTTCTTTAAAGCTTAAAGTTGATTTTTCATTCTCTTTACTTTTAGTAAGAGTTTTAACAAATTTAATATTTTTACAGGGAATTATTTTTAACAGATTTTACAAGTTTAAAGAAGAAAAATCATCTTCCAAAGAATTAGACGAATTATTTGATTCAAGGATTTTAAATAGTTCTTTTTTTATTTCTATTATCAATTTTTAACATGTGAAACTTATTTTTAAACTTACCAAGTTGTTTGTATTTTCCAAAAACATTTTTCTTTTTAACATGAAAATCATTAGGTTTACCAAAGTTGTTTTTGTATCTTTTATATTTTTTATGACTATATATTTTGTAACTCTTATCATGTTTCTTCCCTTTTTGTCTAATAGGAGGCAGACCATTTTGTTTACAAAAATTAGCTTTTTCCCTAATCTGTAATTGATACGTTAATAGTTTTTTATGACTACACATACTAGGATCAAATTTTTTAATAGCATTAAAAATGTTATCATCAGTTAGGTTATCATAATTAAGAGAATCATTTGTATTCATTAACACCTGTTTTACCTTATGAGCAAAGATTGGAGGTGGATCGTCAATAAACCTTTCTTTCCAACAAGGCTTATGGCAATCTTGCTGAAGCATATCCCTGGAAACAAAAACATCTTGATACCATTTGTAACCATTAATAGTAGAACTTCTTAAAACATTCAACAATCCAGAAACTTGAGGAGAAATATTAGAAGGAATACTAATAAAATATTTAGGAATGGTATAGATCGGAGTATTTAGGTCATCAATAGTACCGCAACCAAGAGTACTGCAACCAATATGTTTAGCAAAAATAGGCAATTTATGAAGAGTGCTAGAAAAATCATTAACAAGTAAATCAACAATATCAGGTTGATCAATGTCATAGTTATTTTGATGAGCAATACGAACTTCAGACATATGGCTTATGATTTTTTGTTCAGATAATTCAGCAATATTCCATTTGTAGAGTTCATCAATAGTAACAGAAAATTGTGGTTGAAAAACTCTTTCTTGAAACTGTATATCAGGAGGAATAGATCTGGAATACCAATTTTGTGTAAAAGACATGGGTTCGGAATTTTCAACAAATCTTTTGGTTTCTGGTAATTTATCATTTAAAATCTCTTTAGCAGGAACAGAAGAAATAGTGTCAGAATCAGTATGTTTATTAGAAACAATTTCTTTTTCATTTTTTGAAATAGTGCAAGGTGTACTTTTAGAAGTACCTTCAAGTTTAATTTTTAAATCAGAAAGCATTTTATCAACGACTTCAAGCATTTTAGATGGAGAAGTCTTGAGCAAGACATTCTCCTTTTTACTGGATAAATCAAATAAAGGTTTCTCAATTAAAACAGATTTTTCAGGAGCAGTATTTTCAATATGGTCAGGTTGTTGGTCAATGACATGCAAAGATTTATTAGTAGAGTTGGATTGTTCAATAAGACTAGTGATAGGAGTTTGATCATTAGAAATCTTAAAAGAGGATGTTTTAACAAAATTTGATTTTCTTATCATACTCAAATGTTGTTTTGAAACTTCATTATTTGGAACATAATAGTTTTCAAGAAAATCAAAAAATAAAATATGTTCTTTCAATTGTTTCATTTTTTCTAACCATTTACTCTTGACATGGTTTTTGTCAGACTAAGCAAAATTATTTTGGAAGTATTTTCGTTTAATTTGATTTTTTGAAAGCATAAATTCATCATACAAAGGAACCAAATCAACTTCAAAGTTTTCATTTGAAACAGTCAAAACTCTTAATTGGTTAACATAGTTAAAATTATCAATGGGAGTAAAGTTGGGGTTAATAGATTTATCATTATCCCTTTCTTTAGTAGTTTTTCTATACAAACAAGAAGCATTAGAATAATAGTTAAAACAAGCATGATCATTCAAAGATACCATAAAGGGGGAAGGGACACGGCGTTGGAAGCGGAAGCACAGTTATACAGTGATAATATAGCTTGAAAATAATGCAAGTAAAAGTAATGCAAGTAAATGCAAAGCTATAAGACCAGCCAGGTAGGCGGCAGAGCCAGCCAAGTAGGGGGTATAGCTTGTATATTTTAAAGTAAACAAAAGAAATTTAGAACCGTCCGGGATGGCGGTAATCCGTCCAAGGTGGCGGTAGCAACAAGTAAGATAATGCAAATAATGAACATAAAACTGAAATTACTTGTTATTGAAAGTAAAATTGAACACTTACAGTAGTAGTGATTACAAGTTGGAAATAGTTACAAGGCTTTAGGAGTTACAAGCTTTGTAGAGAAGGTAGGAAGTGTAGTAAGCAAGGATATTCTCACAAAGAAAGGCTCTCAAGGGAAAACTCTCTCTAAGGAAGAAGTCCTGAACTAAGCACTTAAAACACTTACTTGAAATATAAGGGACAGCCCCCCTTAAATAGACAAAATTTCGGAGTGAACAGTAACAGTGAATAGTAACAGTGAATAGTGACAGATGAATAGTAACAGTGAATAGTGAATTTCCTTTTTTGCCCCAAAACGTGGGGAATCAGTTGTAGAACCCAAAATTCTTGTCTTTGTAGTAGATGGTGTCAGAGGAAGCATGGCAAAGTGTAGAGAATCATGACCAAAGCATATGACAAAAGGTGTAGTCATGGAGAATCCTCCTTTTTTGTTTTTTCTTTTTAGAAAGACTCCCAACCCTTGTCAGAAGCAAGATATCCAGCACTAGTATGAGATTGCATTTTGAATTTTGGAGCATGCTTGAAATGATAGCACTCATTGCAACTTTTGACTGGAGTGCCAAACGGAGAGTAGATGTCTTGAAGTAATTCTTTTTGAAGCATTTTGGCCTTTGTGCAGGCCAGCCAAATATTAATTTCTAGTCCTCAGGATTTTCTTCATCATGTGCAAACCAATCTTGTGGATAAGGATAGGTTTGGTAGTAGGGGTCTTTTGACACAGAGACCTGAGAGGTCTTTTCATCATCTGAATTGGTAGCATCTGAATTAGGAGCTTCATCATCCTTAACCATTTTAGATAATAGTGCATACAAAGCTTCAGGATCATTGCGGATTGCATCTAAAGGAGAACTTTTCTTTTTGGATTTAGTGGAAGGTGTAACATTTTTTGTTGATGAGGACGCAGGTGCGTCAGTTGCAGCTGTTTGTACTGGAGTAGTAATCTTTAATGGGGAAACATGTGAAGCAAGGAAGTCCCTTTCAACATTGTTAATAATAGAATCAGTGTGAGAAAACCTATCCCACCATTTAACATACCAACATCTTGCTAGAACATCATCTTCTTTGGCATATTGCCATTTTAAAATCCAAGGAATCTTATATTTTTTAATAAAATGTAGTAGAGGGGGAAATTTGGCTCCATGAGTGTCAGGTTTGAGCCTTAATGAGAAATTTCTGAAACAGTCTGTCAATTGTGCAGGAAATATTTCAACAGCAGAACCAAACTGAGTCCACCATCGGATGAACCAGAGAGGGAAAACAGAGTATCTGAACCAGGCTGTAATATAATCATGGTAAGAGTAGGGAATAGGGCAATTCGGTAATGATCTTGTAGCGGTAGGACAGGGGCCCCACATTTCTTCGGAAATAATGTGTTTTAAGGAAACACTGTGATAAATAATTTTTTCCCCATTAGTCTTGTCTTTAATGGGCTTGATAACAATTGAATTTTCATGTTGCAATATTGTAGAATAATATCGCACAGTCTTTTGATTGTGCTCAGGGATCCAATGAAATAGTGGAGGAAAGTAGCTGGTAGCAAGTCTAAAAGGATTAGTGATAGAGGCCCTATTTGGCTCGACAGAAAGCAGGTTTTGAACATAACGTTTTTTAACATACTGGGAAGCATTGGGGTTTCTAGGGAAAGCAGTTTGAACAGGTCGATGACTATGGGTTAGAGTATAGGGATCATATGTAGCAGCTAAAACAGAAGAATAATTGGGTTTGGGAATAGTCCCTAAAGTGGTGAAACGGTTAACAGTGTTTATAGGGGAAGCAGGCTCAACTTTAACAATTTGATTATTACTGTCAGGCGTCTTGTTGTCACTTGACCTTCTACTTGCCATTATGACACTGCAGAAATTCACGGGTAAGGAAATCAGGGATGGCATTTTGGGATCCTTTAATATATTCAATATCAAAATCGAAAACGCTCAAAATGGCTTGCCATCTAGCAAAAATATGTTTTGAAGCAATATTTTCAACATCTTTTTCAATAACATATTTAGCACTTTTGCAATCAATTCGTAGCAAAAATTTTTGGTTTAATAAATCACTTTGGAATTTTGAAATACATAGAACTATAGATAAAATTTCTTTTTTAATAGTACTGCAGTTTAACTGTGCATTATTCCAAATACCGGAATGGAAATGGACAATTTGCTCAGGTGACTTTGGGGAAACTCTTTGTTTCAGAATACCTCCATAACCAAAATCCGAGGCATCTGTTTCAACAATTTTGAAAGCACTAACGGTGGGAATACCAAGACAAGGTAATGTCCTAACATGAGATTTAATTTGTTTAACAAGGGAAGTATGAATATCAGACCAAGGAGGAGGATTACTCTTTAACCTATCAAATAGAGGTTTACATTGTTTTCTCATATCCTTGTAAAAATCAGCAACATAATTTAATGACCCAAGAAATCTTTGGAGCTGAGTTTTCTCAGTGATAATATCAGGAAACTTATCAGCAAATTGGATGGCCCTATCAATAGGACGAATCTGTCCTTCAGATATGTCAAAGCCAAGGAAACGAACTTTTGTTTGAAACAATTTGACCTTTTTAGCAGAGACAACAAGACCATTTCTTTTGATAGTATCTAAGAATGAATGCAAGTGTTTCCAATGTTCATCAATAGAACTAGAGTAGACAAGAACATCATCAATGTAAACAATGGTAAAATGACTGAATGAATTAAAAATATCATTCATAATGTTTTGAAACTCACTTGGGGCATTCTTAAGACCAAAAGGCATAGCATTCCACTCATAATGTCCAAAAGGAGTGGTAAAAGCAGTCTTGTACCTATCTTTTTCACTAATCTGGATTTGCCAGAACCCAGACTTCATGTCAAACTTGGAGAATACTACAGCTTCACTTAGCCTATGAACCAGGTCATTCTTATTGGGAATAGGATATCTAATCCATTCTAAAACCTTATTCAAAGGTTTGTAGTTAATTACTAATCGAGGGGTTCCTCTTTCGATCTCAGCATTTTTCTGAACATAAAAAGCAGAACAAGACCAAGGGGACTTGCTATTCCTAATTAATTTTTTCTCCAATAAATCACTAATTTCTTTTTTACAAAATTCAACAGTTTCAGCATTCATTTGAATAGGACGAGCTTTGGTGGGGATATTTTTCTCATTAAAATCTTTAACATAAGGCAAGTCAACAATATGTTTCTTTCTATGCCAAAAAGCATTGGGAACATCAGAACAAACATTATCAATCAACATTTTTTGAAAATTATCAATTTTTGATTGCAATAATTTATTAGAAATTTGTTCAGCAATTTTCTTGTATCTAACTTCTTGTTGAAGGAAGTTAAGATGTTTAACTTTAGCACGGATCAAGTTTAAAGCATCATCAATTTCAGTTTTTGAAGCGAATTTGAATTTTACTTTTTGTCCAAAAGGATCAGTAGTAATTCCATCATGTTCAACCAGAAAAGGATACAAAGCATTTATAAAAGGCAAACCAAGAATCACTTTATCAGTCATATTTTTGACAAGAACAGAAGGAATCTTGAAGCAAACATTATCATGGCAGACATGAGCATTATTCAATTCATATTTGATTTTCATTTGGGAACCATTAGCTGAAACCAATCTTTCAGTTGATTTTTCAAAATATTTTGAAGGGATCAATCCTTCTTGGATACAGTTCATATCTGCACCAGAATCAATCATGGCAATAACAGTGAAATGATAATCAGGAGAAACGACAAATTTAACTTTTGTAAACCATTTTGGAAGAAGTATTTTATTGACAAGAGCAAGTTGAGAATCAATGAAAACATTAGTAATACCTTTATCAGAAAGAAGAGCCTGTTGACTGGATTCATCTCCATCTTTGTGCTCATCATATTTTTTATCAATTTTACTAACTTTTAGCATTATCAGCTCTGGATTAATATTCTTATTTTTATGTTTTAACTCGCTTATCTCTTGCTTAATAGTATTAATTTCATGCTGTAAATCATTAACAGTTAAATCTTTGGATTTTTCTTTATTTAGCCTTTTAAAAGGTTCTTTAAAGCTTAAAGTTGATTTTTCATTTTCTTTAATTTTAGCCAGAGTTTTAACAAATTTAATATTTTTACAGGGAATTGTTTTTAACAGTTTTACCAAGTTTAAAAAGGAAAAATCATCTTTCAAGGAATTAGAAGAATTATTTGATTCAAGGATTTTAAATAGTTCTTTTTGGTCTTTATTAATAATTTTTAACATGTGAAACTTATTTTTAAACTTACCAAGTTGCTCATATTTTCTAGAAACATTTTTCTTTTTAACATGAAAATTATTAGGTTTATCAAAGTTGTTTTTGTATCTTTTATATTTTTTATGACTATATATTTTGTAACTCTTATCATGTTTCTTCCTTTTTTGTCTAATAGGAGGCAGACCATTTTGTTTACAAAAATTAGCTTTTTTCTTAATCTGTAATTGATACATTAATAGTTTTTTATTATTATTCATACTAGCATCAAAATTTTTAATAGTATTAAAAATGTTATCATAAATAAGAGAATCATTTGCATTTATTAACACCTGTTTTACCTTAGGAGCAAAGATTGGAGGCAAACCGTCAATAAACCTTTCTTTCCAACAAGGCTTATGGCAATCTTGCTGAAGCATATCCCTGGAAACAAAAACATCTTGATACCATTTGTAACCATTAATAGTAGAACTTCTTAAAATATTCAACAATCCAGAAACTTGAGGTGAAATATTAGAAGGAATACTAATAAAATATTTAGGAATGGTATAGATTGGAGTATTTAGGTCATCAATAGTACCGCAACCAAGAGTACTGCAACCAATATGTTTAGCAAAAATAGGCAATTTATGAAGAGTGCTAGAAAAATCATTAACAAGTAAATCAACAATATCAGGTTGATCAATGTCATAGTTATTTTGATGAGCAATACCAACTTCAGATAATCCAGCAATATTCCATATGTAAAGTTCATCAATAGTAACAGAAAATTGTGGTTGAAAAACTCTTTCTTGAAACTGTATATCAGGAGGAATAGATCTGGAATACAAATTTTGTGTAAAAGACATGGGTTCGGAGTTTTCAACAAATCTTTTGGTTTCTGGTAATTCATCATTTAAAATCTCTTTAGCAGGAACAGAAGAAATAGTGTCAGAATCAGTATTTCATCAGAAACAATTTCTTTTTCATTTTTTGAAATAGTGCAAGGTGTACTTCTAGAAGTACCTTCAAGTTTAATTTTTAAATCAGAAAGCATTTTATCAACGACTTCAAGCATGTTAGATGGAGAAGTCTTGAGCAAGACATTCTCTTTTTTACTGGATAAATCAAATAAAGGTTTCTCAATTAAAACAGATTTTTCAGAAGTAGTGTTTTCAATATGGTCAGGTTGTTGGTCAATGACATGCAAAGATTTATTAGTAGAGTTGGATTGTTCAATAGGACTAGTGATAGGAGTTTGATCATTAGAAATCTTAAAAGAGGATGTTTTAACAAAATTTGATTTTCTTATCATATTCAAATGTTGTTTTGAAACTTCATTATTTGGAACATAATAGTTTTCAAGAAAATCAAAAAATAAAATATGTTTTTTCAATTGTTTCATTTTTTCTAACCATTTACTCTTGACATGGTTTTTGTCAGACTGAGCAAAATTATTTTGGAAGTATTTTCGTTTAATTTGATTTTTTGAAAGCATAAATTCATCATACAAAGGAACCAAATCAACTTCAAAGTTTTCATTTGAAACAGTCAAAACTCTTAATTGGTTAACATAGTTAAAACTATTAATGGGAGTAAAGTTGGGAATTATAGATCTATCGTTATCCCTTTCTTTAGTAGTTTTTCTATATAAACAGGAAGCATTAGAACAAGCATGATCATTCAAAGAAACATCAGATTTAGTACCATGTAAACACATGAGAACAGTAGCACCACAACTCTCAACATTGTGATCTCCATCATTTACAATACCAAGAGGACAATCAGTCCTGGAGCTGATAGAAGAGTTAGATCTCCACAATCTATCCATACTATCCTAGTTTTAACACTCAATTATCATGTTTTTCTCACAACCGTTGCATTTCGTAACACATACCCTAACCAACCTTATACCTCTCATGCCCTACACGCCCTCTCTTGGCTCAAACGGGCCTTACAGTTCGGTTCTAGGAATTCACTTTATGACTAGGGTGGCGCCAACGACGGTAAGAAGGGGACACAACAACTGAGCACCAAAGTTTCGGGTAGACACAGACGGAGAGCCACTCTTTTCTGGCCGGTGATAGTGTTGTTGTGTTCTCTGTCTCTCCGTCTGTGTCTACCCGAAACTTTGGTGCTCAGTTATTGTGTCCCCTTCTTACCGTCGTTGGCGCCACCCTAGTAGTAAAGTGAATTCCTAGAACCGAACTGTAAGGCCCGTTTGAGCCAAGAGAGGGCGTGTAGGGCATGAGAGGTATAAGGTTGGTTAGGGTATGTGTTACGAAATGCAACGGTTGTGAGAAAAACATGATAATTGAGTGTTAAAACTAGGATAGTATGGATAGATTGTGGAGATCCAACTCTTCTATCAGCTCCAGGACTGGTTGTCGATATTGTAAATGAAGAAGATCGCAATGTTGATGATAGTGAGATCCCTGATTTTACTAATTGGACTATTCCTAAGGTTGATACAAAAAATGTTTACAAAATAAGTTGGGCTGAAAGTACTTTTCATTCTGCTTATAAAGTTAGAACTGTTGAACAAATATTCTCTATTTCAAAAACTCATGAAAAATGTTGCCTGTTTACTAAAAAGAATATTGGTGAATTTCTTGCTTCTAAAAAATTCAGCTATCTGCATATTGGTATGGTTCAAGTTGCTATTAAACCTCTTACCCGAAAGGGCATTAATGCTTTTGTTCTCATGTGTTTACGTGATGCTAGATTTAAACATTTTAAAGATAGCATTCTTGGCATGATTACTGCTTCTTTGTATGATGGTCCTGTTTACTTTAGTTGTTATCCTGATCTTACTTTGGCTTTAGATGATGCTAACATTATTAAAGCTTTGACTTTAAATATTGCTTCATCTGGATATCACATGGAAGAAGGTAGTAAACCGTTTGCTTTAATTTATCGCATTTATTATAGATTGTTGGGTACTCAATTAAATCCTAGTGCTATAAATCATAGAGAACCTTCTGGTAAAACTATGTTAATTAAATGTTCAACTCCTGATGCAAAAATTCAAATTCCAAAAATGATTCAATGGCAAGACATCAAACTTCCCACTGAAAGGTTCTTAGAACAAGAATCTCCCATTGCTAAACTCGTTTTTGATGAGCTTGATCTTACTCATATTCAACAATACCTTGATGGTACTGTTAAAATAAGTTTTCAAAATAGTCAACCCTTAAGAATCAATGAAGGAAGACATTCCTTTGCTGGATCTGAAAGTATTTCAAAAAGAGACCACGATCTCAATGAATTTTTGAAAAAGAACTTTTCAAAACCCACTGATTTAAAATCCGACAGTATTTCAAAAAGAGATCAAGATCTCAATGACTTTTTGGAAAAGAATTTTGATAAACCTGTTGATTTAAAATTAAAAGGAATTTCAGATGATAAAGTTAGTAATGTTTACTATTCCACTAAACAAGAACCTTCCTCTCCATATGGCAAGCCTGCTAGTGAAGAAGAAGATGATGGTAATTCTGTTTGTCCATCTGAAAGAGATTTTCCTCCTATTGATACATCTGGTTATATTAAGCAATTAAGAGTTTTGACTGTTTTAAGAGAAGATGTTTTAAACGAAGATTTTAAAGTTGACCTGGTTCCTTTGTATGATGAGTTTATGCTTTCAAAAAACCGGATTAAAAGAAAATATTTCCAAGATAATTTTGCTCAATCTGAGAAAAATCGTGTTAAAAGTAAATGGTTAGAAAAAATGAATCAATTGAAAAAACATATTTTGTTTTTTGATTTCCTTGAAAAACATTATGTTTCAAATGATGAAGTTTCAAAGCAACATTTGAGTGTGATAAAAAAATCAAATTTTATTAAAGAAAAGGTTAAATCTACTATTCGGGCTACTCATCCGCCTCTTGAGACAATTGTGCTGACTTGTCAAGATAAAAAGACAGAAGTTAATGCTACTCCTTTCAAAATTGCTGATGATAAAACCCCTATTGTTAGTATTATTGAACAAAACAATTTTACTAATGAATCTCTGCATATCATTGGTCAACAGCTTGACCGTATTGAAGAAAAAATTGTTGAAAGAACTGTTTCCATAGAAAAACCTGTTTCTGAAAAATCTGTTTCTGTAAAAACTGAGAGGCCTTTGATTGATTTGCCCAGTCAAAGAGAAAAAGTTATGTTCAAAACTTCTCAGTCTAAAATGCTTGAAGTTGTTGACAAAATGCTTTCTGACTTAAAAGTTAAAACTGAAGGTACATCTACAAATACAACTTGCACTATTTCAAAAAATGAAAAAGAAATTGTTTCTGATGAACATACTGATTCTGATACTGTTTCTTCGGTTTCTGCTACAAAGATTTTTGGTAACGATTTTCCAGAAATTAAAAGATTTGTTGGAAATCCGAAACCCGTGTCTTTTACAAAAAATTGGTATTCAAAGCCTACTCCTCCTGATATGCAATTTGAAGAAAGAGTTTTTCAAACACAGTTTTCTGTTTCTGCTGATAAACTTTATGAATGGAATATTGATGGTTTGTCTGAGCAAGAAATCATTAATAAAATGAGTCATATGTCCATGGTTGGTATTGCTTATCAAAATAACCATAATCTAGATCAGCCTGAAATTGTTAATTTGCTTGTTACTGGGTTTTCTGGAACTCTTCGAGGATGGTGGGATTCGTATCTCACAAAAGATTCCAAAGAATCTATTAAAAATGCTGTTAAAAAGAATGATGAAGGTTTGCCTATTTTTGATGAAAGTATTGGTCGCGGTATTCTTGATGGTGTAAATACTCTGATCTATACCATTCTCAAACATTTTGTTGGTACTCCATCTAATATTTCATCTCGTGTTTCTGATTTATTGAATAATTTGAGATGTCCTACTATGACTGATTACAGATGGTACCAAGATGTTTTTATTTCCAGGGTAATGCTTCGAAAAGATTGCCACAAGCCTTATTGGAAAGAAAGGTTTATTGACGGTCTGCCTCCAATCTTTGCTCATAAGGTAAAACAAGTGTTAATGGGAAAAAATGATTCTATTGATTATGATAACTTAACTTATGGAGATATTTTTAGTGCTATTAAAAAACTTGGTATTAACATGTGTAATGATGAAAAATTGTTAAAATACCATTTACAGAATAAGAAAAAAGCTAAATATGAAATGGGTAATTTTTGTGAACAATATGGTTTGCCCCCTATTGCTCCTTCCAGGCAAAAAGGGAAAAAACATGATAAAAGTCACAAAAATTATAATCATAACAAATATAAAAAATACAAAAATAATTTTGTCAAACCTAATGCTTTTTATGCTAAAAAGAAAAATGTTTCCAAAAAATATGATAAACACATGCCAGGAAAAGGTAAATGTTTTAACTGTGGAAAAACTGGTCATTTCAGTAAAGATTGTAATAAAAAACCTGGTAAATTAAAGAATAAGTTTAACATGTTAAAAATTAATGATAAAGAGCAAGAAGAATTGTTCAGAATCCTTGAATCAAACAATCCGTCTGATTCTTTGGAAGATGACTTTTCCTCTTCATCTGATTCTTGTTACCAATCTGCTGATGATTCTTCTGATTCTCCTAATATTAAAATTGGCTGTAGAGATTCTTGTTGTAATATTATTAACTCTGTTAATACTCTCACTAAAAGCGAAGAAAATGAAAAATTAATAATCCAATTAATCAATCAAATTCAAAATCCTGAATTACAAAAAGAATATTTAGATAAATTTAAGAAGAATTTGTTAAAAGATGAAACTGGTAAAAAATTAAAATCAACCATAAACTTTGAAGAAACTTTGGAAAGATTCAATAAAAAGAAATCCAAAGACTTAACTGTTAATGATCTTCAATCGAAAATCACTGTTGTTAAACAAGAAATGCTTGATTTAAAAAACGAGTTTAAAAATCTTAAAAATGATAATCAAAATATTAAACAAGAATTAATAATGTTAAAAATTGATAAAAGCCTTGATCACCAAATTGATAATGAAATAGATGAGCATAAAGATGGAGAAGAATCCAGTCAACAAGCTCTTCTTTCGGAAAAAGGTATTGTGGATCACTTCCAACTTAGTCCTGTCCATAAATTGATTCCTCCAAAATGGTTTACAAAAGTAAAAATTGTTGTTTCCCCGGATTATAATTTCACTGTTATTGCCATGATTGATTCAGGTGCAGATATGAACTGTATCCAAGAAAGATTGATTCCTTCAAAATATTTTGAAAAATCAACTGAAAGATTGGTTTCTGCTAATGGTTCTCAGATGAAAATTAAATATGAATTGAATAATGCTCACATATGCCATAATAATGTCAATTTTAAGATTCCTTCTGTTCTTGTTAAAAATTTAACTGATAAAGTAATTCTTGGTTTACCTTTTATAAATGCTTTATATCCTTTCCTTGTTGAACATGATGGAATTACCACTAATCCTTTTGGACAAAAAATAAAATTCAAATTTGCTTCAAAAACTGAAATAGATATTGACAATCTGACTTATGAAAAAGATTCTCCCATGCATATTCTTGTCCAAGAAATAATGATGAGTTCTTATTCTAAAAACAATACTCACCAAACTAATACTATCAATCGTCCTCACATTTTCAATACTTCTTTGCAGGAATCAGACGATGATGCGAGGATAAGTACCACTAATAAGTGGGATACTAGTAATATTTATACCTATACCACTAGTAAGTGGATTATTATGGCTTCAAAAGGAAAAGCTCCTGTACAGGACTATGCTCAACCCAAAAGGCTCCCAATGGGACGACCTTTCATGATGCATGAAGGCGCTTCTTCTGGGGTAAAATCCAAGGAAGCAATATCCCTTCAAAGAGATGTCCCTGCCAAGGTGACATACTCTAATGGTGATATAATAATTGCTTTACAAGAAGTTTTAGCAAAAAATTTACAATTCCACAATGGTACCTACTCAGAATTACCAGCTTCTATTAAACTCATTCTTGATAACCTGCAATCTGCCTTTATCGAAAAACACCATGAGATTTTCCAACAAACACTTCGAGCCCTTGAAATCCACCTTGTTAACCTCACTGCTCAAAATGAAGTCTACACACACTACTATAAAAAAACCTTTGCTACAGAAGATGACTTCCTTCTAGAAAATGAGGCTTTTAGAAGCCATCATGTTAACCATCTAAATATTACAAATGATTTTTACCTTAGTCAACTCTTTGGCAAAGAGGATATCCATTCAAAGGATAAAATGACTATAATGGGCACAGATTATGCTAGATTGAGCCTTAAGACCCAATCAGTTTTAAGAAGTGCTGTTGCCAACTTGCCAACAGATATACAATTACGTATTCTGGACAGCAAGGCTATGTCTAGATCTTTTGATCTATGGTTCAAATATTTCAAAACACTTGTTACTGCTACTATTCCTGATCCAGATGAGTTAGATGAAGATGATAATGTTTTTCTCCAAGTTGATTGGGAAGAACACTTTGGAAGTAGTCTCAGAGTATATGAAAAGCAACACCCATTTCCTGGCCTCCTGATAAATTTTGATGATGGTTCATATATTGCTGATATTTCAGATGATGATGATGAATATGACAGAGACCCTTACTGGCTTTCTCAAATGTTTGAATATGGTTTAGTCCGATACATGAGATTAACAAGCCATTTTCAAACAAGCCAACTCCCACAAATTATTCAAGATTCAGTTAAAAAATTCAATACTCCTTTTGTTACCATCAGATGTTGGAGTACGTTACCACAATGGGAACGAGATAACTGGATGAATGTCCAGCCCTCAAAGCATCTCATTCTCATTAATGGCCATACTCACCAAGGGCCATGGTTTGAAGGAAATACTCATTTATCTTTTGCTGATCCTTTTACTCTCATAGAATGCTGGAGAAATTATTTTAATAACCAAATTATTAATATTGCCGACAGTCTATGGAAACACTACCATTTCATGGGGAGCACAGATAGAATTGCTGTCTTTGGTCCCAGACCATATTCTGATGCGGTTGCTCATTTAAGGGTGGCTAACCATTGTAATCCTATAAAGTTTCTCATCCCAGGAAAACCTCCAGTATTTCAACCAATATTTTATTGTGGATTCTGTAATAAATATGTCATTTCCCATGATCATGATTGCCATTCTCCACAAGGTCCTTTTGATGGTTATCCTTCCGATGCTGCTTCCACTGATTAATACCAATAAAGATTGATTTTCAAGACATCCCGAATTTAGCGGAACATTTGTCCGTAATACACTTCAGTCAAAAGTTCCAATGAATGCTACTACTTCAAGGTTGCTTCAATATTCAGAATGTAATCCCTCACTCATGCTAAAGATCTTGCTTCTGACATAGGATATTTTGGAGTCTTTCCAAAAAGAAAGGGGAGGATTTTCCATATGCTTTGGTCATCATTCCCTACACTATATTCCCTATGCTTTGGTCATCATTCCCTACACTTTGCCATGCTTCCTCTGACACCATCTACTACAAAGACAAGAATCTTGGGTTCTACAACTGATTCCCCACGTTTTGGGGCAAAAAAGGAAATTCACTATTCATTGTTACTATTCATCTGTCACTATTCAATGTCACTATTCACTGTTACTATTCACTGTTACTGTTCACTCCGAAATTTTGCCTATTTAAGGGGGGCTGTCCCTTATATTTGAAGCAAGTGTTTTAAGTGCTTAGTTCAGGACTTTTTCCTTAGAGAGAGTTTTCCCTTGAGAGCCTTTCTTTGTGAGAATATCCTTGCTTACTACACTTCCTACCTTCTCTACAAAGCTTGTAACTCCTAAAACCTTGTAACTATTTCCAACTTGTAATCACTACTACTGTAAGTGTTCAATTTTACTTTCAATAACAAGTAATTTCAGTTTTATGTTCATTATTTGCATTATCTTACTTGTTGCTACCGCCACCTTGGACGGATTACCGCCATCCCGGACGGTTCTAAATTTCTTTTGTTTACTTTAAAATATACAAGCTATACCCCCTACTTGGCTGGCTCTGCCGCCTACCTGGCTGGTCTTTTATGGGGGGAAGGGACACGGCGTTGGAAGCGGAAGCACAGTTATACAGTGATAATATAGCTTGAAAATAATGCAAGTAAAAGTAATGCAAGTAAATGCAAAGCTATAAGACCAGCCAGGTAGGCGGCAGAGCCAGCCAAGTAGGGGGTATAGCTTAAATAGTTAAAGAAAAGAAAGAA
The DNA here is from genome assembly GCA_023055345.1 of Quercus wislizeni. Lineage (NCBI taxonomy): Eukaryota > Viridiplantae > Streptophyta > Magnoliopsida > Fagales > Fagaceae > Quercus > Quercus wislizeni. The sequence goes on from JALGQJ010000007.1 coordinate 28,645,639, forward strand.
TTATAGAACCGTCCGTGATGGCGGTAATCCGTCCAAGGTGGCGGTAGCAACAAATAGTATAATGCAAGTAATGAACATAAAACTGAAATTACTTGTTATTGAAAGTAAAATTGAACACTTACAGTAGTAGTGATTACAAGTTGGAAATAGTTACAAGGCTTTAGGAATTACAAGCTTTGTAGGGAAGGTAGGAAGTTTGTAGGAAGCAAGGATATTCTCACAAGGAAAGGCTCTCAAGGGAAAACTCTCTCTAAGGAAGAAGTCCTGAACTAAGCACTTAAAACACTTAAAACACTTAAAACACTTACCTCAAATATAAGGGACAGCCCCCCTTAAATAGGCAAAATTTCGGAGTGAACAGTAACAGCGAATAGTAACAGTGAATAGTGTCAGTGAATAGTGATAGATGAATAGTAACAGTGAATAGTAAATTTCTTTTTTTGCCCCAAAACGTGGGGAATGAGTTGTGAGACTCTATATTCTTGTCCTTGGAGCATATTTTGTCAGAGTAAGCATGGCAAAGTGTAGAGAATCATGACCAAAGCATAGGGAATATGACAAAAGGTAGTCATGGAGAATCCTCCCTTTTTCTTTTTAGAAAGACTCCCAACCCTTGTCAGAAGCAAGATATTCGGCATTAGTATAGGATTGCATTTTGAATATTGGAGCATGCTTGAAGTGATAGCACTCATTGGAACTTTTGACTAGAGTGCATAACGGACAAATGGGAGTAGATGTCTTGAAGCAATTCTTTTTGAAGCATGATGTCTTGAAGCAATTCTTTTTGAAGCATTTTGGCCTTTGTACAGGTCAGAAGAACAAGGGAATCAATTTCTAATCAGTCAGAAACATCCGATGGGTAGCCATTATCAAGTCCCATGGGGGATCATCATTGCATGCATGATCTTGGTATGTAGTATGTTGATTACAGAATCCACAATATAGAAGCGGTTCAAACTCTGGAGTTTTCCCCGGGGTGAGAAAACTGTTTGGATTACAATAATCTACTATCCTTATATGAGAAATAGCATTAGCATAAGGTCTAGGACCAAAAACAGAAATTCTTTCTGTGCTTCCCATGAAGTGATAATCTTTCCATAGGTTTTGAGTGACATCAAGAATTTGATTACTGAAATAGTGTCTCCAACATTCTGCAAGAGCATAAGGATTGCTGAAAGATAAATAAGAATCACCTTCATACCATTGGCCTTGGTGAGTGTACCCATTTATGAGAACGAGATGTTTTGAGGGCTGGACATTCATCCAGTTGTCTCTTTCCCATTCGGGCAAAGTACTCCAACATCTGATGGAAACATAAGGGCTTTCAAACTTTGTAATAGCAGTCTGAATAATTTGTGGGAGCTGACTGGCTTGGTCAGGACTTGTTAATTTTATAAGTCTGATAAAGCCATACTCAAACATTTGGGAAAGCCAATTGGGACTTCTATCAGCATCATCATTATCTGAATTTGAACCATCATTATAATTATTAGCATCATTTGAATCATCATCATAATTGACCAGAAGGCCAGGAAATGGGTGTTTCCTTTCATACACTCTGAGACTGCTCCCAAAGTGATCTTCCCAATCAGCTTGATCAAGGATGTCACTAGTATCGTCTGATTTGACAGGATCAGGAATAGTAGTTGTAACAAGTACCTTGAAATAATCGAACCAAAGATCAAAAGATCTAGACATAGCCTTGCTTCTCAGAATACTAAATTGTATATCTGTTGGCAAGTTGGCAATGGCACTTCTTAACAAAGACTGGGTCTTAAGACTCAATCTAGCATAATCGGTGCCCATTATAGTCAATTTATCCATTGAATGGATTTCCTCTTTGCCAAAGAGTTGACTAGTGTAGGGATTATGGGGTTTATCTGTAACATTTGGTTGGTTAGCAAGGTGGCTTTCAAAAGCCTCGTTATCTAAAGCAAGGTTACCACTTTCTGAAACAAAATTAGCATAATGGCTTGTATAAATCTCAGTTTGTGTAGTAAGGTTAGCAAGGTGGATTTCGAGAGCTCTGAGAGTTTGTTGAAAAACATTACGGTGGTTTTTGATAAAAGCAGATTGAAGGTTATCAAGAATGGTTTTAATAGAAGCAGGTAACTCTGAGTATGTATCATTGTGGAATTGTAAATTTCGAGCCAAAACTTCCTGTAAAGCAAGTATTATATCACCACTAGAGTATGTCACCTCTGTAGGGACATCTCTTTGAAGGGATGTCGCTCTACTGGATTTTACCCCAGAAGAAGCGCCTTCATGCATTTTGAAAGGTCGTCCCATTGGGGGCCTTTTGGATTGAGAATAGTCCTGTACAGGAGCTTTTCCCTTTGAAGCCATAATAATCCACTTACTAGTGGTATAGGTATAAATTTTACTAGTATTCCACTTATTAGTGGTACTTATCCTCGCATTAACATCCAGTTCCTGCAAAGAAGTATTGACAATGTTAGGACGGTTGATAGTATTAACCGTATAAGTATTACCTTCAAAATCATTAGTGGAATGTTGATAAGAATTCATCATTAGTTCTTGGATAAGAGCATTCATGGAGGAATCTTTTTCATAAGACAATTTATCAATATCAATTTCAATCTTTGAAGCAAATTTGAATTTTATTTTCTGTCCAAAAGGATCAGTGATAATTCCGTCATGTTTGACAAGAAAAGGATATAAAGCATTTATAAAAGGTAAACCAAGAATCACTTTATCAGTCAGATTTTTAACAAGAACAGAAGGTATCTTAAAATAGACATTATTATGGCATATATGAGCATTTTTCAATTCATATTTAATTTTCATCTGAGAACCATTAGCAGAAACTAATCTTTCAGTTGATTTTTCAAAATATTTTGAAGGAATCAATCCTTCTTGGATACAGTTCATATCTGCACCTGAATCAATCATGGCAATAACAGTGAAATGATAATCCGGAGAAACAACAATTTTTACTTTTGTAAACCATTTTGGAGGAATCAGTTTATGGACAGGACTAAGTTGGAAGTGATCCATAATACCTTTTTCAGAAAGAAGAGCTTGTTGACTGGATTCTTCTCCATCTTTGTGCTCATCTAGTTCATTATCAATTTGTTGGTGATCAAGACTTTTATCAATTTTTAACATTATTAAATCTTGTTTAATATTTTGATTATCATTTTTAAGATTTTTAAACTCATTTTTTAAATCAAGCATTTCTTGTTTAACAACAGTGATTTCTGATTGAAGATCATTAACAGTTAAGTCTTTGGATTTCTTTTTATTAAATCTTTCCAAAGTTTCTTCAAAGTTTATGGTTGATTTTAATTTTTTACCAGTTTCATCTTATAACAAATTCTTCTTAAATTTGTCCAAATATTCTTTTTGCAATTCAGTATTTTGAATTTGATTGATTAATTGGATTATTAATTTTTCATTTTCTTCGCTTTTAGTGAGAGTATTAACAGAGTTAATAATATTACAACAGGAATCTCTACAGCCAATTTTAATATTAGGAGAATCAGAAGAATCATCAGCAGATTGGTAACAAGAATTAGATGAAGAAGAAAAATCATCTTCCATAGAATTAGACGAACTGTTTGATTCAAGGATTCTGAACAATTCTTCTTGCTCTTTATCATTGATTTTTAACATGTTAAACTTATTCTTTAATTTACCAGGTTTTTTATTACAATCTTTACTAAAATGACCAGGTTTTCCACAGTTAAAACATTTACCTTTTCCTGACATTTGTTTATCATATTTTTTGGAAACATTTTTCTTTTTAGCATAAAAATCATTGGGTTTGACAAAAATATTTTTGTATTTTTTATATTTGTTATGATTATAATTTTTGTGACTTTTATCATGTTTTTTCCCTTTTTGCCTAGAAGGAGCAATAGGGGGCAAACCATATTGTTCACAAAAATTACCCATTTCATATTTAGCTTTTTTCTTAGTTTGCAAATGGTATTTTAACAATTTTTCATCATTACACATGTTAATACCAAGTTTTTTAAAAGCACTAAAAATATCACCATAAGTTAGGTTATCATAATCAATAGAATCATTTTTACCCATTAACACTTGTTTTACCTTATGAGCAAAGATTGGAGGCAGACCGTCAATAAACCTTTCTTTCCAATAAGGCTTGTGGCAATCTTTTCGAAGCATTACCCTGGAAATAAAAACATCTTGGTACCATCTGTAATCAGTCATAGTAGGACATCTCAAATTATTCAATAAATCAGAAACACGAGATGAAATATTAGATGGAGTACCAACAAAATGTTTGAGAATGGTATAGATTAGAGTATTTACACCATCAAGAATACCGCGACCAATACTTTCATCAAAAATAGGCAAACCTTCATCATTCTTTTTAACAGCATTTTTAATAGATTCTTTGGAATCTTCTGTGAGATACGAATCCCACCATCCTCGAAGAGTTCCAGAAAACCCAGTAACAAGCAAATTAACAATTTCAGGCTGATCTAGATTATGGTTATTTTGATAGGCAATACCAACCATGGACATATGACTCATTTTATTAATGATTTCTTGCTCAGACAAACCATCAATATTACATTCATAAAGTTTATCAGCAGAAACAGAAAACTGTGTTTGAAAAACTCTTTCTTCAAATTGCATATCAGGAGGAGTAGGCTTGGAATACCAATTTTTTGTAAAAGACACGGGTTTCGGATTTCCAACAAATCTTTTAATTTCTGGAAAATCGTTACCAAAAATCTTTGTAGCAGAAACCGAAGAAACAGTATCAGAATCAGTATGTTCATCAGAAACAATTTCTTTTTCATTTTTTGAAATAGTGCAAGTTGTATTTGTAGATGTACCTTCAGTTTTAACTTTTAAGTCAGAAAGCATTTTGTCAACAACTTCAAGCATTTTAGACTGAGAAGTTTTGAACATAACTTTTTCTCTTTGACTGGGCAAATCAATCAAAGGCCTCTCAGTTTTTACAGAAACAGATTTTTCAGAAACAGGTTTTTCTATGGAAACAGTTCTTTCAACAATGTTTTCTTCAATACGGTCAAGCTGTTGACCAATGATATGCAGAGATTCATTAGTAAAATTGTTTTGTTCAATAATACTAACAATAGGGGTTTTATCATCAACAATTTTGAAAGGAGTAGCATTAACTTCTGTCTTTTTATCTTGACAAGTCAGCACAATTGTCTCAAGAGGCGGATGAGTAGCCCGAATAGCAGATTTATCCTTTTCTTTAATAAAATTTGATTTTTTTATCACACTCAAATGTTGCTTTGAAACTTCATTATTTGAAACATAATGGTTTTCAAGGAAATCAAAAAACAAAATATGTTTTTTTAATTGATTCATTTTTTCTATCCATTTACTTTTAACACGATTTTTCTCAGATTGAGCAAAATTATCTTGGAAATATTTTCTTTTAATCCGGTTTTTTGAAAGCATAAACTCATCATACAAAGGAACCAGGTCAACTTTAAAATCTTCGTTTAAAACATCTTCTCTTAAAACAGTCAAAACTCTTAATTGCTTAATATAACCAGATGTATCAATAGGAGGAAAATCTCTTTCAGATGGACAAACAGAATTACCATCATCTTCTTCTTCACTAGCAGGCTTGCCATATGGAGAGGAAGGTTCTGGTTTAGTGGAATAGTAAACATTACTAACTTTATCATCTGAAATTCCTTTTAATTTTAAATCAACAGGTTTATCAAAATTCTTTTCTAAAAAGTCATTGAGATCTTGATCTCTTTTTGAAATACTGTCGGATTTTAAATCAGTGGGTTTTGAAAAGTTCTTTTTCAAAAATTCATTGAGATCGTGGTCTCTTTTTGAAATACTTTCAGATCCAGTAAAGGAATGTCTTCCTTCATTGATTCTTAAGGGTTGACTATTTTGAAAACTTATTTTAACAGTACCATCAAGGTATTGTTGAATATGAGTAAGATCAAGCTCATCAAAAACGGGTTTAGCAATGGGAGATTCTTGTTCTAAAAACCATTCAGTGGGAAGTTTGATGTCTTGCCATTGAATCATTTTTGGAATTTGAATTTTTGCATCAGGAGTTGAACATTTAATTAACATAGTTTTACCAGAAGGTTCTCTATGATTTATAGCACTAGGATTTAATTGAGTACCCAATAATCTATAATAAATGCGATAAATTAGAGCAAAAGGTTTACTACCTTCTTCCATGTGATATCCAGATGAAGCAATATTTAAAGTCAAAGCTTTAATAATGTTAGTATCATCTAAAGCCAAAGTAAGATCAGGATAACAACTAAAGTAAACAGGACCATCATACAAAGAAGCAGTAATCATACCAAGAATGCTATCTTTAAAATGTTTAAATCTAGCATCACGTAAACACATGAGGACAGAAGCATTAATGCCCTTTCGGGTAAGAGGTTTAATAGCAACTTGAACCATACCAATATGCAGATAGCTGAATTTTTTAGAAGCAAGAAATTCACCAATATTCTTTTTAGTAAACAGGCAACATTTTTCATGAGTTTTTGAAATAGAGAATATTTGTTCAACAGTTCTAACTTTATAAGCAGAATGAAAAGTACTTTCAGCCCAACTTATTTTATAAACATTTTTTGTATCAACCTTAGGAATAGTCCAATTAGTAAAATCAGGGATCTCACTATCATCAACATTGTGATATTCTTCATTTACAATATCAGGAGGACAACCAGTCCTGGAGCTGATAGAAGAGTTGGATCTCCACAATCTATCCATACTATCCTAGTTTTAACACTCAATTATCATGTTTTTCTCACAACCGTTGCATTTCGTAACACATACCCTAACCAACCTTATACCTCTCATGCCCTACACGCCCTCTCTTGGCTCAAACGGGCCTTACAGTTCGGTTCTAGGAATTCACTTTACGACTAGGGTGGCGCCAACGACGGTAAGAAGGGGACACAACAACTGAGTACCAAAGTTTCGGGTAGACACAGACGGAGAGACAGAGAACACAACAACACTATCACCGGCCAGAAAAGAGTGATAGTGTTATAAGACCAGCCAGGTAGGCGGCAGAGCCAGCCAAGTAGGGGGTATAGCTTAAATAGTTAAAGAAAAGAAAGAATTATAGAACCGTCCGTGATGGCGGTAATCCGTCCAAGGTGGCGGTAGGAATAAGTAAGATAATGCAAGTAATGAACATAAAACTGAAATTACTTGTTATTGAAAGTAAAATTGAACACTTACAGTAGTAGTGATTACAAGTTGGAAATAGTTACAAGGCTTTAGGAGTTACAAGCTTTGTAGAGAAGGTAGGAAGTGTAGTAAGCAAGGAATTCTCTCAAAGAAAGGCTCACAAGTGAAGACTCTCTCTAGGGAAGAAGTCCTGAACTAAGCACTTAAAACGCTTACTTCAAATATAAGGGACAGCCCCCCTTAAATAGGCAAAATTTCGGAGTGAACAGTAACTGTGAATAGTAACAGTGAATAGTGACAGATGAATAGTAACAGTGAATAGTGAATTTCCTTTTTTGCCCCAAAACGTGGGGAATCAGTTGTAGAACCCAAAATTATTGTCTTTGTAGTAGATGGTGTCAGAGGAAGCATGGCAAAGTGTAGAGAATCATGACCAAAGCATATGACAAAAGGTGTAGTCATGGAGAATCCTTTTTTGTTTTTTCTTTTTAGAAAGACTCCCAACCCTTGTCAGAAGCAAGATATCCAGCACTAGTATGAGATTGCATTTTGAATTTTGGAGCATGCTTGAAATGATAGCACTCATTGCCACTTTTGACCGGAGTGCCAAACGGAGAGTAGATGTCTTGAAGTAATTCTTTTTGAAGCATAATGTCTTGAAGCAATTCTTTTTGAAGCATTTTGGCCTTTGTGCAGGCCAGCCAAATATTAATTTCTAGTCCTCAGGATTTTCTTCATCATGTGCAAACCAATCTTGTGGATAAGGATAGGTTTGGTAGTAGGGGTCTTTTGACACAGAGACCTGAGAGGTCTTTTCATCATCTGAATTGGTAGCATCTGAATTAGGAGCTTCATCATCCTTAACCATTTTAGATAATAGTGCATACAAAGCTTCAGGATCATTGCGGATTGCATCTAAAGGAGAACTTTTCTTTTTGGATTTAGTGGAAGGTGTAACATTTTTTGTTGATGAGGAGGCAGGTGCGTCAGTTGCAGCTGTTTGTACTGGAGTAGTAATCTTTAATGGGGAAACATGTGAAGCAAGGAAGTCCCTTTCAACATTGTTAATAATAGAATCAGTGTGAGAAAACCTATCCCACCATTTAACATACCAACATCTTGCTAGAACATCATCTTCTTTGGCATATTGCCATTTTAGAATCCAAGGAATCTTATATTTTTTAATAAAATGTAGTAGAGGGGGAAATTTGGCTCCATGAGTGTCAGGTTTGAGCCTTAATGAGAAATTTCTGAAACAGTCTGTCAATTGTGCAGGAAATATTTCAACAGCAGAACCAAACTGAGTCCACCATCGGATGAACCAGAGAGGGAAAACAGAGTCAAAGTCTTAGTGAAAATTGACAAACCATGAGTGGGACATGGTTTCATTTTGGTGAAGCATGAATCTGAACCAGGCTGTAATATAATCATGGTAAGAGTAGGGAATAGGGCAATTCGGTAATGATCTTGTAGCGGTAGGACAGGGGCCCCACATTTCTTCGGAAATAATGTGTTTTAAGGAAACACTGTGATAAATAATTTTTTCCCCATTAGTCTTGTCTTTAATGGGCTTGATAACAATTGAATTTTCATGTTGCAATATTGTAGAATAATATCGCACAGTCTTTTGATTGTGCTCAGGGATCCAATGAAATAGTGGAGGAAAGTAGCTGGTAGCAAGTCTAAAAGGATTAGTGATAGAGGCCCTATTTGGCTCGACAGAAAACAGGTTTTGAACATAACGTTTTTTAACATACTGGGAAGCGTTGCGGTTTCTAGGGAAAGCAGTTTGAACAGGTCGATGACTATGGGTTAGAGTATAGGGATCATATGTAGCAGCTAAAACAGAAAAATAATTTGGTTTGGGAATAGTCCCTAAAGTGGTGAAACGGTTAACAGTGTTTATAGGGGAAGCAGGCTCAACTTTAACAATTTGATTATTACTGTCAGGTGTCTTGTTGTCACTTGACCTTCTACTTGCCATTATGACACTGCAGAAATCCACGGGTAAGGTAATCAGGGATGGCATTTTGGGATCCTTTAATATATTCAATATCAAAATCAAAAACGCTCAAAATAGCTTGCCATCTAGCAAAAATATGTTTTGAAGCAATATTTTCAACATCTTTTTCAATAACATATTTAGCACTTTTGCAATCAATTCGTAGCAAAAATTTTTGGTTTAATAAATCACTTTGAAATTTTGAAATACATAGAACTATAGATAAAATTTCTTTTTTAATAGTACTGTAGTTTAACTGTGCATTATTCCAAATATCGGAATGGAAACGGACAATTTGCTCAGGTGACTCTGGGGAAACTCTTTGTTTCAAAATACCTCCATAACCAAAATCCGAGGCATCTGTCTCAACAATTTTGAAAGCACTGACGGTGGGAATACCAAGACAAGGCAATGTCCTAACATGGGATTTAATTTGTTTAACAAGGGAAGTATGAATATCAGACCAAGGAGGAGGATTACTTTTTAACCTATCAAATAGAGGTTTACATTGTTTTCTCATATCTTTGTAAAAATTAGCAACATAATTTAAAGACCCAAGAAATCTTTGGAGCTGAGTTTTCTCAGTAATAACATCAGGAAACTTATCAGCAAATTGGATGGCCCTATCAATGGGACGAATCTGTCCTTCAGATATGTCAAAGCCAAGGAAGCGGACTTTTGTTTGAAACAATTTGACCTTTTTAGCAGAGACAACAAGACCATTTCTTTTGATAGTATCTAAGAATGAATGCAAGTGTTTCCAATGTTCATCAATAGAACTAGAGTAGACAAGAACATCATCAATGTAAACAATGGTAAAATGACTGAATGAATTAAAAATATCATTCATAATGTTTTGAAACTCACTTGGGGCATTCTTAAGACCAAAAGGCATAACATTCCACTCATAATGTCCAAAAGGAGTGGTAAAAGCAGTTTTGTACCTATCCTTTTCACTAATCTGGATTTGCCAGAACCCAGACTTCATGTCAAACTTGGAGAATACTACAGCTTCACTCAGCCTATGAACTAGGTCATTCTTATTGGGAATAGGATACCTAATCCATTCTAAAACCTTATTCAAAGGTTTGTAGTTAATTACTAATCGAGGGGTTCCTCTTTCGATCTCAGCATTTTTCTGAACATAAAAAGCAGAACAAGACCAAGGGGACTTGCTATTCCTAATTAATTTTTTCTCCAATAAATCACTAATTTCTTTTTTACAAAATTCAACAGTTTCAGCATTCATTTGAATAGGACGAGCTTTGGTGGGGATATTTTTCTCATTAAAATCTTTAACATAAGGCAAGTCAACAATATGTTTCTTTCTATGCCAAAAAGCATTGGGAACATCAGAACAAACATTATCAATCAACATTTTTTGAAAATTATCAATTTTTGATTGCAATAATTTATTAGAAATTTGTTCAGCAATTTTCTTGTATCTAACTTCTTGTTGAAGGAAGTTAAGATGTTTAACTTTAGCATGAATCAAGTTTAAAGCATCATCAATTTCAGTTTTTGGAGCAAATTTGAATTTTACTTTCTGTCCAAAAGGATCAGTAGTAATTCCATCATGTTCAACAAGAAAAGGATACAAAGCATTTATAAAAGGCAAACCAAGAATCACTTTATCAGTCATATTTTTGACAAGAACAGAAGGAATCTTGAAGCAAACATTATCATGGCAGACATGAGCATTATTTAATTCATATTTGATTTTCATTTGGGAACCATTAGCTGAAACCAATCTTTCGGTTGATTTTTCAAAATATTTTGAAGGGATCAATCCTTCTTGGATACAGTTCATATCCGCACCAGAATCAATCATGGCAATAACAGTGAAATGATAATCAGGAGAAACGACAATTTTAACTTTTGTAAACCATTTTGGAAGAAGTATTTTATTGACAAGAGCAAGTTGAGAATCAATGAAAACATCAGTAATACCTTTATCAGAAAGAAGAGCCTGTTGACTGGATTCATCTCCATCTTTGTGCTCATCATGTTTTTTATCAATTTTACCAACTTTTAGCATTATCAGCTCTGGATTAATATTCTTATTTTTATGTTTTAACTCGCTTATCTCTTGTTTAATAGTATTAATTTCATGCTGTAAATCATTAGCAGTTAAATCTTTGGATTTTTCTTTATTTAGCCTTTTAAAAGGTTCTTTAAAGCTTAAAGTTGATTTTTCATTCTCTTTACTTTTAGTAAGAGTTTTAACAAATTTAATATTTTTACAGGGAATTATTTTTAACAGATTTAACAAGTTTAAAGAAGAAAAATCATCTTCCAAAGAATTAGACGAATTATTTGATTCAAGGATTTTAAATAGTTCTTTTTTATTTCTATTATCAATTTTTAACATGTGAAACTTATTTTTAAACTTACCAAGTTGTTTGTATTTTCCAAAAACATTTTTCTTTTTAACATGAAAATCATTAGGTTTACCAAAGTTGTTTTTGTATCTTTTATATTTTTTATGACTATATATTTTGTAACTCTTATCATGTTTCTTCCCTTTTTGTCTAATAGGAGGCAGACCATTTTGTTTACAAAAATTAGCTTTTTCCCTAATCTGTAATTGATACGTTAATAGTTTTTTATGACTACACATACTAGGATCAAATTTTTTAATAGCATTAAAAATGTTATCATCAGTTAGGTTATCATAATTAAGAGAATCATTTGTATTCATTAACACCTGTTTTACCTTATGAGCAAAGATTGGAGGTGGATCGTCAATAAACCTTTCTTTCCAACAAGGCTTATGGCAATCTTGCTGAAGCATATCCCTGGAAACAAAAACATCTTGATACCATTTGTAACCATTAATAGTAGAACTTCTTAAAATATTCAACAATCCAGAAACTTGAGGAGAAATATTAGAAGGAATACTAATAAAATATTTAGGAATGGTATAGATCGGAGTATTTAGGTCATCAATAGTACCGCAACCAAGAGTACTGCAACCAATATGTTTAGCAAAATTAGGCAATTTATGAAGAGTGCTAGAAAAATCATTAACAAGTAAATCAACAATATCAGGTTGATCAATGTCATAGTTATTTTGATGAGCAATACGAACTTCAGACATATGGCTTATGATTTTTTGTTCAGATAATTCAGCAATATTCCATTTGTAGAGTTCATCAATAGTAACAGAAAATTGTGGTTGAAAAACTCTTTCTTGAAACTGTATATCAGGAGGAATAGATCTGGAATACCAATTTTGTGTAAAAGACATGGGTTCGGAATTTTCAACAAATCTTTTGGTTTCTGGTAATTTATCATTTAAAATCTCTTTAGCAGGAACAGAAGAAATAGTGTCAGAATCAGTATGTTTATTAGAAACAATTTCTTTTTCATTTTTTGAAATAGTGCAAGGTGTACTCTTAGAAGTACCTTCAAGTTTAATTTTTAAATCAGAAAGCATTTTATCAACGACTTCAAGCATTTTAGATGGAGAAGTCTTGAGCAAGACATTCTCCTTTTTACTGGATAAATCAAATAAAGGTTTCTCAATTAAAACAGATTTTTCAGGAGCAGTATTTTCAATATGGTCAGGTTGTTGGTCAATGACATGCAAAGATTTATTAGTAGAGTTGGATTGTTCAATAAGACTAGTGATAGGAGTTTGATCATTAGAAATCTTAAAAGAGGATGTTTTAACAAAATTTGATTTTCTTATCATACTCAAATGTTGTTTTGAAACTTCATTATTTGGAACATAATAGTTTTCAAGAAAATCAAAAAATAAAATATGTTTTTTCAATTGTTTCATTTTTTCTAACCATTTACTCTTGGCATGGTTTTTGTCAGACTGAGCAAAATTATTTTGGAAGTATTTTCGTTTAATTTGATTTTTTGAAAGCATAAATTCATCATACAAAGGAACCAAATCAACTTCAAAGTTTTCATTTGAAACAGTCAAAACTCTTAATTGGTTAACATAGTTAAAATTATCAATGGGAGTAAAGTTGGGGTTAATAGATTTATCATTATCCCTTTCTTTAGTAGTTTTTCTATACAAACAAGAAGCATTAGAATAATAGTTAAAACAAGCATGATCATTCAAAGAAACATCAGCCATAGAAAGAATGTTATTTTTAAAATTCTTAGATTTAGCATCATGTAAACACATGAGAACAGAAGCATCACATCTTTCAACATTGTGATCTTCAACATTTACAATACCAAGAGGACAATCAGTCCTGGAGCTGATAGAAGAGTTGGATCTCCACAATCTATCCATACTATCCTAGTTTTAACACTCAATTATCATGTTTTTCTCACAACCGTTGCATTTCGTAACACATACCCTAACCAACCTTATACCTCTCATGCCCTACACGCCCTCTCTTGGCTCAAACGGGCTTTACAGTTCGGTTCTAGGAATTCACTTCACGACTAGGGTGGCGCCAACGACGGTAAGAAGGGGACACAACAACTGAGCACCAAAGTTTCGGGTAGACACAGACGGAGAGACAGAGAACACAACAACACTATCACCGGCCAGAAAAGAGTGGCTTTGATACCATAAAGGGGGAAGGGACACGGCGTTGGAAGCGGAAGCACAGTTATACAGTGATAATATAGCTTGAAAATAATGCAAGTAAAAGTAATGCAAGAAAAGGAAGTTAAGATGTTTATTTCGTAACACATACCCTTTACATATAATGCTTTATATATATATATATATATATATATATAAAGGGGGGGGGGGAAGGAAAAGGAAGCAAATTGTGTTTTTGCACTATTCTCTTTGTTTTTGAAAACAAGGTTGGTCAATTTATTTTCACATGACATGTCTTTTTGTACTTTGTTTAGTTTTGATGGGTTTATTTATTGCACTTGACTAGTTGAAACTTTGTAGTGCATATTGTGTGGTAAAGATATTTATGGTGTTTATCACTTTGTCTTAATCTTAAAGTCACATGTTATTTGAATGTCGGACTAGAACCTTTTGAGAAAGGCATAAGTAACCATTTCACCACTGTTCACTAGCCAATCATGAACACCTTAGTGCATATCATAAGATTTTGTGCTCGAAAAAGTGTAGCACATGCACAAAAAGAACATAAGGTAAAGCCTCAGTTTAATTGCTAAATGCTTAAAATTGGTGTGTACTATTAGGCTTGATGCCAAATCACATAATTAAAATTGGTGTCTAACTCTTTAGGTGATAGTCTCTTTTAAATTCTATGTGATGAATTTTGTAGACTTTGTGATTGATTGCTATACACATATCACCTCAAATGTAACTCAAGTCTTTTTGCTAGTTGCATACATTACACAAGTTACTCCTTGCTAAACATTGTACATGTTATTGTGTCTGTCTTTCGGTCTGACCAACCAAGTTTGAAATTACTTTAAGTATTGTTTGTGCAAAACATATTTTGTGTTTGAGTAAAACATATTTTGTGGTTGAAAATCTTAATTTTGGGAAAACTAGGGTTTAAAACTTATGTTTTGGAAAAGCATTTCATCTCATACTCATGCATTTTTATTTCTTGTTTTCAATGCTTTGAGGTGTGTTTTCAAAAATTAGGTTATTTTTCTAAAAAGATGTTTTTACAGATTTTCGATTGATCTAATCTGTTTTTCAATCAATCGAAATCTCTTTTAACAATTTAAGTGAGCCTCTGTCTGGTTCGATTGATCAAAACTGTTTTTCGATCAATCGAATATCGTGAATCAAGTTTTTTTAAAAACGGATCTTGACTTTTTCAAAAACACCTTTTCAAAAGTTTTCCAAGTTTTCTCTCTCTCTCCGATTTAGACTTGGCTCCACCTTAGATTTTTGTCACTTTTGATCTTTCTTTTTGCAAGGTTTCTTTCTCCAAACACTGGTAAGACCCTTTTACCCTTCTTTTTGTTTTTATTTTCACATTTCATACATTTTCATGCATTTTAATTTAGGAATTTTGAACCTATACAATTTTTGGGATTTTTAATGATTCAAGCTGAATTTTGTGTAATTGATCAATGGGTTTTGTTGATATACTGTTATATTCATAATCTTTGTTGGAAAATTTGATCAATTTGGAGATTTGTGAAAAATCAAAATTTCTAGGGCTTGTGTTGAACCTGATTTGGGGGTTTTGTTCAATTTGGTTTAATTTGATGAAATTGGCTTGTTGAATTGATGTAATTGATCATTATTCTGTGTAATTCGTCTTGTGTGATGATCAATTGGTCAATTTGTTACAAAATTTTCAAGTGGTTTTTCAAATTTTTGGGGTTTTTGTTAGAAACTCTATGCTCAAGCCATTTTTGTCAAATTGGACTTAATTTGAACTTAATTACACTGCATTAGGACATGCTTCATGATATTTACTTTGTTCATGCATCATATAGCTTTTGTTCTATATCTTTTTGTGCTAACTTGCAGTTTGCCCTTGGTTTTGTGTTATTTTTTTTTTTTCTCTTTGCTGTATTTTGGTCCTTATTCTAGCACCATGCCTAGGAAAATGAGAGCTAATAGGATTCCCTCTACTCCTTCTGTGTCTCCCTCTAGGAGTCAGCTTTTTAAGAACGGCCGTTGTTGTGAGGCGTTTGAGAAACTGAGCAGTAAGCGTAAGATTTGGGCTGAGCGTTCTGTGATTCTTGATGAGGTTGATCTGGCCATTAGGGTTACTTAGAGTCTAGAGGTTAGTTGTCCTTGTTAGAGATAGACCATCCACCCCCGACTGCCCTAATTAAAGAGTTCTTCTCGAACCTCTCTTGTCACATCTATGATTCCAACACCCTTGTTAGGAGTTGGATACGAGGTGTTGAGTTCACCATTACTCCTAGGGTAGTGGCTGAGGCTCTTGGCGTTCCGATCGTTATGAAGCCTGTCTATTCCTATGCTGAGGCTCCTCCTATAGATGTTGTCATGTCATACATTACTGGGTCCTCTATCTAGTGGGGGTTGATCCTCAGATCACATCTTATGTGCTTTCTGAGACTGCCTATCTTTTTCTTAAGGTAGCGTGTCATTTTTTGTAGCCTATTTCTCATCTCCACACCATCCCTTTTAAGCGATATGTGTTTTTGTACGCTTTCATGTCTGGCGTGTCTATCAGCTTTCCTCATTTGTTTCTTCATTCTTTGAACAAAGTTCATAGGAGTTCTGCCGTAAGTCATGCACTTATTCATCCTATTTTATTCATAGGATTTTGTTATTCCTTGGTCTAGTTGATTTCCCTTTTGGTGAGCCTGTTCATGTTGTTGCTCCTTTAGGTGCTACCTTCCTTAGACAGAGGGTTGCTCACTTGAGAGTTAATCCTTCGGGTCCTAGAGGTATACCTTCTGGTGATGTTCCCCCTCCTCCCTCTTCTACAGCTGTTGATGCTGCTGAGATGTTTGGTGCTGCTGCTGCTGAGACGTTTGGTGCTGCTACTGCTACTGTTGACATTCCTCCACCGACTACTTTGGATGATTCAGACATTCAACGTACGTTGAATCATGCCTTGACCGTTCAGGCGGCTCAAGGACAGATTTTGGTGGACGTTCTTGATGAGATTTGTGGTTTACGAGCAGATTTGGCACAGTTTCGACGTTCTTCACTGCCACCTCCTTTTGATGATGGATTTTGATTACCCTTTGGCATTCCGTCACAAAAAGGGGGAGTACATATGAGAGCACTTTTTGCACTTGTTTTTGTTTTCAGGGGGAGAGTATTTCTTTGTTGGTTGGAGCTTGTGGAGTTGTTTAGATTGTATCTAGATGCTTCACTTTGTACTTTACTTTTTAGCCCTTGCCACATTTGTTTTGTTTTGTTGGGATATTCATGTTAGAGGGAGTATATTTATTTTATATGTTTCTTGTTTCAAACTGCTTATTGACTTATGTTTATGAGTTCTTCATTGATATATGTCTTTATTGTGTGTTGTTTGAAATCAAGATTTTATTTTATTTGCTTGTATTTTTTCCACACATGGGGTTATGCATTTTGTTTAAGTGTTTCAGGAAATATACAGGTTGATTCAATTGAGCTGTTGTCTACTCTTGCAACTGATGGATAGTAATTAGGATTGAATTTGTGTTTTGTGAGCATTATTTTGTAAAGGACTTTTATTTGTAAACTTTGAGCTACTAAGTTGTGTTTTGTCACGGATTGCCAAAGGGGGAGTTTGTTAGGTTCTAAAGACTTAGGTTTTTATGTAATTAGAACTCTAATTTTTATTGTTGGCAAACCATGATCAAAACAATGTGTTTAGTTTGTTTTAGACTTGCTCAAAGTTGGTTTATTGATGTAAAGTTGGAATAAGTTATTGTAGGAATGAAAAAAACAAATTCAGCCTTTCTCGATTGATCGAAGCTTAGGCTTGAGAATCGAAATTCAGGTTTGAACATTTTTTCTGCAGAATTCCAACTCAGCCCTATTTTAATTAAAACATTTTGGGTTTTCTAAATTGCCCTAGATATAAAAGGCAAACTCTAGCCATGTTTTAGTGTTGCTTATATTGCAGTTTATGTGAATCTCTTGTGAGATCTTTGAGGAACTTTCCTTCACCTAAACTTATTTTCAAGGAGAAGAAGTTTTCTACACCTTGATGATCAATTCAGTTGCTGCCATTGAAGCCTAAAGAAACACAAGCGGGTGTGCTTGTATCTGATGGTGAATCCAAGAAAGAAGGAGTCCGTGGATTCGGAGCTTGCACGTGGTCGTGTTAGTAAGTTCTACTGGTGGGTAGCAATAAGAAGTCGAGTGTGGGGGCTTGTAAGTCTATTGTGTGAACTTCAATTCTTTCAAGATAGTGGATTCAAGTTTACCTTGAGGATAGCTAGGTTAAATCCTCCCCAGGTTTTTACCGGTTTGGTTTCTTGGGTGATCATATCTTGTGTCTTTTATATTTCCGCTGCTTTACATGATATGATTGTTTGATTGTGTTTAACCTAGATTTGAATAATTTGACTAAGTAACAACTTAGCTAATTACCTAGGTTAATTCAATTGTGGTTTTAAGGGGTCTAAAAACTATCAATATGGTATCAATGATGCAATCATTCCGAATGCTTTCCTTTAGAGTTTAGATAGAATCTATTTTGTGATTAAAAAATTTACAATTAAAAGACTTTTGAAATTACAATTTTTTAAAAGAAAATTTATTGGATATGTTGGATCTTAAATGACTTCAGTTAAACTTCATCTTTTATGGCATTATTAAAAAGAAAACTCATAGAGATAGGTATTAGGATATTATTTCGAACTATCATAATGGACTAACGTATTACACATGGTACGGATCTAACTATAACATCTTATGCTATAAAATAAAAATTAGGCCTATGGTTATCTTCTCTTTGCAAAAAAATGGTTAAATTCTCATTAATTATGATAGTTCACTTTTAGGTAAAATAGAAACTCTATTAACTAAGTTTTAAGAAAATTAAAATTCTATTTCAAAAAATTTCCAGAACATTAGATTTTCTTTTAATTATTTTAATAATTTTGTATTGTAAAAGAATGAAATTTATACATTATATACAATCATAACTTCAATTACTTTCTAAATGATAGAGGATATGAGAATGCAATTTGTAGATCTACTATTAAGATAATATAGATTAGATTGGTGGTGGTTAGTAGATTTAATTGCAATTGAGTTTTGTGTGAAGTCATTACTATAGAATAGCACATGCTGAGATGTGTTATGTGGAATCAATAATATGAAAGAAAAAGAATTTTTCTAAACCATTATATTGAACCAAAAATTACTTATTTTCATTCATTTTCAAGTTATACATTTTTTTTAAGTCAAGTTGTAGACACTCGATTTTACACTCATAATTTAATCTTAGAAGATGACTAGAGTGACCATTCATATACCCCAAAATTTAGAGTTGCATTACATACATTAATTCATTCATTGTATATCATAAAAGTGATCTTGGATTTCTAGCGGTCGTGACGGTATGTTCGATTTTCAAATCGGACCGTCGGATTGAAAGATATCACATGATTAAGTTTTCATGGTCTGCATGCATTTTGTTTGGTGGAGCTAATCACGCATGATTAATTTAAATTAATTCTGATTGGTTAAACAATTAAAATTAATGAAATAATTTTGTGATTGGTTGTAAGTTAGTGTCAAGAATAGACCTGCTTGCATGGGAATAAAATGGATAATCAGATGACAAAAAAAAAATTTGTGGATAATCAAGCCTTTTTGGAATATTAACCTACAAGATAATTATCACTTTAAAACTTGAATATCAAGAAAAAAGGGATTAAATTTTAGAATACGGATTAAAAATTCATTTAGCAACGATTCCCGGCTTAAAAATCCTCAAAAAGGGAGTCCAAATTGGGCCAAAACTCAAATGCAGACTTGGCACCCAAGAGGACCATTTGGGACTCTTGGAGTGCTGATCGACACATGAGAAGTGCCGATTGGCCCAAATTTTGCAGCCCGGCCCGGTGACTTCCTAATTAAGATAAAGCCAATCTTTTTTGACTTTTTGAGATAAGGACGCATTTCAATTCGTATCTGATCTCATTCAGCATCCCAACCTCTATAAATAGGGGAAACAAATTAGAATTAAGGGCTCTTCTCTTCTAACTTTTCGATTCCCCTTACGTTAAAGACGTTCTAGAGGCTTTTGCTTTAGGAACTTCTTCTTTTGTAAGCAAAGTATTTTAGACCTCAAAGAAGTGAATAAACTTCTTTGATTTCTAAAATATTCTTTCATTAGAAGAGCACGCTCATGCAAGAGGTATTCTTTTTTCTTTCTTTTCTTTTTCCATTATGTTAGAAATTGGGCTAGTTTTGATTCAACCTAATAAACCATGGCCCATGGATCATCCACATGGGTTATCTAATAAGTAAGTTTAAATTTAAACTAACTGATATTGGTATGAGTTATCAATGTCAGTAGTGGAGTAATTTAAAATTAATAGATATTGATATGAGTTATCAATATCAGTAGTGGAGTAATTTAAACTTAAAAGATGAGATCTTTTAGGGATCACATATATCTGATAATAAGTGAATCTCTATTAGTATTTAAAATACTCCTACATCAGTTAGATAAAAGTGAGATACAGTGAGTGAACATACATATAGTTTTTTAGTGCTCTCTCAAAATAAGCCATCTCTCTGGGACACTATCTACTATTCACTAGAATTTGGAGTGGAGATTTAGGAGAGACACTAGTAGCCTCTCGTGTGATTTGGAGGTGTTCCACAAAGGAGATCGTGAGGAGTTTGTAAAGTTAGCAAAGAACAAGATCCAGAAATTTGGTGATTTGTTCCACCAAAGGTATGTGTCTATATGACCTCTAGTAAAGTATATAACTTTTCAACATTGGTATCAAAGCCATTTTATGATTTTTTTCACTCTTGAATGAATTAATTAAAAAATAAGAGATATATATTACTTATAAATTTTATGCACAGTGGGTTTTCTTGGAAGCCTAAAAGTTTAAGTAATTTTTTAATTTTCAGATCTGTAATTTTTAGAAGCATATTATGGCATGTAGAGAGAGAAATGAAAAGCTGTAATTTTTTGATTGTTTACATGTAATCCAAAACTTATAGGCTTATTTTGACCCATTAAATCTTGTTTAATGTCAAATATTTTTTAATGGTTTGAAAGTACATTCCATAAGCTTTAAAACAATAGTTTACATGCTTAATTTAGACTTTAAATGATGGAGTTGTGATTTTAAAATGGAACACCCCGTTCTGTTAGTCCTACATACACATCACATTTGAACATGTACAAACACACAAATGAAATAGGCATTCATTGAACATTAGACTTGTGTGTTGTGTGTGTGTATCAAATGTGGAATAGTCCTTAGTTTAGAGTGAAGTTTCAATGATCAATTCAATCAAGTCATACACAACTAGTACTAAGTCAAGTGGTCTATCTCAATTATAGAAATGAACATATATGACCTCCCATAAGAAAATGATTACAAATATTGAAGCTTTTCATTTGGCTTTTTTACAAATCATAACATTTAATTATTTTTGAACAATACATCTCATTTTGAGATCGGTGCTTGAAATTTTTGATATTTCAATATTGAGAATAAGCCTTTGGCTTTTTGAGTACCATACATTTCAATAAAAAGTCGCTTTCCCTTTTTCCTAGTCAAATACTAGTATGTGTGACGGCTTTTGCAGCTCATTATCTCTTTTCATTTTGAGATTTACATTTGTTGAGCTCTTTAAGCAAAAACATAAAAATAAAGTGGGAAGAGATATAGGCACAAGTCTATGCATGTATCAAAACCAACAAAACTATTGACTAATCATTCGTGACAATCTTGAAGATCGATTTCAACAATCACACATAGATTTCAAGATTTTTCCCACACAGATATATGTGCATACAAAACAAGCAAAACTCGTAAATGCACTATGCCATTAGTACAAAAGTACTAAGCCAAACTCACATGTGACATGTGCTCAAACATATACGATCAAACTTTTTGAATTTTTCACTTTTTATGTGGTTTTGGAGTTTTGTTCACACAAAACAAAAGCAATAAAGTAAGATCAAAAACAAAAATAGAACAATGCATATAAAGAGATGCATGATGCAAAAATGCATGACAATGGAGCATCTAATGCATGAAGGGTCCTATAAAGATCGAAAGAATTAGATCAAGGACCAAAAGAGCACAAGCTCAACCATAGGAACCCTTCCTCATCCAAACGGAAAAATTGTTTGGAATGAGCGTCTCATAAGAAGTGAGACGAGGGCTAGAAGAATAAGAACCGGAGATGCACATAAATAAGGAGGTAAGAATATCAAAATTTTTTTCCAAAAACTTACCATTTTCCCCCAAAACCGGTTTAGCTTTCATAGTACAACTTCTAAGAAGTTCAAGTTTCACTTTTCTTTTAATTCTTTTAAGAGCTTGAAACTTAGAGCAATGAGGTCTAAGATGACCAAAGGCACCACAATGGTGACAAGCAATAGGTTTAGGTCCACTAGACTTTTTAGGGAGGGATCTAGCACCATGATTTTATTCTTTCTTCAACATGGGGCATTGAGGTCTTATGTGACTGATCACACCACAATGGTGGCAATTAGGAACAAACTTAGATCCACTCAATTCCCTAGGATGGGACCTAAACAGAGGCTTAGGCTTAAGAGTCTTTCTCTCCACTTTTTGGTTTATTTTGTGTGGAGGAATGTACACCGATTTGTATTTATAGGTAGAACTCACATTAGGCACAAAATCGGGCACCACAACATGATTGCAACATATATTATCTTCCTTTTTAGCAACAGGTTCAACAAACAAACACTTGGCATGCATCTTAAAAGATTCATTTTCACATTTTAGATCATCAATAAGTTTGTTAGACAAAACAAGTTTAGCGTCCAAGTCCATATTCAAACATTCAAACTCTTTTAGCTTTTCAAGAGAAATTTTAGCAAGTTTTTTATATTTCTCAACCAATTTGTTGGATTTATTGAGCTTAGCAATCAAATCATCATTTTCACAATGAAACTTGCTCATATTCTTATGAAACTTCTTAGCCTCTTTCTTCAAGAGTTGATGTTAGGAATATCAATAACAACATCGATAGATTCATGTAACATGTCATCACAATTATGAGGATTAGCACTCATAGAGGCATTTTGACAAACACATGGCATGTTACACTCAACAACATTCATAGAAGCATACAAAACACTGTCCATGGCAAAACACATAAGGGGTCAAGGATCACATTTAGGTAACGAAACCAAAACAAGTATACTCGTTCTGATACCAATTGAAAGCTCGAAAATGTGTGAAAACACAAGAGCTTGTTTAGACACCCCAATTAAAAAATATGGCTAAATTGCTTTTACTTTAACTTATCTCTAAGTGTGGAAACAAGAGTAAATGAAGCGCAATCAACCAATACTACTCTTGTGCATAAACATGAACAAAAAGTAATAAAAGTAAAGCATAAGAGTAAGGTGTAAAGTTATGATTTACAAAGATATTGTTTGTTGGCTTTTATTTCGTGCCAAATTTGATTGTAATTTTACTCAATCTTTTGTACCCTGTATATATTGTGGAATTTGATTGTAAAGGTTGTGTGTTAGAGAGAGAGTGTGTAAAGACTCAAGTAATTGAAGCTAGAAGATTTCTCGTGGGTATCTCGTGACTAAGCTTCCTGTGAGGTGAAGCATGTGCCTTGCACATGATTGGAATGCAAAGACTTAGTACAGGATGGAGACAGCTGTGTCTCGTGAGTATCTCGCGGGTAAGGCCTTCCCGTGAGACACCCACGAGACATTTTGTTCTGTTAGTTTGTATTATCAGATACACACTTTCTGTACTCACACTATATATACCCATATTACCTACAAATGATGAGGAGAGCTTCTGAGAGAAAGCCCTAGCAAAAACACTTGAGAGTTAGAAATTGTTATACCAATAATTCTCTACACATTTGTTTGTGGAATTTCCTCATTTCCTACCTTTCCATTTCCATACCATTGAGAGGTTTATAGCACAAACACTTACCACACCCTTTGAGAGTGTCAAGTGAGGTTTTGGTGCTGCTGGGAAGCATTGGAAGAAGCCAAGGATGGCAGATGCAACATGGAGCTTGTTGTGGGATTCGAAGTGCTAGACAAGACACAGTTCCAAGAAGCCTTGTTGGAGTAGGAGCTTGGAGGGCTTAGGTGCAAAGGGTAGATTAGGCTTGGAGGGTCTTTTGCTTACCCATGTATCCCAACTGATTGTCTAGTGGATCGATTACTGCTTGGAGGGTGGCGGAGAGGTTTTTCGCCGAGTTCTTCGGTTTCCTCTTAGCTAACACGTCTCGGTGTTATTTGTGTTTGCATCTCTCTTTCCTACTCTTGTTCATTTCATTTTACTGCTGTGTTGCTTTAAATATGGATTAGAGTAGCTCTCTTTCTTGTATGCTTGTGTTTACACTATTCCGCATTTAGTATTAAGTTAGTGTAAAATCAACCAAGCCGTAACTTTGAATTGGGGGTCTAAACAAGCTCTTGTGTTTTCACACATTTTGAGCTTTCAATTGGTATCAGAGTGGGTACACTCGCTGTGGTTTAATTACTTGAGTGTGATCCTTGACCCCTTGTGTGTTTTGCCATGGATATTGCTTTGTATGCTTCTATGGATATTGTTGATTTTAACATGCCATGTGTTTGTGAAAATGTCTTTATGAGTGTTTATCCTCATGATTGTGATGCCATGTTACATAAATCTATAGGTGTTGTTGATATTCCTAACATCAAACTTTTGAAGAAAGATGCTAAGATGTTTCAAAAGAAGTTGAGCAAGTTATTTTGTGAAAATTATGATTTGATTGCTAAGCTCAATGAATCCAACAAATTGGTTGAGAAATATAAGAATCTTGTTGAAATTTCTCTTGAAATGTTGAAAATTTTTGAATGTTTGAATATGGACTTGGATACTAAACTTGTTTTGTCTAACAAACTTGTTGATGATCTTAAATCTGAAAATGAATCTCTTAAGATGCATGCCAAGTGTTTAATTGCTGAACCTGTTGCTAAAACGGAAGAAAATATATGTTGCAATCATGTTGTGGTACCTGATTGTGTGTCTATTGTGTGTTCTACCTCAAAGGACAAATCAGTGTACATTCCTCCACACAAAAGAAATCAAAAAGTCGAGAGAAAGGCTCTTAAGCCTAAGCCTCTATTTAGGTCCCATCTTAGGGAATTGAGTGGATCTAAGTTTGTTCCTACTTGCCACCATTGTGGTGTGATCGGTCACATAAGACCCCAATGCCCCAAGTTAAAGAGAGAACAAACTCATGTTGCTAGATCCCTTCTCAAAAGGCCCAATGGACCTAAACACATTGTTTGTCACCATTGTGGTGCCTTTGGTCATCTAAGACCTCATTGCCCTAAGTGTCAAACTCTTAAAAGAATTAAAAGAAAAGAGAAACATGAGCTTCTTGGAAGTTGTGCTAAAAAGGATAAACCAGATTTGAGTGATAATAGCATGTTGTTAAAAAAAGTGTTTAATGCTCTTAACTCCTTGTCTATGTGCATCTCCGGTTCTCATTCTTCCAACCCTCGTCTCACTTCTCATGAGACACTCATTCCAAACAATTTTTTTGATTGGATGTGGAAGGTTTTCTATGGTTGAGTTTTTGCTCCTTTAGTCCTTGATCTAATTCTTTCGATCTTTGTAAGACCCTTCTTGCATTAAATGTCATATCTTCATGCATTTTATGCATCTTGCATTTATTTGTATGCATTGCTTTTGTTTTTTATCATACTTTATTGCTTTTGTTTTGTGTGGGTAAAAATTCCAAAGCCATATAAAAAGTGAAAAATTAAAAAAGTTTGATTGTATATGTTTGAGCATATATCACATTTGAGTTTGGCCTAGTACCTTTGTACTTATGGCGTAGTATTTTTACGAGCATAGCTTATTCTATATGCACATTTATCTTTGTGGGAGAAATCTTGAAATCTATGTGTGATTGTTGTAAATAGATCTTCAAGCTTGTCATGAATGATTGGTCAATTGTCTTGTTTGTCTTGATACTTGCATAGACTTGTGCTTATATATCTTCCCACTTTTATTTTTATATTTTTGCAAATAGAGCTCACCAAATGTAAATCTCAAAATGAAAAAAAGATTATGAGCTGCAAAAGTCTGTCACACATACTAGTATTTGACTAGAAAAAAGGAAAAGTGACTTTTTAAATTGAAATGTATGGTGCTAAAAAAGCCAAAGGCTAAATCACAATGTTGAAATATCAAAAATTTCAAGCGCCGATCTCAAAAAGAGATGTATTATCCAAAAAAGGAAAAAATGTCATGAATTATGTAGAAGCCAAATGAAAAGCTTCTAAATTTGTAATCATTCTCTTGTGGGAAGTCATATATGCTCATTTCTATAATTGAGATAGACTACTTGATTTTGTATCAGGTGTGTATGACTTGATTGAATTGATCATTAAAGCTTCACTCTAGTCTAAGAACTATTCCACACTTGATCCACACACACAACACACAAGTTTAATGTTCAATGAATGCCTATTTTATTTGTGTGGTTGTACATGTTCAAATGTGATGTGTGTGTGCTCAACCATATGTGGATCAAACCAAAAAGATTTTTGTTCTTTTTGTTTGCTTTTGGAAGTGATTTGTATCACCCATGTTTTTCAAAGTTTTTCAAAATGTTTTTGTGTGAAAAATACGTTTTCTGGGTGTTTTCGTGACCCATTTCATGTGTAAGCTCAGTTAGGAGTTAAATGGTCCAATTTTCAAGCTTTTCAGTAAATTTTCGCGGGATTCTAACCAGCGACATTACCAGCAAAAATTTCTAGATCAGCTTTTAAAGGGCATTTCATGGGACATTTGTTTTAAATTTCTCCCATCTTCTCTCAAACCTTTGTTTTAATGTTTCTACATTAAAACCAACTAAATTCAAGTGTTTTTCATTCCATTAACATCTCTAAGGTAATATTTGACTCTTTTTATTGATTTTGATCCTTAGATTATGTTTTTTGGGGTCTTATGTTCATAGTTGGGATTGTCTCAAATGGGAGTTGGAAAACTTAATTTTTGTCATTCCTTTTGATTGGGCTTTGTTTTAAATGATTATTTGCTTTGGTTGTTGGCCCTTTGTGGCAAAAAATAACATGTATTTAGGCAAGATTTTTATATGTTCATGCATTATTTAACATACATATATAGTGTGTGCACTTTAAGTGTTCAATAAAATGTCCAAATGGCATTTTCTCGTTGTTTTGGACTCCGATGAGTACCAAATTTTGGGGATCACCATAATTATTCATGTTTATCATGTTTTGATCATTGTTGGTGTGTTTTATACACTTTGCCCTGTGAGTGCTTATTCATGCATTGGTCATGCATCTCACATGCACACTAGATACACCTTTGCTACACACACTCTAACACTTGACATGTTTTGCACTTCTCTCATGCTAGTTAAGTCCTTTTAGACCTTTTAGCACTTAACATGTTCTTGTGTCTATGTCATGCTTAGATTTACATCATGTTCCATCATCCTTAGCATGTCATGTTCTTTATGCTTTGTAGCATTTTTTAAGATGTTTTTGTCTTTCGTTTGAGCTTCATTTTCTCATTCATCTTGCACCCCTCATGCATCATCTTTCACCTTTGTTCATATCTTCTTTTCTTTCCTTCCTTCCTCTTGATTCATTTGTCTATTCGTGACAAAAAGGGGGAGAAGATTTTATGACTCATGTGCACGTTCGTAGGGGGAGAAATTCATAGGGGAGATGCATATATCAAGGGGGAGAAGACATTCTTTTATGAGAAAACCTTGTTTTACCTAATGCTTGTTTTCTCAGTGTATTATGGTGCTTTGTGTTCTATGCTTTATTGCTCTCATCGCATCATGTTTATGTGTTGAACATGAATACATCCTCATGCTTGTTCAGATGATCATTTGCTTTGCTATGTGGTCATTGTAGTCATTTCTATATGACTGTTTTGGTGTATGATTAATTTGCTCATATGTTTCACATCATGTTTACTTGATCGCAATTTACTTGGTACATTATACTTGTCATTTTATTACTTGCTTTACCTTGAGGGTCTAATGTGTTTTGTACAAGTGTTTCAGGTCACAGGTATATATGTTCCAAGTTCATCACAGCTCCTAAGATTCATGATAGGGGGGGGGGGGAAAGAGAGAAAGAGCTTTGTGCTAGATTAACTATGTTTGCTTTGCTCATAATTCATGATTATGCTTAGCTATTTAAAATATTATGTTCTGTGTCTATCTCAATGTCTTTGTAGCATTTTTCTATACTTTTAAGATATTGCCAATATGTCCTAAGTACTTCACACTTATGCCCTAGTAGGATTGTTCCTAGATGCATATACTTTGTTTATTTTGCATTGGTCGTGTGATTGGACATGCAAGTAATCATAAGTGATTGCTTCTTTTTACATGTCCGGATGAACATTTACTTGTTATATGTTCATCGGAGTCATTCTAATGTTTGCCCTTGTTTGATCAAGTTTTGTGTATACATGTTATCAAATGTTTACAAACTTGGTCACGTTATACTTGCTCTTATACATGCCTTGTGTTCAACTTGGCATAAGCTTAATGAAAGTTTTGTTTCTGTGCGAGTGTTTCGGGTTAAGGTATAAACCTGCAAATGCTTCACAGTTTCTAGATTAGGTGTGAGTGAGTTTTGCCATTGTTCCCAAACTCACATTTAAGTCTAGAGTCAGTTTTAGGGGTTTTGTCACGGAATAGCCAAAGGGGGAGATTGTAAAGTTATGATTTACAAAGATGTTGTTTGTTGGCTTTTATTCTGTGCCAAATTTGATTGTAATTTTACACAATTTTTTGTACCTTGTATTTATTGTGGGATTTGATTGTAAGGGTTGTGTGTTAGAGAGAGAGTGTGTGTGTGAAGACTCAAGCAATTAAAGCCATAAGATTTCTCATGGGTATCTCGCGACTAAGGCTGCGTTTGGTTCATGTAAAATATTTTCTGGAAAATATTTATTTTCTGGAAATGCTATTTTACGGAAAGGAAAATATTTTCAAGTGTTTGGTTGTATTATGAAAATTTTTCTAGAAAATAATTTCATATGTTTGGTAACATTTTGAAAATGCTATTTTCCACCACCACCCCCATAAAACCCACCACCACACAACAGGAAAACCACCAAAACACCACCACCCATGCCACCACAACAACAACAACAAAATCAGAGATCAAAGAGAGAAATTAAAAAATCAAAATCACAAACAAATTTTATTACAAAAATTTCAAACGAGAGCGAGAACGAATCGGTAATGGGTTCACAAGTTCGTGGTGCGACTCGCTGGTGCGATGCGACTCGCGGTTTGTGGTGCTACGATCTCGGGTTCGTGGGTTCGCAGTGTGACTCGTCGGTGTGATCGGCGTAGTGCGAGTGGGTTCGTTGGCGATCTAGTGTGAGAACAATGGCGAGACAATCTCACTGGTGGTGCGACGATCTCTCTACTCTCTCTGTCTCTCTCTTCGCGTGTGGTCCGAAAATGGCAAGACGATCTCAATGATCGGTGACTAGGTTCGACGAGGGTGGGTTTGAACTATCGGAGCGGTGTGATTGTCTTGCTCCGATGCGATCTTCTTGCTTCGACGTCGGCGATCTTCTTGCTCTTTCTCTATCTCTCTCTTCTATTTTCCAAGGCCGGAAATCATTTGAAGTGAAAATGAAAACGGAAATCATTTTCCATTGTTTTGGCTCTAATTTTCGGTCAACTGGAAATGCTTTTCAGTTTGACCAACACCTAATTTTCTGGAAAATCATTTCCAAAATCAGTTTGAAGTCAAAACAAACAGAGCCTAAGCTTCCCGTGAAGTGAAGCATGTGTTTTGCACATGACTGGAATGCGAAGAGTCAACACAGGATGGAGACAACTGTGTCTCGCGAGTATCTCGCAGGTAAGGCCCTCCCGCGAGACCGCGAGACACCTGCAAGACATTCTATTCTGTCAGTCTGTACTATCCGATACACACTTTCTGTACCCACACTATATATACCCATATTACCCACAAATGATGAGGAAAGCTTCTGAGAGAAAACCCTAGCAAAAACACTTGAGAGTTAGAAATTGTTATACCAACAATTCTCTACACATTTGTTTGTGGAATTTTCTCATCTCCTACCTCTCCATTTCCATACCATTGAGAGCTTGACAGCACAAACACTTACCATGCCCTTTGAGAGTGTCAAGTGAGGTTTTGGTGTTACTGGGAAGCATTGGAAGAAGCCAAGGATGGCAAATGCAACATAGAGCTTGTTTGGGATCTGAAATGCTAGACAAGATATGATTCCGAGAAGCCTTATTGGAGTAGGAGCTTGGAGGGCTTAGGTATAGAGGATAGATTAGGCTTGGAGGGTCTTTTGCTCACCCATGTATCCCAATTGATTGTCTAGTGGATCAATTATCGCTTAGAGGGCGGCAGAGAGGTTTTTCGCCGAGTTCTTCGGTTTCCTCTTCGATAACATGTCTTAGTGTTATCAGTGTTTGCATCTCTCTTCCCTACTCTTGTTCATTTCATTTTACAGCTATGTTGCTTTAAATATGGATTAAAGTAGCTCTCTTGCTTGTATGCTTGTGTTTACATTATTCCGCACTTAGTATTAAGTTAGTGTAAAATCAACCAAGTCATAACTTTGAATTGGGGGTCTAAACAAGCTCTTGTTTTTTCACACATTTTGAGCTTTCATAAGGGAAGAGAGAATGCAAACACAAGATAACACGCTAATGTGTTATAGAAGAGGAAACCAAAGAACTCGGCGAAAAATTTCTCCGCTGCCCTCCAAGCGGTAAATTGATCCACTAGCCAATCAATTGGGATACATGGGTTAGCAAGAGACCCTCAAAGCTTAATCAACCTGATGCACCTAAGCCTTCCAAGCGTCTACTCCAACAAGGCTTCTCAGAACCGTGTCTTGTTTAGCTTTCTGAATCCTGCAATACGCTCGATTGCATCCGCCAAGCCTCACTGGCTTCTTTTGGCAAATCCCTAAAGCTTCTCAAGCTCTAAAACACTCTCTACATTCTAAATAGGTGTGGGTTATGTTTGGGTATAAGTCTCCTCTTAAGGTATGACAATGGGGGAGGGAAGGAGAAGAGGTTACAATGATTTCTCACTAAGGATGGGTAGCTCTCTCTCTAAAAGATGGGTGCGTGTGTTGTAGAAAACCTATCTAGGGTTTTTCTCTTTGAATGGCCTCTTCTACTTTTGTGGGTAATGAGGGTATATATAGTATGGGTGAAGGGTAAGAAAGTCACACTTAAAAATCTTCTAGGCAGAATGTTTTGTGACTACCTCGCGGGAAGGCCTTACCCATAAGACATTTGTGAAAACAACAGCCTGGCACGACTCTTCAGCTTCCAGTCATGTGCTCCTCACATGCCCTTTTCGCGGGAACCCTTCTCGCGAACTTCTCGCGAGCTAGTCACGAAATGCACTGATCTTCAATTAAGCTTGAGTCTTCACCAACTTAATACTAAATCTAATACAATAAAATCCCACAAAATACAAGGAATAAAATTAAAGTAATTACAACAATTTTTGTTATGGAATAAAACCAACATAAAATATAGTTGTAAATCACAAATTTACACTTATAATTTTCAAATTTTGTCTTAGCATGTTGTATGAAATTACCAATAGGGCTTATAGTGAAGCCTCTGCACAATGTGTTATGCATAAAGATGTACGGACACATGTTATATGTATGATTTAATATGTGGATGGTGTGATGTTTTATTCTTCACAAAATTTTATTTAAAATCAATTAGATGTGTTATTCCAATTTACATAGTGAGAGATGATTATAAGCTTAGTGAAATTTTCAATCTTACTATGTAGAAAGGAATATCATGGTCTAGTTGGATTTTTGGAAATAAAATTTAAAAATTGTTAGGAAATATGTGATTCAATGTTAGGAACATATGACACTATTTTATGTAATTGGCTAATCCTTTGACAAAATGCACTATACTTGTAATTGGGTAGATCTAGGATATGTTTAATACTTTAGGGAACAAGGTTTCAAGTTCAAGTGTTAAAGCCATGCAAGTCTGTCCAAGAAACAAGTGAAGAAGTGCTAGATTTTAAATCTCGACAGCTAACTCGATAGCTAGCATCTATCGAGGTTTGAAAGCTGCTGAAGCTCGTGGCTCGACAACTAGCTCGATAGATGGCTATCTATTGTGGTTTATGAAACTCAGTTTCTAGAGTCGTTTTTCATCCAGTCCGTGAGTCTGTGTTTAGGATTTTTTTCTCACAGCCCTAAACATATATAAGGATTATTTTAAAGGCCGTCAAAGGTTACACAAGTTGCACAAGTGTGAAGCAAAGTTTTGTTTATGCAAATTGTGACCGGAGACAGAATTTGCCCTAGTTCATCTTTTTCTTGAAAAAGCTGCTGTGTTTGTACATCGTAGGGTTTTGTGACCAAGGAGCTTCGTGATCTTCATCATGTGATGAACTGAAGAACTTTACAGCCAACATCATTGTTAAGTTGGTGATTAAGTCACATACTGGGATCCGCGTATCTATTGGTTAGTCACGTACTGGGAGCCGTGCATTGAAAGGAGAGATTGTCACTACAAAACAAGTCCAATTGGGTATTGGGGTAAGGGTTCAACTGTAGGTTGGTATGAGGTACTAATATTCCTTTATTTGTAACCGCTTGTTTTGATTATAGTGTATTCTCGGGAGTGGTGACCTTAAAATCACCCGGTGGGGTTTTTGCCGTGTAGGTTTTCCCCATTCATAAACAAATCACCGTGTCAATTTAATTTTTGCTGTACTTTAGTTAATTGGTGATTTGTTTGTGCTATCATGCATTTTTCATGTTAATTTGATTAATTAATAAACTTGGCTAATTAATCAATTAATCATCATAAGGGGTTAATATATTCTTGGCCTATCAAAAATGTATGTGCTAATGTCAACTTGTGTAATGAATGTAGTGAACATGGCCACTAAGAATGTAGTTCCTAATTTAACTAAGGGAGAGAAACTAGATGGAACCAACTATAATATGTGGCATAGAAAAATTCAATATCTACTTAATGAACAAACGGTCCTTGAAACCCTAACCAATGTGATGATGCGACTTGAAAATGGGAATACTGCCCAACATTGCCATGACTTAGAGGCCTATGAGTCTTGGGTAAGAAAAATCGTTGTGCACGCTTCACTGTGCTAAGTAGCATGCATAATGATCTTATTGGGGAGTTTGAGGACTACCTAAATGCCTAGGAGATGTGGAACTAGCTTAAGATTGCCTATGGAGGGACTTTAGCAACTAGGTTATGAGCTATTGATTTGAAGTTTGAGCAATATGTTATGGATTCAAAGCATAACATGCCTGAACATCTAAGGACAATGCCTGCATTGATCCATGACCTAAAGGTTGCTGGCAATAATCTCTCTGATGAACAACAGGTCACAGCAATGATATGTTCATTGCTTGAACCTACTTGGGGGCAAATGAAGCTTGTTTTTACACATAGTGAGAATATCAAGACCTTTGCTGATATTTCTCATCATCTCGAGCTTGAGGCAAAGTGCAAAGGGGCACACCAAAACACCTTCTTTATCACCCAATTTGGGTAGTGAAAGGCATTCAGGCCTAAACGCAAAGGACAAGGGAGGAATTCCAAAGGAGCTAGTAACCTTGGGCCTAAAGAAGGCAAGATAGCAAAGCGCCAAAAGGGCAAGCGTGCTAAGAAGGACAAGGCAAAGATCAAGTGCTACAATTGTGGTAAAAAGGGTCAATTCGCTCGTGAATGCACTAAGCCAAAGAAGGTATCCATTCTTTTATTGCTTATAACGATGATGTTTCTGATTCTGTAATGTGGCATACTAGACTTGGACACATAGGAAAAGATAGATTGGTTAGGCTAACTAGAGAAGGCCTATTGGGGTCTATCACTAATGTAAGCCAACCTATATGTGAACCTTGTTTAGCTGGAAAGGCCTGTAGGAAGCCTTTTGGTAAGGCTCTAAGGGCAACTCATCCCTTGGAATTAGTCCATTCAGACATATGTGGACCTATGAATGTTGAGGCACGCCATGGCGCCTCTTATTTTCTCACATTTATAGATGACTATTCACATTTCAGTTATGTCTATCTAATCTCTCATCGCTTTGAAGCATTAGATTGTTTTAAGCGCTTTGTGGCAGAGGTTGAGAATCAGAAAGAAAGGAACCTAAAGGTTTTTCAAATTGATAGGGGTTGTGAATATTTGTCTAATCAGTTTTAGGAATTATGTGAGGAAAAAGTGATACGTAGGCAATTGACGATTACTGGTACTCCACAACAAATTGGTGTTCCAGAGAGAAGGAATCGTACTATATTAGAGATGGTTAGATCGATGATGGTGTAAGCTAACCTTCCAATTTTGTTTTGGGGGGATGCATTGTTGACTACTACCTACATCCTTAACTGTGTGCCTTCTAAGTCAGTTCCCACAACACCATATGAGTTATGGATTGGTGCAAAACCCAATTTGGAAAATTTACGGCTTTGGGGTTGTGCAGGTTTTGTTCACAGTAATTCCCATAAGTATAGGAAATTAGGCCCTACAGCAAGTAAGAAAATCTTTGTAAGATATTCACAAAGCTCAAAGGGGTATGTAATGTATGGTGAACATTCTGATAGTGGAATGACTGAGATAGAGTCTCGTGATGTTAACTTCATTGAAGATGATTTTCCAAGCATTAATGAAGCAAAACAAGATCTTCAGCTTTATGAGCTGCAAGAACTTGAAGGTGTCATACCATCTTTGGGGGAGGGTGGAGAATCACAACTTCATCCTGAAATTGCCAAAGATAGTAGGAGTGATTTGGCTCTTAGTGGGAGCAAACTGCTAGATAGTGACACACAAGGATCCAAGGTACATAGAAATGAACGTGGAACTATTCCCCGTTGTCATTTTGAGATTGAGGGGGAATCTTTTATATGTGATTCACTGGACCTTGATGAGCCTGCTTCCTATGAGGAAGCATTAGCTTCACTTGCTTCACAAGAATGGATAGTTGCTACAAGGGATGAGATGGATTCTATGGCAGAGAATCAAGTTTGGGAGTTGGTTAACCTTCCGCCTGGGCACAAGACCATTGGAAACAAGTGGGTCTTAAAAACAAAGTGCAAGTCAGATGGATCAATTGACAAATACAAGGCTCGTCTCGTGGTGAAAGGCTATACCTAAAGAGAAGGGATAGACTATGAAGAGACTTTCTCCCCAGTAGTGAGATTTGTCTCTATTCGCCTTATTCTAGCAATTGTTGCACATTTGGATTTGGAACTCTTCCAAATGGATGTAAAGATTGCATTTCTCAATGGAGAACTAGATGAGGAGATCTGTATGGATCAACCTATTGGCTTTGAGGTCAAGGAATAAGGGCGCAAAGTGTGTCGCCTTAAGCATTCCATTTATGGCCTAAAGCAAGCATCTAGACAATGGTATTTCAAATTTCATAAGGATATAATTTCGATTGCTTTCGAAATGGTGGAAGAAGACTATTGTGTGTATGTCAAATGATCAGGAAAGATTTTACTTATCCTGTCTTTGTATGTGGATGACATTTTGTTGGCTGAAAATGATATAGAGATGATTGTCACCACTAAAAGGTGGTTGTCCTCTACTTTTGAAATGAAGTACATGGGAGAGGCTAATTATGTGCTTGGAGTTAATATCTTTAGGGATTGCTTAAAGAAGCTTCTTGGTTTGTCTCAAAAAACTTACATAAAGATGATCTTAGAGTGATTTCGTATGCATAATTCCAAACCTATAGACACTTCAATTGAGAAGGGACATACATTAAGCCTTAAAGATTGCCCTAAATCAGAAAAGGAAAAGAGAGAAATGGCAAGAGTTCCCTATGCAAGTGTAGTTGGAAGTCTGATGTATGCGATGTTGTGTACTCGACCAAACATCTGTTTTGCAATTGGTATGGTTAGTCATTATCAAAGTAATCTAGGACCTGTTCATTGACAAGTAGTTAAGAGGATTTTTCAATACCTTCGTGGGATATCAGATCTCATTCTTTGCTATTAGGGTGGAGATTTGAGATTGAGAGGTTATTTTGATACTGATTGGGCCAGTGATAGTGATGAGCGCAAGTCCACTATAGGTTATGCATTTCTACTTAGTGGTGTAGCTATCTTTTGGTGCAGTAAGAAACAGTGTTGCATTGCTTTATCGATAATGTAGCCTGAGTATGTTTCTTGTTTAGCAGCAGCACAAGAAGCTATTTGGTTAAAGAGATTTTTCCAAAGCCTAAGGGTGACATCTCTTGCAAATGAAGCTGTGAAGATGTATTGTGATAGTATGACAGCCTTGGCTCATGCTAAAGATCCCAAGTATCATAGCAAAAGCAAACACATATAGACTCGTTATAACTACATTCGCCTTGCTATTACACAAGGAGAGGTGATCCTCCAACATATCTCTACTAGCAGGATGGTGGCTGATCCACTTATTAAGCCATTGCTAGGGATGCCTTTCAAGCTTATGTTAGGAGTTTGGGACTTTATAGGATTTGATATGTTTTTGGATACCTTTTGGACATTTATGTTTATTCAAACTTTATGCAATAATGATGTTATTCATTTTGATTCATCTTGTGATGTGATTGATATTGCATACTGAGCACACATTATCTGAGAATATGTCACTAGCTTAGATTGGTCTACTCACATAGACGATCACTCTAACGCTAGAATAAAGAGTAGGATGAGACATAGTGATCACTTTGTTTTTCTGTATATCAAGTAAGTGATCATCTTGACACTTAGGGAGGCGTGCAATATAATATAATGAATGTCGCCTTAGCTAGGCCAAGATGAGATTTTTGGGAGTCACACTTGAAGTGTATCCACAACTTCATGAAGCCTGAATAAAGCCAAATGTGAGATTTTGGACAGGAACTTGATGTGTAACTATGCTGAGAAACTCAAGTTGGTTGCCTTTGTGGCAATTGGACTAAGATTTGTATGGTGTTTAAGTGTGACAAGCCCAGTTGAGTGGGAGCTCCACCGTAGCATACAAATTATCTTGTATGTGCTATAGTCGAACAATTAAGGGAGTGATTAGATAGATCCCTACTTTGTCACTATGTGAGCCCTAGTCGACCATTATATGGTCCATTTTGTGCCCTTTTTCATCCTAGAACTATGTCATGAAGTGAATGTTTAATGTCACTACTTTAGCATATCATCTCAGGGCCATGATATATACAGTCTCACGGAGTGTGTCTAGGAAAGCAGTCACGTGTGAATGAATTGACATGAGTGTCTGGGGAAGATTATTTAGAACATACCATTTATTTAATGGCTCATAGCCCGGGCGATTATGAGGAATTTTTTTTTCAACATAATCATGAGCATATTATATGGTATAGGATCAAGTGTTGCTTTGAGTTTTTTGAACTTATGAGCGATTAAAGAAATTTGATCGGGTGTGATCAAATAATCTGGGGCATGGATGAGATATTATGAGTGATGTACTATGTTAGTTTAGATGGTGACTTAATATAGTACTCCTACTACCCACACCTTTTCGTCAGGTCACACACTCCATTTTTTTGTATAAAGAGAGGATTTGACAAGAGATTGAGAGGAGCTAGTTTTGAATGTAGTACCTAGTCTGGATGAGTGGAGATGATAGAAATTGGTCTGGTTTTGATCCAACCCAATAAACCATGACCCATGGATCGTCCACATGGGTTATCTAATAAGTAAGTTTAAATTTAAACTAACTAATGTTGGTATGAGTTATCAATATCAGTAGTGGAGTAATTTAAACTTAACAGATAAGATTGTTTAGGGATCACATATATCTGATAGTAAGTGAATCTTTACTAGTATTTAAAATACTCCTACATCAGTTAGATAAAAGTGAGATACAGTAAGTGAACATACGTATAGTTTTTGAGTGCTCTCTCCAAATAATCCATCTCTCTGGGACACCATCTACTGTTCCCTAGAATTTGGAGCGTGGAGATTTAGGAGAGACTCTAGTAGCCTCTCCTGCGACTTGGAGGTTTTCCACAAAGGAGATCACGAGGAGTTCGTAAAGCAAGCAAAGAACAAGATCCGAAAATTTGGTGATTTATTCCACCAAAGGTATATGTCTATATGACCTCTAGTAAAGTAAATAAATTTTCAACACATTAATTAGTATGATGCATGAATATGTTTAGTATGCTTTATTGTGTACTCTTAATATATGATTGCCATGCTTAGATACCTTGCTAGAATTTTCTTTGCATGTTCTTTAGATGATTGTTTATTGTAATTCTTTTTCTTAAATTTCAAAATCTGATAATGACTATCAAGGCTTTTTTATTAAAACAAAACTAATCTGTATTTTTAGATCTGATTTTTTCTTAAACTCAAAATTGATATGTATTTTCAGATCTAATTTTTTCTAAAACTTAAAACTGATCTATTTTTTCATTAAATACAGATTTGGTTTTTTTTTCTAAACACAAAACTGATCTGTGTTTTCATTAAATATAGATCCGATTTTTCTAATCTTATAACTTATCTATATTTTCATTAAGTATAGATTCGATTTTCTATTCTCAAAACTGATATGTATTTCTAGATCTGATTTTTTTTCTTTCTATAACTCAAAACTAATCTGTATTTTCATTAAATATAGATATGATTTTTTCTAAAACTCAAAATTGATCTGTATTTTCATTAAATATAGATCTGATTTTTTTTAGAAAATTTTTCTTTGTTATAAAAGTGCAGATTTTGAAATTCAAAAGAAAGAATTAAGAATTTAGGTTGAAGTTTTTTATATGTGATGCATGCATAATAGATTTGTCTCATAAATGTGGATCCTCTTTCAAAAGTCTTTTTTTATTTGTTTCCAAAACATATTTGATTTTTTTTTGATAAAATCTTTTTTTTTAACCCTTCATAAAAAAAAAAAAAAAAAAAAACTGATTTTCACAAATCTAATATTTCTTTTTTACCCCTTCATAAAAACAGATCTAATTCTTTTTAACAAAACCTCATTTTTTTCCTTTCATAGAAACATATTTCATTTTTTTACAAACCAAGTCTTATTTTTTTAATTTTCAAAACATATTTGAATATTCTTTTTAAAAGAGGACATAATTCATAAGACAAATTTATTTAATTTAATTTTTATCAAGTGTCTATCATGTGTGTTCAACATATCATTCAACATCATGCAAAAATGGTATATTGGTCATTAGAGTTTAGAAGACCAGACTCTGTCTGGGTGAAATGGGTGTCTAACACCTTCCCATTCCGTAACCGAGCTCTCGAGCTTAAGATTTTTGGATAGGTAGATTAGTGTTTTGTCTTTTAATTTTGGTAGATTGTAACTAGGACAAAAAATTTGTATTCTTTTGCATAGATTGTAACTAGAACCCAAAGCCTTGTAAGGTTAACTTACCAAAGTTGTACTTTTCTTTATTCAATCAATGACAATGAAGTATTTTGATTATGTAATTTGTACTTATTTTTTCTTTTTCTTTTTTTGTATAAAAAAATAAATGGTGACTTCACACCACATACCCAAAAAGAGAGGTGTCCTTAAAAGCACCCAAATCTCTCTTTTGAGAGCACCCAATTTCCCGGTCTCTCACACAAGTCATAGTCCTTTAAGCAAAATAAATACTTAATTTTTATTTAACTATCCTGTGCACCGCATGGGTTAGCGACTAGTTATTATTATTATTATTATTTTGAATTCTACCTACCTTATACATTTTTGCGAATATATCCTTCAGTTTTTCC
The DNA here is from genome assembly GCA_023055345.1 of Quercus wislizeni. NCBI lineage: Eukaryota > Viridiplantae > Streptophyta > Magnoliopsida > Fagales > Fagaceae > Quercus > Quercus wislizeni. Next base: position 28,685,078 of record JALGQJ010000007.1, read on the forward strand.
TTATCAAATTTACCGTAATTTGATTCTCACAGAAAAGAAAAAAAAAAAAAAAAAGTTTACTGCAATTGCTGCCAACTTCTCGTTTCCATTGTTTTCTAATTTCAAAAGGTGAAAGCATGGAAAAACATAACGTTGAATTCATTGTGAAAGTTTTTATTTTTTATTTTTGGTAATGGCCATTGTGAATATTTGTTGATACCAGATTTTCATTTTGTCTTGACTCTTTTTTCTTTTTCTATTTTACTATTGAGCCAGTAAACCCCAAATACTTTTGCGGCTTCTGCCCGGTTTGGCTTGGATGTTTTTTTTTTTTTTTGCTAAATTACTAGGCACAATTTAGGCCCCCAACTCTATCTATCTATTTACATATATATATATATATATATATATATATATATATATATATATATAACTTAGAGAAAATCCAATTAGATTTTAATTGGATTCTTAATTTTGCACCATGTGTGTCTCATTTAATTTTTAACTTTGTGACAAATGAATAATTGAGTATAAAAATCAAATAGTCCAAATCCAATTAGATTCTAAATTGGATTTCAATTCGAGTTCAATTTTCCGCCATGTGTCTATCTAAGTTTTTAATTTTTGTGGCAAGTAATTTATTGGGTGCAAAATTCAAAAGGTCTAAAGCCAATTAAATTCTAAATCATATATATATATATATATATATATATATATATAGAAATCATTACATATTTTGGAAATATATGGTTTAAAAAAAATGCAAGGTAATACCATGTATAATTTGAACATCTTAAAAAAAAAAAAAAATTGAACCATATAACTGTGGTTATTTTTAATTGTATCCGTGCATATGCTCAGGGCTACACATTAGTTTTAATTAATGCTTAATCAATTTAAAACTTGAAAACTCACTTAGTGTGTAAAACACTTGTGAATGTTTAAACCCCCCAAATACAAATTATCCAATACAAGCTTATATTCAAACAATGTATGTGTGGAATATGAGATATAAGCAATACCCAAATATGCAAACTACTCTAAGCCATATTTTAATCACAACTCAGCAGTAATTAAAAGCAAAGAGTAAGGAATAGAGAGATAACACTGGCACATGTTATCAAAGAGGAAACCAAAGAACTTGGCGAAAACCTCTTTGCCGCCCTCCAAGCGGTAAATTATCCACTATAAAATTAGTTGGGATACATGAATAGCAAAAGGCTCTCTAAACCTAATCTACTCGATGCATTTAAACCCTCCAAACTTCTTACTCCAACAAGGTTATGCCTAACCGTGTCTTCTCTAGTTTACCGAATCCCACAATTAGCCCATTGCATCAACCAATATGAATTAGTTCTCTCTTGAATTGCTTCCCAAACACCAAGAACCTTCTCACTACTTTGAATTTGGTGAGGTAAGTATTTGGCTTAAGATCCTCTCATGGGTATGACAATGGAGAGGATAAGAGTAGAGGAATTTGGAGAATCAAATGTATAAGATTGTGGATGAATCAATCTTGTTGTTCTCTAAGGTTTTTCTCTCAAAATTCTCTTTAGAAGCTTTCTACATTTTTTGGGTATAAAGGTATTTATAGTAGGGTATGAGATGGAATGTGAAAAGTCAGTTTTCAGCAAAACAAGTGCACTGGCGACTCACTTCATGACTGGGATGAGTCACGAGTTTCAGTCGCCAGTTACTAGATTGGCCAAACTGTACTTTTTGTCCTATAGTGATCCAGCTGTCTCAACCCTTCAACTTCACACGTGTCCTACATTTTGGCAAGTCACCACTCGTGAGTCAGTTGCAAGTTCCAGTCGTGAGTCACTTCTTGTTACACACTCTTGATCAAATCTTCACACACACAACCCTTACATTATTCCCACCTTAAATACAAGGTTTCTAAATACTGAATTACAAGAAAATTTGGCACGGAATAAAGCCAACACATAGTTGAATAAATTCAACTTTACAAAATTAATCATAATCAAAGCAAAATTTACATTATTAACCAAATTAGCTAAGTATAGAACTCAAAAATTGCATGGATAAGCTTAAATGAACAATGCAAAAATGTAAAGGTTAGATTGGTAGTAGGTAAAGAGACAAGAAACCCAAGATAACATACAATGTGTTATCGAAGAAGAAAATCAAAGAACTTGGTGTAAAAACCTTTCTGCAACCCTCCAAGTTGGAAATGGTCCACTAATGAATGAGTTGGAGTACAAATATACACAAAGGCCTTCCAAGCCTAAGTTACTTGGTACTTGACTCCTCTAAGCTCCAGCTACAACTTTTCAGAATCTTTCATCTTCACTAGTTTTTCTGATCCCTCAACACAACTTGGTTGCACCACCAAACCTATGTGGCTGAAAATGGTTAAGCTCTAATGCTTCCTAGCTCCAATTCACTCATAACATTCAAGTAAGGTGAATTTTGTGTTTGGGTAAATCACCTCTAAAAGGTGGGGCAGTGGTGAGAGGGAAGATGAACAAAAAACTAAGGTGTTTGGCGCTCACGGGACAATCTACCTCGCCTAGGTTAAAATTCATGGGAAAGAGACGTATAAGTAGTGGGAATAGAAAGGTATAACAGATTATCTAAGATAATTGAATTCTCTATAGTATAGGGCCACTCGTGGGACAATCTATCTCGCGAGTGGTCTTGCGAATTGTCCAATTGTAACTGAATTTTGAAAAAGCACGTGCACCTCACATGTCAACTCGTGGGTAGCCTAATCTTGCGAGCATCTCACGAGACCCATAGTTCCAGCTAATCTTCATGAAATTCTAAGTCCAACCCAATTACATTATACCTCAAATAAATACAAAGAAAATGTGTATGCAATTACAAGGAAATTGGCATGAGATAAAGCCAACCAATAACAAAGGGAAAAAATTTTTTTAACAGAAAATATCTTGTATTTTAGATGTATGCAATGTGCCCCTCACAGCCTGCAGGCCCCACTCAATAATGAAACCCACATGTTGTGAGTGTCTTTATACGCAATATACCCTCTTAATAATTAGACCCTTAATTAATATGAGTTTTACTAATATATGGCATATGTTAGTATACTATTTTATAAAACTTTTTTACGGAAAAATGAAAAAGTAACTAACTAATTTAACAGTTTTTTTCAATTTTTCATAGAAAGTCTCCTAAAATAGATTATTAATATGTGACATTAGGATACACATTAACCGGACCTAATTAATATATATATATATATATATTGTCAACACCGTATTTTATCCATCATCGATTTACGTGTAAAAATGTAAATGTCCCCAAAATTCAGTTTTTTACCGTTGGATCATGGGAATGTTAAAATATTACTTGCATAGTTTCATGATTAATACTATATTCACAAACTATTTTACAATATTTTTACAAATTGTTGATGTGTCCAACTTCTTATTGGTTTTCATCTAGACCTATCATTAACATTACTTTTTTTTATTTACGAATAACTACTCACCACATCAGCAGTTTATAAAAAAGTTTGTATCTTTGGCGTTATTCTTTAGCATGCCTTATACATCTTTTGGGAATATACCCTTTAATTTTGCCCCAAAAAGTTTACCCAAATTTCAGCAAACAACTTTTCTTTTTGTTTGTATTCTAATTTAAAAAGGTTAAAAGCATGGAAAAACATAGCCTTGAATTCATAATGAAAGATTTCATTTTTTTTCATTTTTGGTAATGAATTCACTGTGAAAGTTGTTGATACCAAATTTTCTCTCTTTTATTTTCTTTGTCTTTATTTATTTATTTTTATCATTCATCGTGTATATCTCTAATATGAATGACTTCAGCCTTGCTTGCTTTCAACTATTTGACAAGTAGTTAAAAAAGGTATATTGTATTTTAGGGATATGCAGTTAGTCTCTCACAACCTGTGATGATAGTGAGACCTACATACAAGCTGTAAGTATGTAGATGCATATATTTTGGTACATAGGATACCCTCATAGTGGATGGGTTCAAGTTACATCTAGTGTAACTCTAAGTAATGTTACACCACTCAATAACTTTTTATTGAATTCATATTTTAAAAATTCCACAATTGAATTATGTGTTTTATATGTTCTTAACATGCAAACCAATATTCATGCCAATCAGTTGTTATTTACCATTCGATCCATAAACACATCTTTTATGTATTATTTTAAATTAAAAAAACTTGAATTTGAACAATTGATTGATGACATGACTATTAATCTTTGATCATCATTAAATTTTGTAAGCATGGAGAATATACGGGAATAATGCCATCCAGCAGTAAATTTATCAAAATTAATATCTAATTAAAAAATATTGAGTGGTGAAATATTGCTTAGAGTTACATATATCAAGTATTGTGATTCGATATCCTTATCATTTTTGTTTTCAACAATTTTTAAATTTAAAAATTGTTGTTCATGTCTTAATTAGCAAATTTGATATCTTGTTAATTTGTTTACAGTAGTGGGACACCTTTCTGGATATAGCTAAAGCATTGCTTTTTGAGAGATCCAAAATTGGATTGAACATTGAATAAAATTGTGACTACATTCATAATTTGAGATGAAAAATAGGTTGGACATGGAATTCAGTCCTTAGAACTAGTAGCCCCCGCTGTTTGGTGACTATAAGTTTTATTTATTTATTTATTTTATTTTATTTTATCACAGTACTAACTACTGAGACAGTATGATTACTTCACTGAGCTAGGTGGAACTATTCTTGTCTTAGCTTAGTAGAGCTATTTGGATTTGTTTGGAAAATGTGCTTGTGCATCATAGGGCTGGGAAATTAAAACACTTTTTGGGCTTTCCATATTCTGACCTCTTAATTGGTATGGGTGTGGATAGGTTGTCTAGTTACGTGTAGTTATGTTGGAAGAGTGTACAATAGCAAAGTTCAGAGAGGCCACTCCTTTTTTTTTTTTTTTTTTTTTTGGACGACTGTTTTGGGTAAGATCCTCGCTGTGGAACACGTATATTCAGTTGCCACTTAATTGACCATATATTACTCTGCTCATCAGTTATGAATTGTTGCCTTTTGTATTTTTATTTTATTTTTTTCTAGTGAAGTGTAATTTAGTTCAAAAGGCTTGTTTGGACAACAACGTAACAGTTTGGTATGCAATATGTCTCTTCTTTGCCTTTTTTTTTTTTTTTTTTTTTTTTTGCACGGTGGTTAATATGGCTTCAAGGTACTGAATGGTACCTAGAGAAATCCAGATCCTAGGATGAATTTCTTTTATAACATAGATTGGAATTTTTTTTAGCCTGTTAGGTTCGTGTCAACCCTTCTCACAAGATTGAATTACTGAAGGTTGAAGATGAAGAGGATAAAAACAGAAGATAGGGCCTGACGGGCCTAGACGAGTGGGCCTAACGGATCTATGTCCATGGGCCAAAGGAAAGTCAAGCTCATCCTTTGCGTAGAACCCCTCATAAAATAAGGACCCAATAAGAATAGGGCAAAGCATGGAAAGATTCTTGAAGGAGCACCTTAAAGCAAAGAGTTCTACACGGAAGAGTAACTTGTCCACCACGTTTTGGATTCCTCAAAGAAGAATCCTATAAGGAAAGAACTTGGGTTACAAGGAAGGGAGGCAAGACCTCACTACTATAAAAGCCCCAATACCCTCTCGCATCAAGGTACACATAATTGACCCCTCTCTAGCAATCTAGAGTTGTGAGAATATTTCTAACTTGACATTCGGAGGTTATTTGGCCGGCACCACATTGGTGCCTTCTGCAAGGTCTTTTTGTTTTCTTCTTTTTGTAGGTGATTCATTTGAGCGTTAGGATCGTGCTTCTCACTGGTGAGATTTACGGCATCATCAGTTGGCGCCGTCTGTGGGAACGACTGAACTGTTTGGTTTACCTTGTCGTTTCCTGGACACAAGAGTTGCATGGTACTCACACGCTCGATGGCCACCACTAACAACGTTCAAGGAGATGAGCCGCCGAGATCCACCGCATTAGAAAGACAGGTCCAGATCCTCATGGCTGCGGTGGAGCGCCTCACGAAACAAAATCACGATCTGGAGGAGCAACTACGTTAAAGGGACGCAGGACACAACGTCCATGAGGAAAACCAGGGGGACAGCTCCGAACGGGGGGGACCTGAAAGGCCGGAGGGCAGTAACGAGCCCAGCAGACCCGAACGGCAAAACTTAAGCATGCCTTCTCTTATGGATACTGCCCCACCACCTATTTTTGCTGAGATGCAAGTGATGAAGGAACAAATGGAGGTTATGATGAACGCTCTCAAGGGACGCGTCTCAAGCGACCTTGACGATTTGGTAAATAGAACCAACTCCCCGTTCACTATACCCGTCAATTCCTGTCCCCTGCCACAGAAATTCCGAATGCCGCAGATTGAGAGCTACGATGGGGTCAAGGACCCACTTGGTCATCTGGAAACCTTTAAAACCCCGATGCACCTCCAGGGAGTACCAAAAGAGATCATGTGTAGGGCCTTCCCTACAATGCTGAAGGGCGCAGCAAGAATCTGGTTCAGCAGATTAACGCCAAATTCAATCAACACCTTTAAGGAAGTAAGTGCCCAGTTCACCTCACACTTCATTGGGGGGCACAGGTACAAGAAATCTATAGCATGCTTAATGAGCATCAAGAAGCGGGAGGATGAGACGCTGAGGTCATACATAACTCAATTCAACAAAGAAGCACTTTCGATTGATGAGGCCGACGACAAAATTCTGGTGGCGGCCTTCACCAATGGCTTACGAAAGGGGAAATTCTTGTTCTCTCTATATAAGAACGACCCGAAGACCATGTTTGAGGTGCTCTATAGGGCTACAAAATACATGAATGCGGAGAACGCGCTACTAGATAGGGAAGACAAACCCAGAAAAAGAGAGAGACTAGAAGATGCACGCTAGAACCAAGGGAGGAAGAAACCAAGGACAGGAGACAGACGCGATGAAAGGCGTTCCAAGCCCCCAGGGGGAAGGTTTACAAGTTTCACTCCCCTGAATGCCCCGTTAGACCGAGTCCTAATGTAGATCAAGGACAAAGGGGCGCTGACGTTTCCAGGAAAGTTGAAGAGCGATCTAACCAAGCGATCAAGAAACAAGTATTGCCGCTTCCACCGTGACCACGGTCATGATACTGCGGATTGCTATGATTTAAAGCAACAAATTGGGGCCCTCATCAGAGAAGGGAAGCTGCAGAAATTTGTCAGCAAGGAGAGAACAGATACACATCCTCGAGAACAAGCCCCTCGACGGGAAAACGAATACCAGAGACCCCCCATTAGAGACATAAGGATGATAATAGGGGGGACCGTGGCTACAGGATTGTCCAAAAAGGCTCGAAAGACCTACCTCAGGGTGGTCCAAAATGTCCAGCTAACGAGCTCGATACCCAAGATAGCACGGAGGGAAAGCCCAGTCATTGGATTTTTGGAGGAAGACGTGAGGCGTCTCCATCACCCACACAATGATGCACTCGTCATCAGCATGCGGGTAGAAGACTACAATGTGCATCGGATGCTGGTCGACAATGGCAGCTCAGCAGACATCCTATATTACCCAGCGTTCCAGCAGATGGGAATTAACAAAGCATGATTGATACCAATGAATGCTTCGCTGGTTGGCTTTGGAGAAACAAGGGTACTCTCGGTAGGATCTATCACACTCTTAGTGACGGTCGGCGACTATTCGCAACAAATCACGAAGGATGTAACTTTCCTTGTGGTTGACTGTTCGTCTGCTTATAACGGTATCCTCGGGCGACCGATGCTAAACTCTTGGAAAGCGGCAACATCAACATACCACCTAATGATCAAATTCCCAACAGAGTAAGGGATTGGAGAGTTGCGAGGAGACTAGGTGGCCGTCCGCGAGTGTTACATCGCCATGCTGGAATTGGAGGATTATCAACAGACCATGTATATAGGAGAATAGCGGATCGCGCCAGAACCGGTTGTGGAGTTGGAAGAAATAATCCTCGATGAATCAAGACCTGAATAGAGGACCAGAATGGGCACTTTGGCCAGCCCGTTGATACGTCAAGACCTAACAAGTTTCCTAAGGATGAATCAGGATGTATTCGCGTGGAGTCACGAAGACATGCCCGGGATCAACCCGTCGGTTATAGTCCATAGACTGAATGTTAGCCCGGCATCCTCACCCATCCGACAGAAGAAACGGGTGTTCACATAAGAGCAAGACAAAGCAATAGCGAAAGAAGTTAGGAAACTGCTAGAAGCTGGTTTTATCCGAGAGGTATATTGCCTCGACTGGTTAGCAAACGTGGTCATGGTCAAGAAGCCTAACGAAAAGTGGAGGATGTGCGTTGATTTCAAGGATCTCAATAGGGCGTGCCCGAAAGACAGCTATCCTCTCCCTCGAATAGATACCTTGGTTGACTCAACAGCCAGACACGAGCTCCTAAGTTTCATGGACACTTTCTCATGCTACAATCAGATCAAAATGAAAGAAGAGGATCAAGAGAAAACATCTTTTGTCACTAGCCAAGGACTTTTTTACTACAAGGTGATGCCGTTCAGACTCAAGAACGCAGGGGCAACATACCAGAGATTAATGAATAAAATATTCGTGCACCAACTCGAAAGGAACGTCCAAGTCTACATCGATGACATGCTAGTGAAGAGTGTGCGCGAGAACGACCACTTGAACGACCTCCAGGAGACATTCAACACCCTTCGATCATATAACATGAAGCTGAACCCAAGCAAATGCGTGTTCGGGGTGACAGCCGGGAAATTCTTGGGCTTCATGGTGTCCCAAAGAGGTATAGTGGTCAACCCGGAGAAAGTGCGGGCCATATTAGAGCTAGAACCCCCGAGGACAATGAAGGTAGTGTAAAGCTTGAACGGAAAAGTTGCGGCCTTAAATAGGTTCGTCTCTAAAGCAACAGATAAGTGTCTGCCCTTCTTCCAAGTACTGAAAAAATATTTTGAGTGGACGGACGAGTGCCAGAAGGCATTCGAGGACTTGAAGAAATACCTTTCGTCCCCACCACTACTCAGCCTGTCCATGCCAGGAGAAGAACTATACCTCTACATAGCGGTCTCGCAAGCAGCAGTTAGCGCAGCCTTAGTAAGAGATAAGGGAGGCTCGCAACGGCCCATCTATTTTATAAGTAGGGCATTCCAAGGAGTGGAAGAAAGATACCCCAAGATGGAGAAGTTGGCCTTTGCACTTGTAACGGTTACGCGGAAGCTCAAACCATATTTCCAGGCCCACACCATCATAGTTCTGACAGACCAACCTTTGAAAAGAGCAATGAGTAGCCCAGAGGCGGCCAGAAGGATGGCTTTATGGGCAATTGAGCTAAGCGAATTTGACATGCAGTACCGTCAACGAACCGCAGTAAAAGGGCAAATAGTGGTAGACTTCATAGCTGAGTATACTCAGTCAGAAGACAAGGGGGCAGAAGGACACAGACTATGGAGCATCCACATGGACGGATCATCAAATCAGCGCTCAAGAGGTGCCGGTGTGGTCATACAAACACCAGAGGGGGATAAAATCAAATGCATGATCCGGCTAGATTTCCCTACAAACAACAACAAAGCCGAATATGAAGCCTTGGTAGTTGGGTTGGATCTCGTAAAGGCAACAGGTGTTGAAAATATGATCATGCATTGCGATTCCCAGGTAATAACGAGCCAGATTAACGGCGATTACGAGTGTAGAAACGAGAGAATGAAGAAGTACCTGGAGGAAGTGAAGAGTCAAATCAGCGGCCTTGAAATCAAGTTCGTTCAAATCCCAAGGGAGGAAAACGAATGCGCCGACCGTCTTGCAAAAGTAGCTTCTGCAGAGTTTATGAATGCATCCGAACAGGTATTATCTTTTATCCAAACCTCCTCGTTTATTGATGACGGAGCACAAATGCAAGAAATAACTGCCGAAGAGAGTTGGACCACGCCTTTAATAGCATACCTAAGGTCAGGCACTTTACCAAACGGGAAAGACGCCGCAAGGAAGCTGAAAGTCCAAGCCTCACAATTTGTACTAATTAGTATCCGTCTTATACAAGAGAGGTTTCTCTCAACCATACCTGAGGTGTTTGAGCCATGACGAAGTAGATTATGTAATGAGAGAAGTTCACGAGGGGATCTGCGGAAATCACTCAGGGGCACAGTCATTGATACACAAGTTGATCCGAGCTGGGTACTATTGGCCCACTATGCTCAAAGACGCCCAGGCTTACGTCAAGGCCTGCGATAGATGTCAGAGATTCAGTAATCTGATCAGGCAACCATCAGAGGCGCTCACACCTATGATGGCCCCTTGGCCGTTCGCCCAATGGGGACTAGACATCATAGGCCCCTTCCCGACGGCCCTTAGACAGCTAAAATTTCTAGTGGTCGGTATCAACTACTTCGCCAAGTGGGTGGAAGCAGAACCCTTAGCCACTATCACGAAAAAGAGTATATGTTCATTTGTATGGAGGAACATCATCTGTAGATATGGGATACTGAGGGTGCTTGTCTCTGACAACGGAAAGCAATTCGACAACGGCGCGTTCAAGGACTTCTGGACCGAGCTAGGTATTAAGAATCACTACTCATCTTCGGCACACCCGCAGGCCAACGGACAAGTCGAAGTCACAAACTAGACCTTGCTGAAAATCATCAAGACTCGGCTCAAGGGGGCAAAGGGTATCTGGCCTAACGAATTACCAAGCGTATTATGGGCGTATCGGATGACAGCAAGGACACCCACTGGAGAGACCCCATTTCGACTTACATACGGAGTTGATGCAGTCATCCCAGCAGAGGTAGGTCTTACCAGCTATCGCGTGCAGAACTACATGGAAGACAAAAAGGAAAAAGCCATGCGCCTCCAGCTAGTCTTAGTGGACGAGGCCTGAGCAATGGAAGAACAAAGATTGGCACGATACCAAAACCTCATGTCAAAGCACTACAACACCAAGGTCAAGCATAGAGACTTTCAGATTGGAGACCTGGTGCTACGGAAGGTAATGAGTGCTGCTAAAGACCCTTCATAAGGAAAGCTTGGACCAAATTGGGAAGGGCATTATAGGATCACGTCATGACAGAGGAAACGAACATACCACCTCGAAACAGTGGACGGAAGGAAGCTTCAGCACCCATGGAACACGGAACACCTTCGGAGATACTACCAGTAGAAATGATGGTCGACTTCCCCCTATTCCCCAGTTTATTTATTTTTACTAGTCTTTCTTTAAAATTTTTGATTATTTTTGTTTGAACAAGCTTCACTACAATGACTTTCAGTACCCTTTTAAGCCCAAGGGGGCAGGTACTTTTTCTACAGCTTTAAATTTTATGAAGGAACATTCAGACTATGCTATATGTTATTACTACTATAAGATTACTACTATCAATGGACAGACCCAATGACGAGGGTTGAAAATTTAAACAAGTCCACAAAGTGGACGGACCTCACAAAGGGTCAAGACTACAGTCCACAATGTGGACGGACCCAATGACGAGGGTCGAAAATTTAAAGAAGTCCACAAAGTGGACGGACCCTACAAAGGGTCAAGACTACAGTCCACAATATGGACGGACCCAATGACGAGGGTCGAAAATTTAAAGAAGTCCACAAAGTGGACGGACCCCACAAAGGGTCAAGACTACAGTCCACAATATGGACGGACCCAATGACGAGGGTCGAAAATTTAAACAAGTCCACAAAGTGGACAGACCTCACAAAGGGTCAAGACTACAGTCCACAATATGGACGGACCCAATGACGAGGCTCAAAAATTTAAACAAGTCCACAAAGTGGACGGACCTCACAAAGGGTCAAGACTACAGTCCACAATATGGACAGATCCAATGACAAGGATCATTAAACAAGTCCACAAAGTGTACGGACCCAACAAAGGGTCAATACTCAAGTCCACAACTTGGACGGACCCAAAAAAGGGCAATACTCAAGTCCACAACGTGGATGGATTCCACGAAGGGTCAAATCTAAATCCATAAAGTGGACGGACCCAACAAATTGTCAAAAATCATGTCCACAAAGTGGATAGACCACGAAGAGTCAAAATTCCAGTCCATAGAGTGGACAGACCCCACAAAGATGAAAAAATTTACAAAATCTACAAGGTGGACGGACGCCGCTAATATTAGCTATTTAAACCATTAAAGTAGACGGACCTCAGAAGAGGCCAATATCTAGCCTACAAAAGTGGACGAACCCTTAAGACTACACTATTTAAAGAGGACGGGTCCTACAAAACAAATTGCCCGTGAACATTTTTAGTAAAGTGAACGGACTCATCGTCAACAGAATGACTAAGATGTATTAATGAAAGGTTTAAATAAACGAGATAAAATGTCTACAAAACAGATACAACTTAACTCGGTACACAACGAGCAAAACCAAATTGTTCTCAAAATACTTGAACAAAATAAATAAAAATTTATTAAACATCAGGAGCAGCGGAGTCTTTGGCATCACGGGCTTCTCTTCCTTTAACTGTCAGGATCTCAGGGGTGACGGAGACGGGCACTTCCTCACCAAAAAGCTCATTCGTATCATTTGACTGCTCGGGATGAACGGACGTAGCCTCCAGAACGGTGATGTTGATGAATGAAAAGTCAAGCTTTAGATACAAGGCCTTAGCTTGACGGAGTGCATCATCGAAACCGTCGTTATATGAGACTCCGAGCTCTGATAATAGGGCATCAGAGTCATGATATTCCAGAACAGCTGCTTCTTTGGCATGACAAAGGTCATTCTCCTTGTCCTCTAAGACTTTCTTCAGCTCTTCCTTCATCTTCTAATATTCATCTCTGGCCCGTTCTGCAAGCTTGAGCTTCTGCTCTGTCACCACCTTCCAGTTCCTCAGCTCGAACAGTTCCTCCTCCGCCTGCTTGGCCTTTTCGCGGACCCGTTCGAGCGTCATCTCGTGATGGAGAGACCGTTCCATCAATCCTTTAGTCATGAGCATGGCCTCAAGAAAAAAGGGAGTTAGATTTAATAATGATAATATCATCCACGGGTAAGATTACGACGGACTCTTACCTGGGCAATGCTAAAGAGGCCCGTCTCCCTCATGGCCTCCGTCGAGTGGTTTCCAAGGTCTTCATAGTCCTCGCCGCCAATAATTGAAGAAAGCTTCTCCAAAGCGTATTTTGGATTCTCACGAAGTAAGACGAGCGGTTTCTTTTGACTGCTTGATGGAGGAACCATGAGACCTTTGCCACCCTCATGTTTGGCCAGGGTCACCGTCTTGTTGCCCTCCACCATTAGACCAATGACGGGCTCCATCGAAACCTTCTGCTTTTTGGGTGCCCGATCTCCCTTGGGCAACGGTCTCTTTTTTGCTGAAGGCTCGCTTGAGCCCGTCCCCATGGCGCCCTTGTCCGTCTCTTTCCTCTTCGCGGCCTGAGCTCTTATGGCTACCCTTCTTTTCGCGTCTTCCATCTTTGAAAAGTAGACGGGTAAGTTTGCAAAAAAACAATCAAACTAAAGGTGGAAGTTGACGGACTTACGCTGACGGGTGCGCTCCTTGTACTTAATTGCCATCGGAGTGGGTTCTGGTTCGTCACAATACCAATGGATAGTGTTGAGGTTCATAAGCTTAGCCCACGTCTGTTCCTCTGGTTTAGACTTTGCAAAAATTCATTCAAGAAAGTTGTACTCAAGAAAGTTGTACTCCTTGATATCAACTTGGGGGCGCCGTCATACTGTAAAAAACAAAGAGACGGATCAATCAAGACGGTTATAAAAGTATTAAAGAAAACAATAAAGCACATACGCAACGCGATGGATATATATATATACTGGACGGATCCAATATCCCCCAAGTTTTGTCAACTGGCATAAAGTCCGTCTCCCCTGGGTGACACATCCAACCGTCGCCCTCCAGGAAGAAGTAACGGTTCTTCCAGTCGCGGTTGGAGTCTGGGGTTTCATAAATAACTTTAAGGACGTACTTCCTAAGGAAAAAACTGTACATTCCCTTTGACTTAACAATTTCATCTGAACGGTAGCAATGGAGGAATTCCCGTACTATCAAAGATCGGGCACCGTCAGACATAGCTCCGTACAGGACCTTCATCGCTATAAAAACCCTCCAGGCATTCGGGGATATCTGGCTGACGGACAAACCCAGGTGCTGGAGAAGTTCTCGCTTTAAAGAGTTCAAGGGGAACCTAAGACTAGCCTTAAGCACTTGTTCGTTCACCCCTACATCATCCACCCCGTCATAGTAGCATTTTTCTGACTTGAAAGGTAGACGGATAGGGATGTAGTCGGGTATTTGGTAGATTGCTCTAAGTGTTTTAAAATGTGCCTCCTTGATCGTGGACGTAAAGTTATTGACCGTCCACTCTGGTAGCATGACGAACTCCCTAAGTCCGTCAGTACCTACGACCGACTTAATTCTTTGTTCACCGTCATCAGAACCTTCCTCTGGTTCAGCCAACTCCATATCCTCATTTTTTGAGGACGGGGAAGCGGCAGACAAACTCCTCTCGCTTAGTTCATCTGGATCTCTATAACCCGACGGGTACAATTCCTTGTAACCCGCCCCGTCGCGAACGAACGACTGGTTACTTGACGCACTAGACATTGCCTACACGTAGTGACAAAACCTAAGACTGACGGGTTTAAAGAAAAAATGGGGTGACGGGTGCAAAAAACTTAAATTTTACCAGATGAAGAATAAAAGCTGCAATAGAAGCAAATTGAACGGATGAAATCACTTACCGAGGAAAAGAGTGAGCGGATGAGATTTTGTGCTGTAGGAGTTGAACGGACGAATCTCTAATAGTTGACGGACTCGCTCTGACAATGTATTTTCAGCAAAAAGCAAGGAAATGAGAAGAAGGGTGTTGGCTTTTATAGATGAAGTTTACAGAAGACGAAGCGACACTTCAATCTAAGATACAAGCCAATCAACGAATGACACGTGTCGAACGCCATAAATGCCTCTGGATAGCTTGTTAGAACTCCATACCCCTAACGGCCTCATACTCCACGAACCGTCATCGAAGGATCCTCGTCACCGTCAGCTAGAGATTTCAAACCATCACCTTGTTAATTATGACACCGTCCACTCAGCATTTACAATCGTCATCTAAGCTAAATTTTGTCACCGTTCATGTCTTATCTCAATCGTCAACCCATGACCATAGAATCGTCAGCATGAATTTATTTGACCGTCACCCCAATTGATCCCTTTCCGTAGATGGCGACGGACCAAATGGGGTGAAGGGGGCAACTGAAGAGGATAAAAACAGAAGATAGGGCCTAACGGGCCTAGACGAGTGGGCCTAACGGATCTATGTCCATAGGCCAAAGGAAAGTAGAGCCCATCCTTTGTGTAGAACCCCTCATAAAATAAGGACCCAATAAGAATAGGGCAAAGCATGGGAAGATTCTTGAAGGAGCACCTTAAAGTAAAGAGTTCTCCACGGAAGAGTAACTTGTCCACCACGTTTTGGATTCCTCAAAGAAGAGTCCTATAAGGAAAGAACTTGGGTTACAAGGAAGGGAGGAAAGACCTCACTACTATAAAAGCCCCAATACCCTCTCGCATAAAGGTACGCATAATTGACCCCTCTCTAGCACTCTAGAGTTGTGAAATTATTTCTAACTTGACCTTTGGAGGGTATTTGGCCGGCACCACACCGGTGCCTTCTTTAAGGTCTTTTTGTTTTCTTCTTTTTGTAGGTGATTCATTTGAGCGTTAGGATCATGCTTCTCACTGATGAGATTTACGGCATCATCAGAAGATATTTGGTTAAACTTTACAGTGGCTCCATGGTCATAGAAGTTCTTTCCTGAGCATGAGTTTATGGTGTTAACCAAATCTTAACATGGGATTTGCAAAAATGAAATCCCCTTCTACCATATGAAGCACTACCATCATCTCTAATTTTCATTCATCATTTACGGTATGCATCTATTATCTGTTCAGATTAGGTTTATTCTACTAATTTTAGTTTCTGGGGGCTTTTCTTTTAGCATTACTTGTTAGACACTCAACTGCCTATAAAGTTTTAACAGTTGAACTAAGTTTATGATTGTGTATGTATTTAATTACCTATTTGCTAAATAATGATGATGGCTAGAGGAACAGAGTTGGATCAATAAACTAAAGTGGGAGCAGAAGGTTTAGTAATGATCATCAAAATAGTTGAAGCTACTTGTTTCAAAGTTGTTTTTAAATGCTTATAGGGACTCTTTTGAAAAATGTAAGCTATATGACATCCAGTTATAGCTTTTAATAAATGCAATATTAGTTTTGAGTTAAGGGAGTTAAGCTAGCTCATAGGGGGATTGAGGATCGATCTATGACAAAAATTTAATTTTGTTTGAAATGGATTTCTTTTGTTGGTAGAGACAAGGAATAGAACTAGATGATGGGAAAAATGTCTTACCTTGGATTGATGTAGTATAATACTTGTATTGAGAAAATATTTAACTCTGGATTATTTGTATTTTCTTCTTGCCACTTTTGAATTATTCCTCATGGTTTATTGATGTTATTGTAGACACTTGATTTTGCATCCATAATTTAATCAAGGAAGATGGCTAGAATGACCATATATATACCCAAAATTTAGAGTTGCATTTGAAAGATATCACATGATCAAGTTTACACGGTCAACATGCATTGTGTTTAGGTAGAATCAACCATGCATGATTAATTCAAATTAATTCTGATTGGCTAGACAATTAAAATTAATTTAATAATTTTGTGATTGGTTGTTAGTGAGTGTCAAAAAATAGGCTTGCTTGCATAAGAATAAAGGGGATAATCAGATAACTACAAAATTGTGGATAATCGAGACTTTTTGGATTATTTATCTACAAGATAATCATTGCTAAAAAGACCTGAATTATCAGAAAAGGAGTTTAATTTTTAGAATATGGATCAAAAACACGACTAAGTGCAAGTCCCAACTCAAAAAACCTCAAAAAATGAGTCCAAAACAAACCAAAATTCAAACATAGGACCAGCATCCAAAAGGGCCATTCAGAACTTTTGGATGCCGATCAGCACTTTTCAAGTGCCGATTGGCACAAACACGGGCCATGGCCCGAGGGCACTTAGATCGAGATAAAGCTCACTCTTTTTGATTTTTTAGAAATATGGACGCGTCCCAATTTGTATTCTGATCACTTAGCTAATTTTTCAAACATCTCAGCCTCTATAAATAGAGGCTGCATCTTAAAATTCAGAAAACTTTTTCACCCTCATTGAATCCCTTCTTTTTAACTTTTCTCTTATTTTATTTTCCCTCTTACGTTAAAGATGTTCTGGAGGTTCTAACCTTAGGAATTTCTTTTCTGTAAGCAAAATATTTAAGGTTTCAAGGATAATTGAATAAATTTCTTTGAACCCTAAAATATTCCTTCACTACTAAGAAGAGCATGCATGCAAGGGGTAGTTAATTTCTTTTCTTTTTCTAGCCTTCTTTATTAATTTTGACTAATGATGCATGAATAGGTTTAGGATTTATTTTATTTTATTTCTGATTCTTATATAACTGCCATGCTTTGTTTAGATTGTTTTTCTTTCTTTAAATATGTTTTTAGATGATTGTTTATTTCAATTATTTCTCTTTAACTTCAAAATTTGGAATGACTATTAATAGAAAACAGATCTGTATCTTCCTTAGATACAGATCTGAATTTTTTTAAAACATAAAACAGATTTGTATCTCCCTTAGATATAGATCCGAATTTTTTTAAGACACAAAAATAGAACTGTATCTTCCTTAAATGCAGATTTGATTTTTTTTTTTTTTTCAAAACACAAAAACAGATTTGCATCTTCCTTAGATATGGATTTGAATTTTTTAAAACACAAAAAAAAATTTGTATCTTCCTTAGATGCAAATCTAAATTCTTTCAAACACAAAACAAATTTGTATATTCCTTATATGCAGATCTAAATTTTTTTTAAACATAAAACTGATTTGTATCTTCCTTAGATGCATATCTGTATTTTTTCTAGACATAAAACTAATTTGAATTTTTTTTTCTAAAAATGCTTTCTAAAAGAAAGGATTGAAAGTTAGGTTGTAATTTTTTTAATATGTGATGCATGTAACATAGATTTGTTTCATGAGTGTAGTTCATCTTCTAAAAAAAAGTCTTTTGCTTATTTTATTCATAAACAACAGATCTGATTTTTTTTTTTTAGTACCAAAAATCACTTTTTATTTATTTTTTAATTTTTTTTTAACTTTGCTCCAAAACAGATATGATATTTTTAAGCAAAAACCTTGTTCTTTTTTCTTTTCTTTTTTTGAATCAAATCAATTTTTTTTATTCATAAAAAATAGATTTGAAATTTTTAAAAAGAAGAGGATACATTCATAAGATAAATTTATTTGAGTTAATGTTAGTCAAGTGTTTGTTATATATGCAATATATCATTCATATCATGCATAAATGGTATATTGGTCATTAGAGTCTAGGAGACTAGACTTTGTTTGGGCGGAATGGGTGCCTAACACCTTCTCATTCCCTAACCTAGCTTTTGAATTTAGTTCTTTTGGATAGGTAGACTTGTGCTTTGTCTTTCTTTTTATTTTTGGGTAGATTGTAACTAGGATAAAAGGCCTTGTATTCATTTGGTAGATTATAACTAGGACTCAAAGCCTTGTAAAATTCAATTTATCAAGCTTGTATTTATTTTTACTCAATCAATAACAATGAAGCATTTCAATCATGTAAATTTGTATTTAGTTTTTTCTTATTTTTTTGTATAAAAAAATAAATGGTGACTCCACACCACTTATCCAAAAAGAGAGGTGCCCTAAAAAAGCACCCCGAAAATCTCTTTTTTGAGAGCACCTTTGCTGGTCTCTTACAGTGGCGACTCCACTGAGGATGTCAAGGGCTAAGCTTCATGTTAGACTTAAGTGACCAACAATATACCCTTGTTTATGCATGGTTTTGCATGATATTGTTGTTTGTTTGTTTATTTATGTTTTGAGATATTGAATGAGATTTTGTTGTTTGTATTGTTTGTTAAGAGCTTCCCCTAACCGTTATAGTGTGTGCCATCAAAATAACAAATACGTATGTACCCCTTTCAATAAACAATGTGGTGGTAGTAACCATGGATCACCGGTCTTCATTAGATTCAAGTACCCAGTGGCAAACTCACCAACTCATAGCCTAAGGTCACTAGATCATTTCTTGTTGACTGTAAAGGATAGACCATGCCATTTAGACCAACGCAATGTTCATTACATTACAAGTTGGGAGGTGTAACGTCCTAGCTATGAGAAGCTATAAAACAACAAACCCCGCTACAATGTAATGACTTAGAACCTACCCTTAGGCCAGTCCATGTTAAAATTGCATTGCATGTTGCATGTGTTTGTTTGGTTGATTGATGTAGATGGGGACCTAGCTTTGATTAACCCGATTGAGCCCATCATTAGGGGAGAATTTGGTCAAGATCCGATGAAAGGCTACAAAGAGAACTTAAGGTTGACACTCAAGCTAGTAGCTCTAGTTCCAAGCTCATCACTCTCATCACGGTACTAAAGCCCATGAGCATAGAGGATACTCCGCTGCTGCAACATCACAATCCTATATTTGACCTATAAGACAATTCAAGCCACAAGAAGTCTGAAGCTCCTAACACTAAGGCAGGAGAGGGAGAACACCCGAACATTGAAGAACCCATGAACACCCAAGAGCTACTCAACACCATGGTAGCTAGTCAAATCCAGTTAAGGGAGGACATAAACCTTATGGTGTAATAGTTTCAGAGTTTGAGTAGTAACCAAGAGGAAAACAAGACTAACCATAATCTGCCAACCATGGAGAGTGAGAAGAAGATCAACAAAAATAAACAAAATGGAAGAGATGATCAAGAGAGCTCGCAAAATGGAGGACCTTATGGACTTCCAATCACTCTCACTTTTCCTCGATGTAAGACTGCCTCCCAAGTTCAAGATGCCAACCTTGGACAAGTTCGATAGGACTGGCTGTCCAAAGTCCCATTTGAAGATGTGTATGAGGGCCATGCAGCCTCTAGGTGCAACTAAAGAACATCTTGCCCAAATGTTCCAAAACACTCTGATCAAAGCCACTCTTAGATGGTTCCTTAACCTAGATGATGCTAGAGCAAAGAGTTAGAAGGACACCTATCGTGAGTTTCACAATCAATATTAATACAACATAAATGTGGATATAACAAGGAGGGATCTCGAGACCACGAAGCAAGAATCAAAAGAATCTTTCTCTACCTTCATTACCAAATGAAGGTCTAAGGTAGCATAGATGATGAATAGGTCAAGCAAAGAAGTACAGTTAGCTACGGCTATAAATAATTTATTACCTGTATACCATAAGTAATTGTTTGCTCAGTATTTTCCTAATTTTAAAGCTTTAATTGCTGTTAGAGCCCAAATTGAGAATGCAATAAATAATGGCACTATAAAGAATGATGACCGACTAAGGTTTAAAAAGAATTTACGATCCAATTCTAAGGCTATAGAAGTTTCTAATATCCATAAAAATGATCCTTATCAACTGATTACACCCATTGCCCACGTGCAAATATCACAAGGGCCACTCCCAAGGCCTAGGAGAGAATTTCATAAGTTGTATATGCCTATGAGCCAAGTATTTGAGAAGACAAAACAAAAGGGTTACTGAAACCCTTAAACCCAAGACCAATTTCAAACCCGCTACCATTTAGATTTGATGTGATTAAGAGGTGTGCCTACGACCAAGGCCCTGGCCATGATACTAACAAGTGTTTTGGCCTTCATCATGCAATTCAAGACTTAAAAGACAACAAGGTGATTGGACCACCTACAAGGCCTAGCATCACTAATAATCCCTTGCCTAACCACAATTTTGGGAGAGGACCAAGAATTAATTGTTTGATGACTGAAGAAGAAAGTAAAGAGGACCCATTTGAATTAATCTATGATCTACTTGAATATTTTATGATGACCTAGGAAGAGTTAATGAGAATGACGTCCACTATAGGGTATGACATATGGAGTGAAGAAGTAACCGAGATCAGAAATTACTTGATATCTACAAATGGGAGGAGACACTTCAAACCCCAATCAATCTACCAAGCACCTACAAATTGGGGGAGACACTTCAAACCCTAATCAAATGGCCCAACATCCACAAATGGGGGGAGACACTTCAAACCCCAAGACACCAACTTAAATGACCTAATAAAAATTGCCCACATCACAAGGGGGGAGACACTTCAAACCTCCATATTTGGAGACAAATAACCCAATAGAATCCTTGAACAAGGCCATTCAACAAACACCCGCTGAGGAGGATGAGGTCCCTAAGCAATTGCATAAAACAAAAGCCAATATATCTTTATGGGGTTTACTCATGGCCTCAAACAAGCACCGTCAAAATCTGGTAGACCTTCTAAACCAAATCCAAGTCCCTACAACTACAACCTCTCAAGATCTAAATGCTATGATTGGGTCCATAAGTAGGGAACTCACTATTTCCTACTCTAACAAAGATTGGGTCCATCGCATATTAATGTAGATGACAAAGGCAAAAGGATCCTGATGGTTCTTATTGATGATGGAAGTGTTTTAAACGTGTGTCCTTTAAAGACTGTAAATTTCTTGGGTCTAAGTATTGATGACTTTGTGCCTATTAACCAGCATGTGAGGGCATATGACAATAGTAGAAGAGAGGTCTTAGGAACTGTAACACTGGAGCTCACTATAGGGCCAATGATTAAGAAAGTGGAATTTCAAGTCCTTAACATAGTTTCATGCTTCTATATGCTCATTGGGAGACCATGGATCCATGACATAGAGGTCGTACCTTCATCCCTATACCAAAAATTTTGGTTTCCACATGAAGGAGCTATTGTAACCATATATGGCGATACTTTGACTGTGCCAAAGCCTATTTTTGGTATTGATTCAGAGAAGGAGCCATTGACCTTGGATCTTTCAGATTGAAAAGCCTGATTTTGAAAGAAAGGAAGAGGATGTGGAGAAGATTCCTATAGACTTAGCTCCCTATAGCAACAACAACGTGGTAGCCATGATGAGGATAATGAATTACCTTCCAAGAATGAACTTGGAGAAGACTGTGAAGAAGCCAATTGTTAAAAACCCAATAATCCCTACTGCTACACCACCTTTTGGGCTAGGCTATAAGCCCACTAACGATGACTTATTAGAGATGGAGGTGAGAAAGATGGCCCAAACGAAGGACAAAGCAAAGGGACTTCCTTGTCCCCTGGAACCCCTAAAGCATAGACTCCAACATTGAACGGAAAATTTGTCAAAGTTGGAGATAGTCAATACTATTAGGGATTCCCAGAACCAAAATTTAATCCTGAGACCAGAACTATGATGCCTGGGTTTGAGCTACTACTTAATTGCAACAACAAGCTTCCAAAAATGAAGAAGGAAGATACAACTTGGGTCCCTACTGATTGGGTTGATTACATGGACCCTGATGCAATGACTACACTCCTTGGAGATGCCATTTGCAATATAGAAGAAGAAGAGTACTAGAAAGCTTGCCAACATGCATTAAAGAGCCCATATGAAGTAAGAACAAGTGATGAATATGAAGAAGGGGGAGAAGCCCCTAGTGATGATGATGAAGGAAGTGATGCCAAGAGTGATAGTAGTAGTGAAAGCAGCAATAGTGATAGTGGACATGGTGATGATGACAACAACAGTGACAGTGAAAGCAACAACAGTGAAGACTATGCTAGCCAATACAGTGGCAATGATTGGGGTGAACCCTCTAGTGATAGAGAGGATGAAGACGAGGGGCTTTACTACGAAGACTATGATGATGATGTAGACTATTATGATGGAGATATAGAAGACGATGTTGATAATGCTGAAGCTGGACCCATAGAAACAGGAAGTGACACTGAAAGTGATCAATATAGGCTAATAAATTCGCTAAAGGCTGTAGAAGAAGAGGTTGAAGAGGCTAACAACACAAACTATGATGATCACCCCTATGGGCGTCTCTCAGATTGGAGTTTTATTACTGATGTTAGTTCAACGACCGGTCCTCAATATGACAAGCATGGTAGAGAGATTCCTGA
This sequence comes from Quercus wislizeni, assembly GCA_023055345.1. Taxonomy (NCBI): domain Eukaryota; kingdom Viridiplantae; phylum Streptophyta; class Magnoliopsida; order Fagales; family Fagaceae; genus Quercus; species Quercus wislizeni. Next base: position 28,708,108 of record JALGQJ010000007.1, read on the forward strand.
GTTGAGGTCATTCCACAATCTAGAGCTTGGCTCGCTAACCCCATGCACTGAGGAAGAGGATGACATAGATGCTAGATTGGTTGTTCTAGACCAAAAACTGATGGTCCATAGCCTCAGAACCCTAACACTTGAGAATTCTAGAGGTGATGATAAGAAGATGGAAAGGAATGAGTTAGAATACCTCCCTCAATACACCTACCTGAGCAACAAAGGAAAGCAAGATCTATTTGGTGAATGGATGGATAGCATAAAGCACCCAAATACTTTTGTGACTGACAAGCCCACAAATATTTTTCAACCATTCCATTACACAAAATCCAAAAACCCAAACTCTAAACCAAACCATAAAAATTCTAAAATCCCAAAGGTCTACACCTTAAACAAAATCCCTAACCTATAAATCCTAAATAATTCCTAAAAATAAGATTTTTTTATTATTCTATTTTATTTTATTTTTTTTACATCAACTTCTAAAATAAACATGATTCAAAGCCAAAATAAAAGAAGAAGGTCATTTTTTCTTTAGTCTTTTCTTTTTCTGTTGATCATTAATTCCCTTTGTGATAGGTACTTTGTCAGCATTGTCCTTTCTTTTGGATTCATAATTGTCTTCATCGGGTTCCCCCCCCCCCCCCCCCCGGTTGCCTCTGAGAAACTATTCTCTCATAGCAATCCTTTCAGCTTCCTTGTCAACAATTTGTTCTATCAACTAGCTGGAGTATTCTGTAGTCATCTTGTGGAAGTGAACCTTGACAAAAGATTGGTCCACTCGGTCAGCCATCTCTAAACCCACTAGCATGTTCTGTATAGAAGTAGGATTTGTATCCATAGGAGAAAAAGGTCTTCTTCTTTTTCCACCAGGCATTCCTTGCTCATTTGAATTGCCTCAAGAGTCTATCTCCCTTGTAGAAAGTTGCTCTCTGCAATCCAACAAGGAAAATATGATCTGATCTTGGAGACCTCAGTAAAGGGGGTGGGCACTTCCACCAATAACAATCCCATTAGATTGAGGTACTAGATTTCTTGTCTAAGAATTTCACCCAGTCACTCTCAGTTTGGCATTTAGTCTTGATTACAGCCCTACTAAGAAAACTGCTAGGCCCATAATTACCAACTGTAGGCTTGGCAATCATGTCCAGTCGCTCCATTAGCCATATCTACAAAGTGAAAGGACTCCCTAAAAAGTTCTGAGTTTCTCCACCATGAAATACAGCATCCAATCCCAGAAGAGTTTTTGCCAAGATCAAAGAAATAGGATTATCCCCATCCATAATCTAACTCATAACACTTATAACTCAAGCATCCACAAAGCTATGTCTTCCAAGGCAAAGCAAAAGTTCTCCCACAAAGCATAAAGCCAAACCAAAGTTTTTCTACATGTTTTCGGTCACTCCATAAGTGCATTTGTCAATCAGTCAAGAGATAATGGCACGAAGATTCACCATATGACCTTCAATCATACTATTAGTAATGGAAGTAGGAAGACTGAGAGCATCAAACAAAGATTCCTTATGCCTAGGGTCACATGAAACCGCTACAAATTTTTTACTTGGATCGTAGCCCAAGATAGCAGAGAATTCTTCAATTGTCAGACAGAGTTCAGTAGTGTTAAACCGGAACACATGATCTTTAGGATCCCAAAATTTCACAGCAGCACGTAGGAAGTCCCACTTGGTTTTGACATTCCTCAAAGCCTTGATTCCCTCTAATTTAAAGGCTGTAAAATTGGTTTTGGTACTGAAATCAAAGCTATGAACCTTTGCCTTGTGGGGTTATAGAACTTCTATACGTGCGTCAACTAGGGCAACACCTTACTCTTAGGTTTATGGTAATAAGGTGGTGCTTCCTATTGAGGTGGAGATACAATCTTTGAGGGTATTGGTGGAAACCAAGGTCCTAGAAGAGGATTGAGCTAAGGTGAGATATGAACAATTGGCTTTGATAGATGAAAAGAGGGCTAGGGCGTAATATCATGCACTGGGTACCAAAGAAGGGGATTAGGCTAAGGATTGCTAGAGCATTCAATAAGAAAGTGAAACCAAGAAACCGTAAAGAAGGGGACTTGGTCCTAAAGGTGCTTAGAGATGAGACTTTTGATCCAAGAGGGAAGATGAAGCCAAGGTGGTCTAGGCCTTTTATCATTAAGAAGATCATGTTTGGAGGTGCTACGAGGATCACAAATTTGGATGAGGAAGAGATGCTTCGCCCAATTAACATGGATAGACTCTGTAAATACAACATTTAAAGAAAAAGAAAAAGAAAAAAGCCTGCTATGTTGACAATTCGAAAGGGCGGCCTAGGCAAAAATTAAGGCAAAAGTTAGGGAAAAAGACTGTGGGCATGGTGAAAATTCCCAAAGGGATGTCATCGGAAAAAATTACATGGCAAAAGAAAAAGAAAAGAAAAATAAAAAACAAAGGAATGAGATGACAATAAGCAAAGATAATAAAAAAGTGATTCTCTTATTGCACAAATTAAAAGGTAACAAGATTGTTTTTATATGGGATTTGGAACACTCCAATCCTTTTTAAATTCAAAAACATGAGAATCGTAAACTGCATAAAAGTAAATTATGGGGCATATCAAGGTGATCACTTAGCCCTCCTTGCTTTCTTGTTAGTCTTCATGCAAGCTTTCTCATCCCTCAGAATCCACTTCATCTCATCCTCCAACCATTGCTTGTATCCCACAATGGGATAGATGTATCAAGAAGGAACAATGCCTTTGGCCAAACCTCACGAAGCTTACCCAAGATCTTGTTAGTATACACCTTAGTGTGGAAGGCACCTTCACCACTAGGAGCTCCTTGATGCTCTCCAAATTTCCTTGAGATACAAGAAGTGGAGTAATATGAGCTGCAATGAAGTCCAACTAAAGGCACAAAGTAGTCCCTACAGCAATGGTGAACCATACTTGACATATGTCACCACTCCATGACCCATTGAATGTCGGTCTTGTTATGTGACCCATATGCTCCATGTATGCCTCAAAGCTCATGTCATTTTGATGAAACTGGCGGTCCCTAAAATGCCTAGGGAGGCATGTGCTGGGGGGTACGGTAAGAGATTGAAGCAACCGAAGGCTCTCTTGTAGCCATATCTGGAAAAAAAAAACAACAAAAAAAACAACAAAAAAAACAAAACAAAAAAAAACAAAAAAACACTAAAAAAAAAAAAAACAAAAACAAAAACAAAAACAAAACAAAACAAAAAAACAAAAACAAAACAAAAAAATAAAAACAAAAACAAAAAAAATAAAAAATACAAGCAAAAAACAAAAAACAAAAAACAAAAAACAAAAAACAAAAAACAAAAAAAAAAAACAAAAAAAAAAACAAAAAAACAAAAACAAAAAGAAGAAGAGAGAGCATGAGTGAAAAAATATATATAAATAATAATGACAAACAATATAAGGTGCCTTGATGGGTTGAAAACCGAAAGGCAATCCATGCAAAATTAGAGCAATCCCACTAGGTTGAGAACCTAGGCAAAAATTAAGGATTATACTTGAAGAGGAAGAGGACTTATTGCAAAGAAGGTTGCTTCATTCCTATGAAAGGCATCCAAACCATTAAGGGTTTCCACCAAGATTAGGCCTACCAGGTTACCTCTCTTTAGCTCATAAACCACCATGCATATCCGGAGGTCCACACAATATGACCTTTAGACCAAAAATTACCTTACAAGAGCACATAAGCAAAGGTATGAAGAAGGTATGAACATGACCTCTCATCAATGGGAATGGACAAGTCAAAAAAGTGTGCAAAAACCAAGCTAAGGTTGAGTTTGCCAAAGATGCACCACCTATTTGCCGTAGCAAGAGGGACGCCCAACACAACTCGCAGCAAAGAGGGGGAGATGAGATCGTCAATCTCTGGTTCTCCCATAATGGCACCAAATTCTTCGATAGTGGGGGCATAGTTCTACTCCATTGAAGCGGAAAACATGCTGAGTAAGGACCCAATAGTTGGCAGCAACACAAAGAAGAGGCTTATCCACCCTTATTTGATGGTATGGAAAGACACAAGAAAGACCACAGGGAGCAATGGAGTCCTTGAATTCAGGATCAAGCCTCCTAATCCAAGCCGAGACATCAAGTGGAGAGTTTTTTGCCATTAGGGGACCTTAGAAAAGTGTTCTCTGAGTTGAAAATATGTTGGTGAGGGTTTTGTGACCCAAATGACTACTTTTATACTTAACTAAGGCGGCTAGGGCTTTCTTTGATTCGCAGCCCACATACACAAGGTCAACCCTACATACGTGAAGTCATGCGTATGTAGGCCCATCCCCACGTATGCACAGAGCTTGGTAGAAACTCATTCTCCCTTGTTTTAAGCATGGTTTTTCCACTCCAAGGCATCCCTATGGTTCCTACAACCTAAAGGATCATTCAAGGCATATTTCAAGAAAAAGATTTCAAGCATCAAAGAAACAATATTGTATGGAAACATACAATTAACCATAAATCTTGTAAATTAAGCACTGGTCCCAACTAAATGCATAAATGCAAAAAGATGTTCTTAAGTACAACCCTTTGCCTCAAATTGAATTCAAATGTTTGCTAAAAGAAATAAAAACAATAAAAGCAACAAAAAGAAAGAAATATATGTGTTGTATGCCTATGTGTCTTGACTGCAGGTAATCAATGGTGTCACCTCTTGTTAGGATTTGTGCCCTTAAATCCTATTGTATGATGCTATGTATGTTATTATGTATGACTTAATGTTGTGATTAATAAAGTTTCTTTATTATTATTATCTAAAATAATGATAACATGAATATTTGGACATTATCATATAGTCCATGAGATGCATAGTATGTGATTTATGTGATTTAGTCACAGAAGATATAGATCACAAGTTCTTTGTAAACTCATAATTTTGGTTCGTAGTCGTTGATGAAATTGGGCATTTCATCTGCGAAGACTATAACATATCAACTAAGATGATTTGTCTTGATCATGGAAGTAGAGACTTCTAGTTGATATGTTGATATGTTTTAAGAGTTAAGACATATTGAACTGGACCGCTGTGAGATTTATTATTCTCCTAACGACTGTCAAATGAATAATAAATCTCACAACTTCTATTTGCATGAACTCTTAATCTTGAGAGAATAATGGACCTGATCATGAGGTGTAGGTTGCTTTGATATATCAGGAGTGAGATCTAAAGTTACGATCAAAACCTCAGTATGTTGGGCAACCACATTTAGTGTTGATGGAACATATATTCTCAAGATGGAATTCATAGTCTCTTAATGGAGATATAAAATATTCCCTTGAGATAAGTTTAATGGGTTTGGTTATTCAGAGAGTTAGGCCTAACCACTTTAGTAAGAAATTACTAAATTATATATTTATGAAATTGGATTTCATAAACATATGATGAATAACTTAAAGGATTAAACCGGGTAATCAAGGATTAAGATGTAGTAATCTTCAAAGTGGCAGTCTACATTCATGACTTTGAAATACTACGAATATTTTATGAAGGGGTTGCATGTATAATAAAGTATTGGGATATAACTTATAAATAAGGCCTAGAGTGCAATTATATTTACATAGTGGTATTAAATATAATTAATGGTAACTTTGGACTTGTCAAGAATTGATAGAAAAGCCCAAGGCCCATTGGAGCTAGTGTCTTATTAGTCCCTTTTGGTTCCATTCCAAGCCACACATTAAAGCCCAATTGGAAAGGCCCAATAGGCTGGCCCAATTAGATAATCAATTAGTTATAAAGAGAGAAACATACAGAAATTTATTTTAAGATAATCATTATTGTGAAGTGGTGTGTATGTGCGAGTGAAACCACTCGATTATTCTCCCTTAGAAACTGATTGAGAGACCATACTTCTTGGGCATAAAGTGGAATTGGAGTGAAGATTAAAAGTGTTCCCAAGTACTTCTAATCTTTTGTTATGAATTTCACCACATCAAGGTACGCTATCTTGTTCTTAAATTCTGAAAATTACATAATGCATGTTATCAATCATGAATGAAATAGATCCATGTTTGTTGCTTCCGCTATGTGTTTTGTATGAGATACAAAACCAGATTTACCAACACCTCTTCCTTGGTTGGTAGCTAAAAGTCACCTCCGAATCCTCCTCATCACCACTACCATCATCATCATCATCACCACCACCACTGCCTGGGTAGGTTGCCCCTTTAGGGCCATACAAGCTCCTTGAATAGTTGGTCACCTCTAGCTTGAGATTCCCAGCCAACCATACCAACTCCTTATGCTCTTGGATGGTGGGCTGCAGTTCAAAGAAAGAAGGGTTAGTGACAGAAACAAATGAGAGACAACAAGAAGAAAAAAGAACAAAGGGAAAAAAGAACTCACCACCCGGGTGTTTAGAGGAAAAGGGTAGCCCATAACATTGGGATTACAAGGCACGACATGCTCCCGAGCAAAGCCATCAGGGCCGTAAGTGTAGATCGTCCAAAGCAGATGTGGAGGATCAATTGGCTCACTGGCAACAGGCTCATCCTACTACATTTTTCCACCATTAGAAGCCATGACAAACAAGGTAAAGGAAAAGGAAAAAAGAAGAAGAGATTGAGCATATACCTGAGCAATATGGGAAGGCATAAGGCGGGTGATGCTGAATTCCTCATAGTCGAATCCATTAAGGAGACGCCCGACGTAGGGATGCCACTCCTCCACTATTGTACTCAGCATCGGTCATAGAGTGTGGGGCATGCATAAACTCTAGAGGATCCATCAGAGTCTGTGGGTCATCTCTACCCACTAGTTGACACCGCACCCTCTCCTCTAAGTAAAGTGCCCTCAAGCCTGCTCCTTTAAAGGGCCGGGTAATCTTTGAAGCAATGATGGTAACAGCTTCCAAATTCGGAGAAGCAGGAAGGGGCTGGTCAGCCATGGAGTCCAGTTGACCTATAATGATACAAGGTTAGAAGAAAATTATCCTAAATGATATGCATGAAGAAGCATGAAAATTGGAACTCTTAAACTTACCTCATCCAAAGTTAACCCTCAAGGTGGGGCCCTCACTCAAAGGAATTCCCTTAAATTTAGATTGGTGCCTAGAGTTATGAGTGTAGGACAAACACATGGAAAATACAGTTTTGTATCGCATACAAAAAAATGCAACGGAATATGAACGGATCTACTTCATTCATGTGAGATAGCATGTAACATCTGAGTTTTGGAAACAAAGAATGAGAAAGCGTACCTTGATGTAATTCATTCAAAACAAATGAAGATTGATCTTAAGATGTCTTTCAATCTTCACTCCAATTCCACAATGTGCCCAAGATGTGTGGTCTCTCAATCAGTTCTATATGTGATCTTTCAAGAAAATAATCAAGTGTCTCCCTTGAGAAGAACTCTTATTCTTTCTCCTTTTAATCACACATCAATTTTCTACACTTAGGCAATTACATTGATTTAATAACTCTTATTAAGTAAATAACTGATTATCTAATTGGGTTAGCCTTTTGGACCAGTCCAATTGGGCTTTAGTGTGTGGCTTGGAGTGGGACCAAAAGGGACAAATAAAACTCTAGCTCTAATGGGCTTTAGACTTATCTGTCAACACTGGACAAGCCTAAAGTTATCATTAATTATATTTGATACCATTATATAAATATAATTACACTCTAGGCCCTATAAATAAATTATATCCCAAGACTCTATCAACGTTCAACCCCTTCATAAAAATATTGGTAGTAATACAAAGTCATAATGTGTAGCTATCACTTTGAAGATTACTACATCTTGTTTCTTGAGTATCCGGTTTAATCCTTTAAGTTATTCATATATATTTTATGAAATCTAATTTCATAAAATATAAACTTTAGTAACTCTTTACTAAAGTGGTTAGGCCTAACACTCTGAATAACCAAACTCATTAAACTTATTTGAAGGGAATATTTTATATCTCTATAAAGAGATTATGAATTCCATCTTGAGAATATGTGTTCCTTCAACATTACGTGTGGTTGCCCAACATACTAAGGTTTTGACCATTTGTCTAGATCTCACTCTTGATATATTAAAGCAACCTACATTTCATGATCAAGTTCACTATTCCCTCAGGGTTGAGAATTTATTTAATTGAAAAGTCATGAGATTTATTATTCGCTTGATAGTTGTTGATAGAATAATAAATCTGACAGTGGTTCAAGTTTTATACACTTAAAACATATCAACATATCAACTAGAAGTCTTCACTTCCATGATCAAGACAAATCATCTTAATTGATACGTTATAGTCTTTGTAGATGAAATGCCAAATTTCATCATCGACTATGAACTAAGATTTTGAGTTTACAAAGAACTTGTGATTTATATCTTCTGTAACTAAATCACATACTATGCATCTTAAGGACTATATGATAATGTCCAAACATTCATACTACCATTATTTTAGATAATAATAAAACAAACTTATTAATTAGAACATAATGTCATACATGGCATACAATAGAATTTTAAGACACTAATCCTAACAATGAGGACATGTCTAACAAGCTACCACTGCAAAAGGAAGCACAAGCCATAGGTTAGATACAAGATGGTACAGTTTGCAAGATTACAGTTTGCAAGATGATACAGTTTTCAAAACTACAAGCTACAAATGAAAATACAAGAGATGGAAAGAGAACTAACTTCAAGGAGCTTCCAAGGCCCCGCAAGCTGCTGCAAGGTGCCCCGGCTAAGAGTGTCGAGGATAGAGTAAAGATAGGCAAGACATGCCTACCCCCAATTTGCCCTCCGTGCATCTAAAAAATCTTGAAAGAGGGTTAACTACCTTAAGGACACTATTTGCCCACCATTAGTGAAGAGATAAGCTCCCAACAAATGTAGAAGAAAAGCCCTAGCCATCCGAATGCGCTCCTCTGTAGTTCTTTGTGGAAGAATCATGTAATCCAACACCAAGTCAAAGTAATGGATAGTCTCAGTGGAGTACTTCCTCCCTAACATGTCAAGACCCAGTTGGATACTCGACACGCCGTCCAAATTAATGATGGCCCCTTCAAAGTTAAGGCCAGTCATGTGGTGGAAGTCATAGGGAGTCACTGTCATCTCCCGCTCAGCAATATGGAAGGTATGAATAGTATCCCACCACATCTCAATGAGGCACTGCACCAAAGTAGCACTCGCGGACCTTTCCGATAGAAGGCTAAGGATAGTCTCGAGGCTTGCTTCTTGGATGTAAGCCTTGGTTTCGGGAATAAGGAGGTTGTATTACTTCACCACCTTGATGATGCTTCCCTTACCTACATAAGGGGATGAGGATTGCAAAAGAAGAAGATAAAATTAGATTCTCAATTCAAGTGAAAATGTTGAAGGATGAAATAAAGAAAAAAAAGAAGGATGTAATGATGTTCAAGTGCAGAAATGATAAAAAAAATAAAATAAAAAAAAAAGGGTGTTAGGATTGCATATAGAAGTGGAACAGTTGAAAAAGAAGTGAAAATGGGCTGAGCAAGGCCTTTGCCAAGCACCTCACGTACACAGGTCAAGGCCCACGTACATAGACAGGACCCCGCGTACATAGGTCAGAACTCACGTATGCAGAGCATCAATAACAGACCCATATACACAAGAACTAAGCTGCGTACGCATAATTACAAGCTACGTACATAGGCTCAAGCCCACGTGCACAAAAGCATAGACAGAAAGCGTCCTTTGACATTTTTAAGCATATGTCATCCAAAATCAATCCTCAACATGTTCCTACCCCTCCTAATGTGTCAAGTTTTCATCTAAACCCATCCCACAACAAAACCCAAGCATTTGCATGGTCAAAAACACATAAAAACGAAAGATCAATGAGAAACTTGAAAATGAGAAAAGTTTGAAAAACTTACAGATTCAGCCATAAGGATGTGATTCTCTGGTCAGTATGTCAATAAAGGAGGCTTCGTCAATCTCACTACTCCACTCTAGCGGGTGAGGAGAAATGCATCAGAGGAAAGGACGTAGGAAGTCTTCTTGGCCTTGGGTGCCATTGAAGGAGATGAAGAGAGTCTAGAGAGAAAATGAGATACTGTGAGAGTTTTGAGAGAATGGGAGAATCAGATGATGTGAGGAAAAGAGAGAAGAGGGAAGTTTTTATAGAGAAAAAAGGGAAAGTTGAAGAGTTATGAAGAATGTGAAGAGATGAGGGAGATGAAGAGAATGAAGAAGAAAAAGAAACGGTTGGTAACCATTGGGAAAAATGAAGAGCAGGAACACACTTGATGGCTAAATTACGTGTAGTTTAGGCCTCACAACTAAGCTACGTGTAGTTTAGTCATGCACAATAAAAAATAAAAAATAAAAAATGAAAATTTCAAAAAAAGAAAAAAAAATAGCAAAAGTCTCTTCCCCCAATAAAGCATGTACATCCCAAAACCATTTCTAGCAGATCACATAAACTCAAGAACACTATCCCAGCAACGAAGCAGAAGATTATTTCCTAGTGGATCAAGCATATCTAGAACATCATTCCCATAAAGGGAGCAGAAGATTCTTCTCCGATGGACCCAATGAAGGAAAATCTGGTTTTGTATCCCATACAAAACTCACAGCGGAAGCGACATTCATGGATCTATTTCATTCATGATTGATAACATGCACTATGTGATTTTGAGAATTTGAGAATAAGATAGCGTACCTTGGTGCGGTAAAATTCAAAACAAAAGATTAGAAGTTCTTGGGAACACTTTTAATCTTCACTCCAATTCCACTTTACGCCCAAAAAGTGTGGTCTCTCAATCAGTTTCTAAGGGAGAATAATCGAGTGGTTTCACTTGCACATACACACCACTTCACAACGATGATTCTCTTAAAATAAATTTCTGTATGTTTCTCCATTTTATAACTAACTGATTATCTAATTGGGCCGGCCTATTGGGCCTTTCCAATTGGGCTTTAGTGTGTGGCTTGGAGTGGGACCAAAAGGGACCAATAAAACACTAGCTCCAATGGGCCTTGGGCTTTTCTGTCAACTCTTGACAAGTCCAAAGTTACCATTAATTATATTTAATACCACTATATAAATATAATTGCACTCTAGGCTTTATTAATAAATTATATCCCAAGACTTTATTATACATGCAACCCCTTCATAAAATATTCGTAGTAATACAAAGTCATGAATGTAGACTGCCACTTTGAAAATTACTACATCTTAATCCTTGAGTACCCGGTTTAATCCTTTTAAATTATTCATCATATATTTATGAAATCCAATTTCATAATTATATACTTTAGTAATTTCTTACTAAAGTGGTTAAGCCTAACTCTCTGATTAACCAAACCCATTAAACTTATCTCAAGGGAATATTTTATATCTCTGTTAAGAGACTATGAATTCCATCTTGAGAATATATGTTCCATCAACACTAAATGTGGTTGCCCAACATACTGAGGTTTTTATCGTGCCTTTAGATCTCACTCCTGATATATCAAAGCAACCTACACCTCATGATTAGGTCCATTATTCTCTCAGGATTAAGAGTTCATGCAAATAGGAGTCGTGAGATTTATTATTCATTTGACAATCGTTAGGAGAATAATAAATCTCACAGCAGTCCAGTTCAATATGTCTTAACTCTTAAAACATATCAACATATCAACATATCAACTAGAAGTCTCCACTTCCATGATCAAGACAAATCATCTTAGTTGATATGTTATAGTCTTTGTAGATAAAATGCCCAATTTCATCACCAACTACGAACCAAAATTATGAGTTTACAAAGAACTTGTGATCTATATCTTCTGTGACTAAATCACATAAATCACATACTATGCATCTCATGGACTATATGATAATGTCCAAATATTCATGTTACCATTATTTTAGATAATAATAATAAAGAAACTTTATTAATCACAACATTAAGTCATACATAATGTCATACATACTAACATACATAGCATCATACAATAGGATTTAAGGGCACTAATCCTAACAATCTCCCACTTGCCCTAAAGACTATTGTGTACTAATCTAACTCCCATTCCCTCCAAATGTGACTCGAAGGTCCTTTGAGGCAAGGCTTTGGTAAAGGGATCTGCTAGATTATTTGCACTTTCAATCTTTGCTACCACCACATCTCCACGAGCAATAATATCTCTAATGATGTGATACTTTCTCTCAATGTGCTTTCCTTTCTTGTGATTCCTTGGATCTTTTGATTGTGCAACTGCTCCACTATTGTCACAAAACAAAGTAATGGGAACTTGCTCAATTCTCACTACACCAAGGTTAGAAAGGAATTTCTTGAGCCATACAGCTTCTTTTGCTGCTTCGCAAGCAGCAACATATTCTACTTCCATGGTGGAGTATGCAATACAAGATTGCTTGACACTCCTCCATGTTATGGCTCCACCTCCCAAGGTGAAAACACATCCTGATGTGGACTTTTTGAAATCTAGATCTGATTGAAAATCTGAATCTGTATAACCAATGGGAATCAAATCCTCACACCGGTAAAGAAGCATATAATCTCTCGTTCTCCGAAGATACTTGAGAATATGCTTTACAGCTTGCCAATGTTTTGGTCCAGGATTTGATTGATATCGGCTGACCATGCCAACTGAATAACAAATATCTGGTCTAGTACAAAGCATGGCATATATGAGACTTCCCACTGCAGAAGCATAAGGAACTTGTCTCATCATATCTACTTCCTCTTGAGTCTTAGGCCTTTGGTCATCAGACAGAAGAACTCCATGTCTGAAAGGAAGTAAACCTTTCTTGGAGTTTTGCATGCTAAACCGTTCTAGAACCTTATCTATATATCTAGCTTGTGATAAGCCTAACATCTTATTCTTGCGATCTCGCCAAAGCTTGATCCCTAGAATAAAATTATCCTCACCCAAGTCCTTCATATCAAATTGGCTTGACAACCAAACCTTTACTGATGACATTACCCCTACATCATTTCCAATGAGTAGAATATCATCAACATAAAGCACTAGGAACATTACTACTTTATCTTGATGTCTTTTGTACACACATGGTTCATCAAGATTTTGTTCAAAACCAAATGACTTGATTGCTAGATCAAATCTGATGTTCCATGACCTAGATGCTTGCTTAAGTCCATAAATGGACCTTTTCAACTTGCATACCATATGCTCTTGGTTCTTTGCTATGAAACCTTCCGGTTGCAACATATAGATTTCTTCTTCAAGATTGCCATTAAGAAATGCAGTCTTGACATCCATTTGCCAAATCTCATAATCATAATAAGCAGTAATGGATAAGAGAATTTTGATAGATTTAAGCATGGCTACTGGCGAAAAAGTTTCATCATAGTCAATACCTTCTTTTTGTGTATATCCTTTCGCCACTAGCCTTGCTTTAAAGGTTTCAACCTTTCCATCTACCCCTCTTTTCCTCTTGTAAACCCATTTGCAACCAACAGGTTTAATGCCGTTAGGCGCCTTTACAAGATCCCAAACTTGATTGGAATACATAGAATCTAATTCAGATTTCATAGCTTTGATCCAATGATGTGCATCTATATCATTCATTGCCTCCTCATAAGTGTAGCGATCCGATTCAGCCTCTTTTGGGATAGCTTCATAAGTTTCTCCCAAACCTATAAATCTTATAGGAGGCTGAACAATTCTCCCACTACGACGAGGCACCTGTGTACTAGTCATCTCATGAGTAATATCTTGTGGTGTATCTAATACAGCCACATCATCCCTAGTTTGATCCATTGGTTGTTCATTTACAGGTTCATTCATTTCAGCTAAAACAACTTTATTTCTAGGATCAAAATTATTCACATAATCATCCTCCAAAAATTTGGCATGTGTGCTAACAAACACTTTGTTATCTTTATGATTATAGAATAAATAACCCTTTTTTTCCTTTGAATACCCTAAAAACATGCATACTTCGGTTTTAGCTTCCAACTTATCAGACTTCCTTTTCAACACATGTGTCGGACATCCCCAAATGTGGAGGTATCTCATACTAGGTTTGCGCCCACTCCACAATTCCTTAGGTGTGTTGGGAACAGATTTTGATGGAACTAAATTCAAAATGTGCATTGCAGTTTTTAGTGCATATCCCCAAAAAGAAACTGGTAAAGTTGAGTAACTCATCATGGATCTAACCATTTCCAAAAGAGTCCTATTCCTTCTTTCTGCTACACCATTTTGTTGGGGAGTTCCAGGTGCAGTCAATTGGGATACAATCCCATTTTGAGTTAAGTAATCCTTGAAATCCCCAAGAAGGTATTCGCCACCACGATCAGATCGAATGGCCTTTATGCGTTTACCTAATTGATTCTCAACTTCAGCCCTAAACTTTTTGAACTTTTCAAAGGCTTCGGACTTCCGTCTCATTAGGTACACATAACCATATCTTGAGTAATCATCGGTAAAAGTGATGAAGTACTCATAACCTCCTTTTGCTTTGGTTGACATAGGACCACATACATCCGTATGAACTAATTCAAGCAATTCTTGGGCTCTTCTACCTTTTGCATTAAAAGGTCGTTTGGTCATTTTACCTTCCAAACAAGATTCACAAACTGGAAATTCATCAAAGTCCAATGGCTCTAAGAGTCCATCTTTGATCAGTCTTTGAATTCTGTTTGAATTAATATGACGCAAACGCAAGTGCCAAAGATATGCTTCATTAGTATAAGGAAACTTTCTCTTTAATGATTTTACATGAGAGTTATGATCTAATTCAGAATTATATAATTCATGCTTATCAGGAGTTAAAATATAAAGACCATCCACAATATTGCCAGAACAGATAAACACTTTATCCTTCTTTATTACAACATTGTCTTTTAAGATAACATAATATCCATGTTTACCTAAATAAGTTGCAGAAATTAAATTCCTACGAACATTAGGTACATACAAACAGTCTTCCAATATTAAAACTCTAGATTCAAAACATAAATTACACACTCCAATAGCTACAACTGGAATCCTGCTCCCATCAGCCAAGGTAAGAAACATTTCTCCTTCATTCAGCTCTCTGGTCTCCTGAAACCCCTACAAAGAATTGCAGATATGATTAGTACAACCTGAATCCACACACCAGGAATCTATGGGATTCTGTACTAAACATGTTTCAAGAAGGAATGTACTTTTCATACCTTTATTCTTAGCAGCCTTAAATATTGGACAATTCCTCTTCCAATGTCCTTTCTCACCACAATGGAAACACTTTCCTTTGGTTTTCTTTCCTTTGTTGGCAACTCCTAAGGCAACTTGTTTACCATCTTGCTTGGCGAAGTTCTTCTTCTTCTTCTTCTTCTTACCCTTGCCTTTTGACTTAGGTTGAGAAGTAGAAGCTTCCGCCATGTTGGCATCAACACTAGAAGTACCAAGGATGCCTTCCGCCGCTACCAACTCATTCATTAATTCAGACAAAGAATAAATCTTTTTGTTCATATTATAGTTAAGTCTGAATTCCTTGAATGATTCTGGTAGTGACTGGAGTATCATATCCACTTGGGATTCTCCATCAATATCGGCACCTAAAACTTCCAATGTATTTAGATTAGAGATCATCCGAAGACAATGCTCCTTCACTGAAGTACCTTCAGCCATTTTGGTATTATAAATCTGCCTCATAGTTTCTTGCCATGCAGAACGGCCTTGCTCACCAAACATCTCCTTCAGACTTAGCATTATGTCCGAAGCTAATTCTACATCCTGCATTTTATGCTGTAGAACATTTGACATAGATGCTAGGATGTAGCACTTGGCCATCTCATTAGATTTCTGCCAACGATCATATCACTGTTTTTCCTCAAGAGGAGCATTTAATGATGGAAGGCTAGGACATGGTTGAGTAAGCACATATTTGTGCTCTTCAGCAGTAAGAACAATATCCAAATTTCTTTTCCAATCAACATAATTGGATCCAGTCAATTTGTTTTGATTAAGAATAGCAACAAGTGGGCTAAATGATGCCATGATTTTAAATCTGAAAATAACAAACATGAATATAATAAGTAAACTGGACATTATCAATTTAGCATATAAGTATATAATGGAACCTCATAAAACCATAAAATAATATATGCAACGACAAACCCATCCATGTCTATAATTCCTTGGTAGCAAGTTTATTATAAACACATTAATTGATTGAGAACTATTCTCATTATTAGTGCTATCATGATAACTCTTATCATACACTAATAATATGCCGTATTACCTTTAGCCACTAAGTAATAGTGACATAGCTCCTTTGGGAGGTTAACATTACACTTAATCTAGTGTACACCATTATCTAGAATCATGTGTAGCCACATTTCATCTCCCTTATAATGTTTAAACTTGTAGTACCATGGAACAAAACACCCTCCTTTGGGATCGCGAGGCATATACGCCAAGACGAGGTGCTTGTCCACACTACTTTAAACAGGTTAGTTCAATCTTGTAGTACTATGAAGTTAACACCCTCCTTTGGGATCGCAAGGCATATACGCCAAGACGAGGTGCTTACCCCACACTACTATGAATTGATAATGGAGGCCGTGAGATCTAACCCTTGTATCTCTCTCCCACTAGATATTTTAAATTAAAGGTTTTTATGATCAAGAACCATATTAATGCTAGAAACCTTGAAAACATAATCCTAATCCCATTAGGAATAAATTTCATAACCCTAGCATTAATATATATATATATATATATATATAATGTAATATAAACCCATATTACATTATAAATCCATATTACATTATAACTAATATAATATATGGATTATTACATGTAATATATGATTATTACATTATATATAATATACGGATTCAATGTGAAATAAAGAACTTGAATCCTTAATGCATGCGAATCAATATATATCATATATATTCAACTTAGCATGAGAGTTATGTTAATTGTCTTTCAATAACTACCCTTGAGAGTAGTTATTGTCAACCGACAATAACTACCATTGAGAGTAGTTATTGTCAATGAACAATAACTACCATTGTGAGTAGTTATTGTCAATGGACAATAACTACCATCTTTTAATGGCCGTATCTTAATGGCCGATCATGTTTACAATACAACTTCAATAAACCCGTTCACATGAAGTGTAGATGGTGTCCTCTTAGAACCATGCAAAAGAATATATCACATATATTGATCAATGCACAAAGGGTTCATGGAACAATAACTTTATCCAGAAATTTGAAAACACAAAGATATCGGTTTTCTTAAATTCCAAAACTCAATCACATGTTATACAAACATGATATGAAAACCTGGCTCTGATACCAATTGAAGGAAAATCTGGTTTTGTATCCCATACAAAACTCACAGCGGAAGCGACATTCATGGATCTATTTCATTCATGATTGATAACATGCACTATGTGATTTTGAGAATTTGAGAACAAGATAGCGTACCTTGGTGCGGTGAAATTCAAAACAAAAGATTAGAAGTTCTTGGGAACACTTTTAATCTTCACTCCAATTCCACTTTAAGCCCAAGAAGTGTGGTCTCTCAATCAGTTTCTAAGGGAGAATAATCGAGTGGATTCACTTGCACATACACACCACTTCACAATGATGATTCTCTTAAAATAAATTTCTGTATGTTTCTCCCTTTTATAACTAATTGATTATCTAATTGGGCCGGCCTATTGGGCCTTTCCAATTGGGCTTCAATGTGTGGCTTGGAGTGGGACCAAAAGGGACCAATAAAACACTAGCTCCAATGGGCCTTGGGCTTTTCTGTCAACTCTTGACAAGTCCAAAGTTACCATTAATTATATTTAATACCACTATATAAATATAATTGCACTCTAGGCTTTATTAATAAATTATATCCCAAGACTTTATTATACATGCAACCCCTTCATAAAATATTCGTAGTAATACAAAGTCATGAATGTAGACTGCCACTTTGAAAATTACTACATCTTAATCCTTGAGTACCCGGTTTAATCCTTTTAAATTATTCATCATATATTTATGAAAGGCCTAACCACTTTAGTAAGAAATTACTAAAGTATATATTTATGAAATCCAATTTCATAAATATATACTTTAGTAATTTCTTACTAAAGTGGTTAGGCCTAACTCTCTGAATAACCAAACCCATTAAACTTATCTCAAGGAAATAATTTATATCTCTGTTAAAAGACTAAGAATTCCATCTTGAGAATATATGTTCCATCAACACTAAATGTGGTTGCCCAACATACTGAGGTTTTGATCGTGCCTTTAGATCTCACTCCTGATATATCAAAGCAACCTACACCTCATGATTAGGTCCATTATTCTCTCAAGATTAAGAGTTCATGCAAATAGGAGTCGTGAGATTTATTATTCATTTGACAGTCGTTAGGAGAATAATAAATCTCACAGTGGTCCAGTTCAATATGTCTTAACTCTTAAAACATATCAACATATCAACATATCAACTAGAAGTCTCCATTTCCATGATCAAGACAAATCATCTTAGTTGATATGTTATAGTCTTTGCAGATGAAATGCCCAATTTCATCACCGACTACGAACCAAAATTATGAGTTTACAAAGAACTTGTGATCTATATCTTCTATGACTAAATCACATAAATCACATACTATGCATCTCATGGACTATATGATAATGTCCAAATATTCATGTTACCATTATTTTAGATAATAATAATAAAGAAACTTTATTAATCACAACATTAAGTCATACATAATGTCATACATAATAACATACATAACATCATACAATAGGATTTAAGGGCACTAATCCTAACACCCAAGCATATTTAAACAATTCCTAGTGAGGAAGCAAAAGATTCTTCCCCAGTGAACCAAGTACACCTAAAGTATCGCTAGTGAGAAAGCAGGAGATAGTTCCTCAAAAGTCTTCAGCATACCATGAAGGAAGCAAAAGATTCTTTCCCAGTGGATCAAACATCTACAAAAGTTACACTACTCCTCAGCGAGTCCATTTCTACTACTCCTCAGTGAGTTTCTCACCCCCAAGTAAGTCATGAAAGAGGCAGAAGATTCCTCCTTATACATACCTACTCCTCAATGAGTTTTCACCAACCCCAGTGGATCCAACAATCAAGACTACTTATGCGCATATCCTCCTGGAATTGAACATGCAAGAACAGTAGAAAAAACTAGAGATAGAGATAGAGATAGAGATAGAGAAAAAGACCAAGGTCAACCCAAGGCAAGAGCCTTACTAGAAAAGGTAGAGAAAGAAGTGAAGAAGACAAGAAGAGCGAGTCACCCGGAGAAATTTGAGGCAAGAGCCTTAAACAAACACTAGAGAGACTTTATCCTTTTATTGTTTATTAAGTTAGCTTGAAGAGCGCCTTTGTTTGTTTTTCTTTTCTTTTTAAATGACTCTAGGATAGTGAGTCACTTACCTTTTGCTTGCAATTGGCAAAACGGGATCTGGGATAGTGAACCTATCATTGCTTGTTTAGCGAGCAACAAATGTGGGACTTCAAATATACGAATCCTATGCAGCTCTCTGGAGTTGCACCCTGCCCCATGTATGTGTGATGTGTATCATGTGCGTGGGTTGGGCTCGAGTCGTACATTGAAACAAAATGTTTTGTCTCCTATTCTTTTGATTCCTTCAGTGAAACTCACGAATTAAAAGAGGGGCATCTGTAGACACTGCATTTTGTACCCCTCATGACTCGGGACCCCGTTCCCCAATGATGCCCAAAATCTAAGGCCCAAGGCTAGTTTAGAGCTTAATCAGATATCAAATTGACTTGAGGAGTGTTAAAATGGAAAATATAACCCTTTAAATGAGCAAAAAATCTATTTTTGAAAATAAAATGATCAAAGTGGCCCGAGGCCCAGTATGTGGGCAGCAGCCTGTGTACATGGGCCAAAGCATGCATACGCAAGCACACTCCTGCATACGCAACTAGGGTTTCAAAGATATAAAAAAGGAAAGTTTTCTGCAATAATGGTTGAGGTTTGGAATGAATCTTACATCATCTGGGAGCCATTCCAAACCCCATTTTTTCCATTATATAAAACCTTACATGGTATATTTTTGAAACACATAGAAATCCCATGAGAAAAATACAAGATTCACTAGAAAATAACGAATCAAAAGGGTTTTTTTCACAAAACACCCTCAAGTCAATTTTATTTGATTGGGACATTTTCTAGCCCCAATCCTTTTAGTTTAATGTTGTTAATAACATTTTTATTGAATTGTAATAGATTTGACTGAAGGGAATGGTCAAAAATCAAGCTTGAAGAGCTTTTCTTTAAGGTATTAGTTTTAAACCTTTCTTTTTCTTTTCTTTCATTTTTTTGCACTTTAATCTTCTATTTGCTTTATTTCCTTGTGATAATATGCTTTAACATGTTTATCTAGCTTAGCTTTATATGTTTGTGTGATTTAAATGAATGTTAGGTTGTTAGAATTTCCGTTTTGAGGTCCTAGCCTGTATTTTTTTTTTTTTTTAGGGTTTCTAGGCAAGAACCTACAAGCACATAATCTTGCTTGCATATGTAGGCTTGATTATGCGTATGCAGGTTTGTTCTTGTGTGCACAAGCCGTTGCCCAGAAACCCTAATTTTTATTCCTTTTATTTTTCTTTTCCTTTCACATGTTTGTTTGTTCTAATTAAGCATGTAAAGCTAAATATGGAGACCATATATATCTTAAAAAACCAAAAATTTCAAGAAGCCACTATATCATACAAATAACTTGCCTTGCCACTCATATACATAAAATTTCATAAACATATTCAAGCATGAAATTTCAACTCCTATACATAACCATCCTTGCCAACCACTGTATATTAAACATAAAATATTCAGGAAACCTTAAAAGCAAACCAAAGGCATGAAATTTCATATCTTGAATATAACCTACAATGCCAACCACTGTATCATAAACATAAAATATTCGGGAAACCTTAAAAGCAAAAACCAAAGGCATGAAATTTCAACTCCAATACATAACCTACCTTGCCTTTTGACTTTAACATCACAAAATAAATTCAAAATAATAGTTGTGTTAAGAGTTTGGCTAATTACATAACAAACTACCTGCCTAAGTTCTGAAGTACTATTGCTAGGATTAACTAAGCTCTACTACTTTCTTAACTATTAAAATTTCTGTAGCTTTGTTGACTACCATCAAATCCTGCTCTAGATCTCTTTGAGTTCCCCTCAATGTTGGCAACCTAAATGTGAAAAGTACATAGACATTAGAAGTTGACAACAAAAACCAAGTAATAAATATGATATATATATATATATGTATGTATGTATGTATATATATATATATATATATATAAGTAATAAAGAGGATGGGACTGTTTGAGTTTAGATTTTATATATGACAGACAATGTCATCTCTTTATAAAGATCTTTTGAAGCAAGCAAACTATATCTTTTAGAACAAGAAGAGAAATCAAAGAGACAATTGGGTAGCTTGTATGCTAGTGGAAGCCATTGTACATATAAGTAATAAAGATGATATAGAGCAATGAATTCCATAAGTAATAAAGATGATACAAGCAATGATAGAAGCCATTGTTCACACATACATTGCTTTGTTGGCTACTAAATGCACCGTCTACTTGCACTATAAATCCCATGAAGTGCTCCTCAGAGTTGGCGGTCTACATGTGAAAAACATTAGCACTATACACAATTTGCTGCATTAAGGAAATAATTTAAATGAATTCAAATACCCTTTTTATTGCCACTACTTGTTACCTTGCCCTTACCCTTGCCCTTACCCTTGCCCTTATCAGTTACCACCTTACCCTTGTCAGTTGCCGCCTTGCCTTTGCCCTTGGCAGTTACTACTCCTAGTGATCTCTAATTGCTCCTGTAGGTCCTTCTGTTTTGCCCCAATTGATGACAATGTGCACATCTTAAACTTGTTTGATTCCTCTTCATCTTGTAAGGGTTATGAACTTCATCTTTATCCTTTCTTCTTATATCAATCTTAGGCCTTCTTGGCTGAATTTTATAGATTGGAGGAAGTATTGCATCTCCATCTATGTCCGGCCACAAATCAGGACCATTGCATGGCTGAATGAGATGCGAATATAAAGCAATATATGTATCCTTCTTATAGAAGTCATGCGCATAATCCTCAGCCCGTTCTTTCTTGAAACCTATTACGTGCACTACATGTTTACAAGGGGTCCCAGTCAAATCCCAGTATTTGCAAGCATGTGAACATTTCTCTACATCAACCACAAACTGCTTGCCACAACTATTCACCTCCCACCTTGTCCCACTTAACCAAATACATTTGCAATCAATGCTAGCCTTTTTACATTTCTCCAATTTTTGTTGGATCTTGTCATAGATAAGGCCTTAATACTTAGCCATTGAATCCCTATTCTTACGGATCCTAATCATGAGATATCTTCTAATGGTTTCAAGCATATTGACCAATGGCTTTTCTCTTGCTTACACGATCTTCAAATTAAGCGTGCCTAGTTCATTGTAATGGAGACTTACCCCTTAGCTCATCACCAGCTTCCTTGCTCACTATTTCCATTTACTTTATATAGCTTTTAAATGTTGTTACTATCGACGACTTAGTTGCCCCCCACATCAAGTCCTTTAACTCCTTTCTTAGATGGTTCTTCTTGAAGTTAGCAAACAAGTGCCTTACACATAATATATTGTATACGTTTGGGACCACATTAGCTAAACCAAGAAGCAAACCTTTCTGTTGGTTTGAAATAAAGCACCATCCATGGTCTCTCACAGGCCCTATATCACCTATTAAATTCTCCAAAAATCATGTCCTAGTCTCCTTATTTTCTACCTCAGCAACAACATACACAATTGGGTACATACCATCGTTTCCATCTATACCCACAACTGCTAGAATTTGGCTAGCAACTACACCCTTCAAATGACAAGTGTCTAAGCCTATCAATCGTCTACAATGATGAACAAATCCCTATTTACATGCAGCTAAGCACACATAAACCCTCTTGAAATTATGACCAGAGACAGCAACTGTGACTCTAGCTGTGGTACCTGGGTTAGATATTCTTAACTCCACATAGTAGCATCTTACCTTGGAGTATTGCTCACAAAAGTCCCTCCTTACCATGCCTCTAGCAATGTCTCTAGCTCTATATGCCTTCGACAAGGCAACCTCCACATTAACATCCCACTCCACTGTAGCTACCAAATATTTAGCTTGAAATTCAATATTAGTCTGAAATTGGTCAACATACTTTTCTGCCACCCAATGTGTGGAAACCTGCCTACTATGGAAGGACCTACTGCATGTATGAGTATCATATAATGCATTAATCCAAAAGTTTTCCTCCTTATCCTTACCTGCAAACACCTTCCAAGGACAACCTTCAACGCATTTATACCTCACCCTAGACTTCTCATTTTTTGACAACTTCATGCCATATTTATGCTTCAAATTGTAAGCTCGTGCAAACTCTTTGAACTGCTTGCTATCCCTAAAGGACACCCCAACACAAATTTAGAATCCTTTAAGTATTCAAGTTTGAATTCAGCTAATTTTTTCTTTTGCTCGCCATCAGAATTGTCAGGATAATGCAACTCATCTGAGGATACATGGTCAAATCCACTTGGAATTTCATCCAACGGCCAATTGAAAAGAGTTAGGACTAGATCTAAGTGAAATAAAGATTGGTTTGCAAAATTAGGTGGGTGTGACAATGGATGGTTGGCAATTGTGGGCTCTTGTGAAGGTTGACCATTATGGGTTATGGTGGGCTGAAAAGTATTGTCATCAACCTCATTCACAGAAATTTCATATAACTTTTCATTAGCTGGGTCATCATAGTCAAAGTCATACCATTCGGAATCCACATCTCCCACGGCACCATTCCCATCATTGCCCCTAGCATCATTCCCATCATCAACCAAATTACCACCATCCTCAAACACATCATCAGCAAGAGCCTCATCCCCATCCTCCACATCAACTTCATTATCATCACCATCATCGTCAACATCATCAACATCCGCATCCTCTACACCAACACCACAACCCACCAAATTTGTAACATCAATAACACTAACATCCTTGACTAACAATTGATTCTGAACAAGGACTGCATGGTCTACTAAAATGTCTATTTGAGGATCAATAGGGTTCAGACACTTAAATAGTTCCTGAGTATCAACATCTGTGGACAAATATCTTAGGCCATTGTGAAGATCCAACCCAGGCACAAGAAAATAAAACTGGACATAATCCAATACCCCGACTCCGCACAATAATGCTTAACCTCCAATATAGAAAAGCAGTCTGAATACACATTATCATACACTTTCACCTTACCACCTATATACTTCCTCTTCTTAATCGAGTGGTGCAATACTCCGTCGTAGCGAAAAAATAATGTAAAATTTTAACCAAGCATCTTTACTATGAAAGTATTAAATTAAGAAGCCAACAAACAACACAAGTGTTTTAACCGACAAAGACAATGATAAGTACCCTACAAACCAAAATATCAGCAGAAAAATAAAGTGCTAACTTCTAAGTACCCCACACAGCAAACAACTAGTAGGGACTTGGTTATTTCAAAACAATAAAATTGCATGTGAAGATGTTCAGCAAACAGTCAAATAAAGTATAGTATCCGCACAAAAAGAGGAAAAACAAAACAAAGTCCAACATAAAGTAGATTATCCCAAAGCATTTAATATCACCTATCAGTCAACAAACTCCCACATAAACAAACAAAATGAAACAAAAATACTCTTGAACAAAAAAAGTCACCAGCTTTATATAACACATAGCAAAACCTAACACAAAACTCATTGTTCTGCTACTACCTATACCCAAAAAAAACACAAAAGTTCAAAAGAGTTATATCAGCACTTACCCAAAACTATACTTGGAAGGAGCTAGAGCTAACGGAGTGGACCCTAGGCCACTGTGAAATATCTCAATCTCTGTTTCTCCCTCTCTTTCTCAACCTCAGTTTCTCTCACTCAATCTCAGTTTCACTGTTGGTAAATCTGGTTTTGTATCTCATACATAACACATGCGGAAGCAACAAACATGGATCTATTTCATTCATGATTGATAACATGCATTATGTAATTTTCTGAATTTAAGAACAAGATAACTTACCTTAGTGTGGTGAAATTCAAAAAAAAAGATTAGAAGTACTTGGGAACACTTTTAATCTTCACTCCAATTCCACTTTACGCCCAAGAAGTGTGGCCTCTCAATCAATTTCTAAGGGAGAATAATCGAGTGGCTTCACTTGCACATACACACCACTTCACAATGATGATTCTCTTTATGTTTAACTGATTATCTAATTGGGTTGGCCTATTGGGCATTTCCAATTGGGCTTTAGTGTGTGTCTTGGAGTGGGACCAAAAGGGACCAATAAGACACAAGCTCCAATGGGCCTTGGGCTTTTCTGTCAACTCTTGACAAGTCCAAAGTTACCATTAATTATATTCAATACCAATATATGAATATAATTGCACTCTAGGCCTTATTAATAAATTATATCCCAAGACTTTATTATACATACAACCCCTTCATTAAAATATTCGTAGTAATACAAAGTCATGAATATAGACTGCCACTTTGAAGGTTACTACATTTTAATCCTTGAGCACCCGGTTTAATCCTTTAAGTTATTCATTATATATTTATGAAATTCAATTCCATAAATATATACTTTAGTAACTCCTTACTAAAGTGGTTGGGCCCAACTCTCTGAATAACCAAACCCATTAAACTTATTCAAGGGAATATTTTGTATCTCCATTAAAAGACTATGAATTCCATCTTAAGAATATATGTTCCATCAACACTAAATGCGGCTGCCCAACATACTGAGGTTTTGACCGTTACTTATAGATCTCACTCATGATATATCAAAGCAACCTACATCTCATGATTTAGGTCCATTATTCTCTCAGGATTTAGAGTTGATGTAATTAGAAGTCATGAGATTTATTATTCATTTGACAGTCATTAGGAGAATAATAAATCTCACAACGGTCCAGTTCAATATGTCTTAACTCTTAAAACATATCAACATACCAACTAGAAATTTCAACTTCCATGATCAAGACAAATCATCGTAGTTGATATGTTATAGTCTTCGCGGATGAAACGCCCAATTTCATCACCGACTAGGAATTAAAATTCTGAGTTTATAAAGAACTTGTGATTTATATCTTCTGTAACTTTTCACATAAATCACATACTATGCATCTCATGGACTAAGATAATGTCCCATTAGTTCATTTATAGATAGTCTCATATAATCAAACAATTTAATTATTTATGTCATGCCAATAAATTGGGTTTTAGGGCATAAACCCCAACAATCTCCCACTTGCCCTCAAAGGAAATTTACCATATATCCGACACTTATCTCCCTTTAGAGTAATTCATAGTCACTCTAAGGTAAGATTTGGAAACAAGTTTCAGCCAGATTTATTGCATAAATTATCTTTTCTACTACTACTTTTCACATACTCATATCTCTCTAATGAGATGATACTTACGCTTAATGTGTATCTTCACCACCTAGGATGAACACATATCTTGAAGTCCAACTTCAAGAATCACAATCAAACTACAAGTCAGTATTTGTACATCCAATAACAATCAAAATTTCACTTATGTGGACAAGCATATAATCCCTCATTCTCCTAAGATATTTGAGTATATGCTTTACTCCCACTAAATTAAGAGATCTTGGATTCAATTGATATTTGCTTACCATGCCCACCGCAAAATAGATAGTTAGCCTAGCATATAGTGTAGCATAAAGACTTCCTATTGATATGGCATAAGGAACCATTTTAATATGCTCTTCCTTTTATATGTCTTAAGGACTATAGTCCTATATGAAGGAACTTCAAAATTAAAAGGAAAGAATTCTTTCTTGAAGTATTACATGCTATACTTGGCTAGAATATAATCTATTTAAGCAGTCTGAGATAGACCCAACATCCTAATTTCTGAATTTTAACCAAAGTTTAATTCTTAGGATGTGATCAGTAGTTCCCAAGTATTTTATATCAAACTTGATTAGACAACAAGAACTCTATTGATAACAATAACTCTACATCATTCTAAATGATTAGAATGTCATCAACATACATTAAGAAATTTATTATTCTATATATAGCATTGCACACATAAGGCCTTTTAATACTTGATCAAAATCAAACAATTTGATTGCTTGATCAAATATGATATTTTATGATTTAGATGCTTGCTTTAGTCCATAAATGGACTTTAAGCAACCTGCATACTAAACATTAATAGTTCTTTGCTATGAACAAGTCTAGTTACATCATATAGATGTCTTCCTCAAGATTGCTACTAAAAGAAGCTTTCTTGATATTCATTGCCATATTTCATCCAAATGAAATATAATGAATAAGAGAATCTAGATAGAGTCAAACTTGACTATTGGTGAAAAAATATTTTCATAATCGAACCATTTCTTTCTAAATAAATCTTTTCGCCACTAGTCTTGACTTTGAAGGTTTGCACCTTCAAATCTATCAATCTCATTTACTTGTAGACCTATTTGAAAACAATAGGCTTTATGCCATTAGGCACCTCTACAAGTTATAGACTTTAAATAGAATCTAATTTTATTTACATAACCTTGATCCAGTAATCCATATTCATATCATCTATTGCCTTTACCTAGGACCAAGGATTAAATTCATATCCTTGTGGAATAACTACAAAAGTTTATTCCAAAAGTATGAATTTATTTGGTAATCCTCCCACTACGGTATTGTACTAGTGTAATAGTTATCTACAGAATAATGTCTTGTGGTGTATCTAATACAACCATCTCATTTCCAAATGTATTTTATAGTTGTCCTACAACAAATTCTGATATTTTTCTTCTAGAACAATCTACCTTTAAAAGAGCCCTATTCCTCCTTTATGTATGCACTGACTTAAAGAAGTCATTGGAACTTCATTCCTTTATAAAAAGAAGCCCTAGACCTTATTATCCTCTAAATAGAATTCATAGACTAGGAATATAATAAAATAATGTTCTACAAGCCCATCTTTCACCAATCTTGAATATCATTTAGATTAATAAAATCTAGACATAAGTGCCAAAACATACAATATCAAAGGATAGAAACTGTCTCTTTAAAAAGTAAAACTTATAAATTTCCATCTAGAAGACAATTATGGACAATGCTTAGCTTTACCAAAATAGAAATACTTTCCTTTTGGTCATTCTTTTAAGTCTAATTTCCTTTTGGCAACTACTAGGACAACTAGCTTGTCCAACTATTTGGTATTATAATTCCTCTTCTTACCACCCTTACCTTTCAGTTCAGGCTAAGAATTCGAATTTAATCATATTGATCCTAGCCTTAGCTTTTAGGATGTCTTCCGTTGCGTAGAACTCACTCATCAACTCGGATAATATAAAAATAATTTAGTTTCAAAACAATCTGAATTGATCAAATGATTCTAACAAGGACTTGCGGATCATATCCATATGAGATTAACATTTAATCTCTACATCCAAGAATTCCAATTCATTTTAAAATAAAACATTTTCATAAAATGATTTAGAATTGGAACTCCTTAAGCCTTTCTTAGCACTCAATATGATTCATACCAATCATCTCATTTAGACTTAATATAAAGTTTAAGTCTAGTACTAACTCTTGCATCTCATGCTGTAGTATTATTGAGATAGAAGCCAATGTAACATTTTAGCATTTCCATGGAAACTATGATCACATCATAAGCTATCTTCCATAAATGCATCATATATAGGAAACTATGATAATGTTGAATCAAAACATATTTATCTACTTCAACTCATTTAAGCACCATGTCCAAAATTATTTCTTAGTTAATGTGATTTGATTAAAATAGTAGTTTGAGAACAAAAAGTTATGACAACTTTATTTTGAGACTATGAACTTAATTACAGGGACATTATATTTTGCATCCATAACCATATAATATGGAACCCATAAAACCATACTATACTAGGTGCAACGACAACCTAATCCCGCAATTAATATTCCTCGGTAGCGAGTTTTATACCAATCACTATGATCAGGCAAGAATTATTCTCATTATTAATGCTATCATGGTAACTCTTACCAAGCAAAAATAATTTGCCGCTTTTCCTTTAGCCTCTAAGTAATAATGACATAGCTCCTTTGGGAGGTTAACATTACACTTAATCTAGTGTACACCATTATCTAGAATTATGTGTAGCCACATTTCATCTCCCTTTATAGTGTTTAAACTTGTAGTACCATGAAGCAAAACACCCTCCTTTGGGATCGCGAGGCATATACGCCAAGACGAGGTGCTTACTCCACACCACTATGAACTGATAATGGAGGCCATGAGATCCAACCCTTGTATCTCTCTTCCACTAGAAATTTTAAAACAAGTGGATTATCCTAAAATCATTGTGATCTTATCACAATTTTAACCCTACACATCAAATGTGTTTAATTGTTTAAATTCGATTTGATGTTACTAAGTCACGTCACAATAGTGTAACGAACATTCGCACAATCATAAAGAAGTTTAATCATGTAATCCGTGAAGTAAATACCCTCCGCTTGGAATGCAAGACTCGAAGTCAAGACAAGGTATCTATTCACATTACAATAAACTTAACAAAAGGGTTATTTCAGCACTCCCACTCATTATTTGGGTTTTTCTTAAATAATTGTGATCTCATCACAACTAATAACCTTGCACTTGATAAAGACTCTAATCTCATTAGAATCACTAACTAAAATGGAAGTCCTAAACTATTTAGGATTCCTTAAACACTAATGAATCAAAAATTAGTTATATGGAACTCTATACTTAATTTACTAAATAAAGTATTCTAATCTCATTAGAAACTATATAAATTTAATTAGAATTTTAATCTCATTAAAAAACTTCTAATTAAAATAAATTAAGGACTTTTTATCATAAAACAATTCCAATCTCATTAGAATGTTTCTTAAAAGACAAGTCCTAAACTATTTAGGACTAAGAGTTCTATTTAACTAATATCTTTGATCTCATTAGGTCTTTTAGTTAGATAATGATTAATAAATGTCCTTCACTTTTAAGGACTATAAAATTAATCGCATAGCTTTGCTTTTTATCAAAGTCTTAACACTTAGTCAAAAACAAGTGAAAATTCAAAATTCAGTGCCTTCGATCAGTCAAACCTTTTACTCGATCGATCGAAAAAAATGAAGAAATTCATCACTTAGCTTCTGCCTCGTTCGATTGATTCTTGAATCCTATTCGATCAATCGAAAAGTACATTCGATCGGTCGAAAAGAATTCTCGATCGATCGAAACTCGCATAATTGAATTTTTCAGAATTTTCCAAGAACCATTTTTGACATCTTCATTGCTTTTTTCCATCAAAAACACCTTTTGATTTTATCAATGAAGATTTACAGATCAAACATTAAAGTTTTGAAGATCATTATCAAGAACCCTAATAATGCTAGAAACCTTGAAAGCATAATCCTAATCTCATTAGGAATAAATTTCATAATCCTAGCATTAATTTCGAAAGGAACATCATGTGAAAATCTATAATTTAGACTTATATACTCACATGAATTCACATTTATATATCACTAGACTAACAGTACATGTTTATTATTCAAGAATGAAAACTATTCATTCATACATGCACGTCTAGCAAAATCAAAAGGCTTTATAATAAACATGTAAACAAAAACATGCTAATGGCAGATTGAAAATGCCACATGGGTCCACGAAATGACGAAATCATGCAAAGATATACATCTATATCCAACCGGTGCAATAACCAAATGCATGCACACGACAATTATTTCAGTTACATTCAATGACTATATCCAAACAACAAATCATCTAGAAGTTCATGGCCAAGGATAAACTTCAATCTATATATCACATATATAAATCATGGCATATGAATTCCAACACTAATAACATAGAAAGCAAACTGTGCAATCTATTATAGCGTTAGTAGATTCCTTCATGAAAAGTAAACCCATTCGCAAGATGTGTAAATGGTGTCCTTGATGAATACAAACACCAAAAACATACGGCACAAAACAAATGTTTCAGCCGTGTCCTTTTGGAACCATGCAAAACAATATATCACATATATTGATCAATGCACACAAGGTTTATGGAACAATAACTTTATACAGAAATTTGAAAAACACAAAGATAACGGTTTTCTTAAATTCTAAAACTCAATCACATGTTATACACACATGATATGAAAACCTGGCTCTAATACCAATTGTTGGTAAGTTTGGTTTTGTATCTCATACATAACGCATAGCGGAAGCAACAAACATGGATCTATTTCATTCATGATTGATAACATGCATTATGTAATTTTCAGAATTTAAGAACAAGATAGAGTACCTTAGTGCGGTGAAATTCAAAACAAAAGATTAGAAGTACTTGGGAACACTTTTAATCTTCACTCCAATTCCGCTTTATGCCCAAGAAGTGTGGTCTCTCAATCAGTTTCTAAGGGAGAATAATCGAGTAGCTTCACTCGCATATACACACCAATTCACAATGATGATTCTCTTTATATTTAACTGATTATCTAACTGGGTTGGCCTATTGGGCCTTTCCAATTGGGCTTTAGTGTGTGGCTTGGAGTGGGACCAAAAGGGACCAATAAGACACAAGCTCCAATGGGCCTTGGGCTTTTCTGTTAACTCTTGACAAGTCCAAAGTTACCATTAATTATATTCAATAGCACTATATGAATATAATTGCACTCTAGGCCTTATTAATAAATTATATCCCAAGACTTTACTATACATATAACCTCTTTTATTAAAATATTCATAGTAATACAAAGTCATGAATATAGACTGCCACTTTGAAGGTTACTACATTTTAATCCTTGAGTACCCGGTTTAATCCTTTAAGTTATTCATTATATATTTATGAAATCCAATTCTATAAATATATACTTTAGTAACTCCTTACTAAAGTGGTTGGGCCCAACTCTCTAAATAATCAAACCCATTAAACTTGTCTCAAGAAAATATTTTGTATCTCCATTAAAAGACTATGAATTCCATCTTAAGAATATATGTTCCATCAACACTAAATGCGGCTACCCAACATACTAAGGCTTTGACCGTTACTTATAGATCTCACTCCTGATATATCAAAGCAACCTACATCTCAGATCAGGTCCATTATTCTTTCAAGATTTAGAGTTGATGTAAATAGAAGTCGTGAAATTTATTATTCATTTGATAGTCATTAGGAGAATAATAAATCTCACAACGGTCCAGTTCAATATGTCTTAACTCTTAAAACATATCAACATACCAACTATAAGTTTCAACTTCCATAATCAAGACAAATCATCGTAGTTGATATGTTATAGTCTTCGCAGATGAAACGCCCAATTTCATCACCAACTAGGAATTAAAATTCTGAGTTTACAAAGAACTTGTGATTTATATCTTCTATGACTTTTCACATAAATCACATACTATGCATCCCATGGACTAAGATAATGTCCCATTAGTTCAATTATAGAGAGTCTCATATAATCAAACAATTTAATTATTTATGTCATACCAATAAATTGGGTTTTAGGGTATAAACCCCAACACTCACTTCTCTCAAACCCGATCTCTCAATCACAATGGAACTGCTTGCAATCTCAATTCACGGACCCAGACCCAAACCTAGACTCATTCATGCACTAAACCCAAACTTCTCCTCTCCCTTCTTCCCCTAATTTTCTCAGTTTAGGGCTATTGATCGTGTTTCTATTTTATGTTTTAATTTCAGGTAAGGGGAACGACGAGGTTCCCCTAATTGTTTTCTTTTCTTTTCTTTTCTTTTCCTTTTTTTATAACACAATTTCATTTTTTTTATTACGATTTTTTTTTTTTTAAAAGAGCCAAAACGGTGTCATTTTCGCTCACTTAATGGAGACTACTAATAGACTAATAGATGTTTAACAGAATACTGAATTGACAAAAATTAAAAGTTAGATGACTAAAATGACAAAACTGAAAGTTAGAGGACTGCAATGATAAAAACTGAAAGTTAAAGGGACAATTTTGGATTTCTGCCTTTAAAACATTATTAAAAAAATGTTCTTTTTTTCTTTTAGAAACTTGATTTTAAGTCAAAATCTATGTTTTCTATAAACAAAATAATAATAACAACAACAACAACAACAACAACATGCTCTTAGACCCCTTGAACTTTGGAAAAATTACACTTACACACCTATGTACTTTTACTTTACTCATTTTGTCACTATACTATCCAAGCACCTAATATCAACTCAGGTGACACCCGTGTGGGACATAAAAATTCATTAAACCCAAAAGCCAAACTGAGAAATGAGAAATGAGATCTACGAATCAAATTTCTCTCTTTCAAGTAAGTGAGAGAGTGGTTGATACTTGTTCTCTAGTGTAACACTAGAGCATTAGTATTAGTGGAGGCAAATTACTAAAATGCTAAATTTACCAACCAAATATAACAAAAGTGGACTGCATTAGTAGAGGAAAAGCCAAAAAAATTTGTTGTTGAGCTATAGTGCATAGCCATCTTTGCATGTACACTATAACTCTAGATGTGCATCGTAGCTCATATATTAAACAAAAAAACAATATTTTATTAGGTCCTCCACTGTAGCCAAAATTTATTGTGTTGAATGATAAAATAAAACTATTGATGTTGGATGTTTTGTAAAATGAGGTAGTTAAATAGATAAAATAGCTTTTTATGATGCCAATATTGATGCTTTAGTATAAATCTAGTAGCACAGTCTAGATCGCGTTAGTGTCAATGTGTCATGCGTTTTAACCTAGAGAGATTTACAATGCTTGTTTTGTAAACACATCTTGATGGCAAGGGTGGCGGTTATAGAAGTTAGTTATTAGTCCAGCAGAGCATTGTAATGAATT
This sequence comes from Quercus wislizeni, assembly GCA_023055345.1. NCBI lineage: Eukaryota > Viridiplantae > Streptophyta > Magnoliopsida > Fagales > Fagaceae > Quercus > Quercus wislizeni. The sequence goes on from JALGQJ010000007.1 coordinate 28,742,007, forward strand.
GTATAAATAGCTTAAGGATTGTATGGGAAGATTATGCAAATAAGAATTCAGTTGTTTTTTTTTTCTAACTCTCATTTCCCTCTTATCTCTCTATTTCTTCGGAGGCCTATCCATTATTTTTTCCATTTGGTTCTTAACAGCGACAATGGTTAGTAGGCGTTGCATTTAGCTGGCATTGTTCCAAAGGCATGTGAGTTGAGAGCATAACAGGTATTATCTCGGCATAAGTTAAGTTGGTCTTCGTTCTTGGGCTGATGTGGTTTATGATTCTGTCCGACCCTAAATTATAGGGTCACGTTCATCCCAAAAAAAAAAAAAAATTATAGGGTCACATTTGGTATACTAACAGACCTTGTAATAAAATACAGTAACTGTTTTTAGGAATAGCTATTATTTTAAAATAAGAATAATTATTCCTTTACCTACATGATAGCTATAAAACATAAAATTCCCTAAAAGCTCCAATTTCTCTCTCTCAAATATTTTGGGTAAATTACAAAGTTTAGGGACCAAATTAACATAATTGAAAGGTTAGAGACCAAATTGATAAATGTTGTAAGGGATAGGGACTAACTTTGTAATTTACCCAATATTTTTTTACTTCTTCACTTTTTTACTTTTTTAAATATTTTTTATTCAATGGTTGTAATTGAAAATTGCATTTTTAACTTTGACATGTGTTGATGCCCACTTTTGACAAAGAGCCCAATAGTAGAAGAAGCCCAACAATATAAAGAAAGTGAGAAGAGAAAGTACTAAAGTAAGCTCAACAGGCCGAAATGACAAAAATGATGGCCAGCAGGCCCACTAGAATAATAAGAGGTAAAGAGGAAGTAAATGAGCCGAGGAAACCCAAGAAATGAAGTAGTAAGCTCATGGGAACAATAAGAGGTAAAGAGAAAGTAAATAGGCCGGAGAAGCCCAGGAAATGAATTAATAAATTCATTGGGTTTGCTTAAAGGCCAATAAGCCCGAAAAGTAATAAGAGGTAAAGATGTGGTAATTGGGCCGAGGAAGCCCAAAGGATTTAGAAAAAAAGCCTATGGGAGTGAAAGATGTATAGAGGAAGTGAATGAGCCAAGGAAGCCTGAGGAATGAGATAGGCTGACACAGCAGTAATGTTGGCCAACAAAGCCCAAAAGAGGTAAAGATGTGGAAAGTGGACTGGCATGGTAGGAGCATTAGTCTGTAAGCCCATGGGTAACAAGAAATAAAAGAGAGAGGTAATGATATAGAAAAAACAACAAAGTGGCCTGGCAGGATCCCCAACCAAGAGGCCCACAAACATAGGAAAGAAGAGAACATGGACTAGACAGGAAGGAGAGGGCCTTCACCCAAGCAATGTCTAGCCTAGGGAAGGAGTGAAAAGGCAAGGGACATGAGCCCAAAAGCCCATATGTCCTTCACACTGCAAAAGTTAAACACCCTCCAGAGCGTACAATAGAATCAGACAAACACGAAGGCAACAGGAATGGCATGAAGGCTTGAAAGAAACAGATTCAAACGGAAGTAAAGCATACATAAAGGGCCCAGGCACCACCTACTTGTACCTAACCAATACATGAGAGTTGGGCCACGGGTCAAAGGGTGTGGTCTGGCGGTGAGGAGAAAGAGAGGTTTATTTTGGGATTCCCGCTTAAACTTCTTTGGGAGAAATGTCCTGCTAGGATGACATTTCACCCAATAGAAGTAAGAATAAGCTAGGACCACTTGATGCATGCCATAGAGGTAGGTAAGGGAGAGGCTTAATCTTTACTCAGATGAGAGTAGTGAGAACAGAGGAAGGTAAGAAACAAGACAAGCCATTTATTCTAGGAATGAGGAATGGTGCAGCCAACACATTCAATGCAATGGTAGTGGCTGGGCAACTGGCAGGCCAGTGGGTAGTCTTGGAAGGACATCTATAAAGAGCCAAAAGCGGTTAATGGGTAAAAATGGAAAATCTCATCATGGCAGATAATATAAAGGGTGGTAGCTGTGAACAGTAAAGGGAGGGGGGGAAGAAAAAAAAAGTGGTATCATCACCACGGAAAGAAATAGAGGTAGAACAAGGAAGAAAATGAGAGAAAAGAAAAGGAAATCATGTAAATCAGAGAAAATCATAAGTGATAGGAATAGAGGCATGCATCAATAGGCTACCCATTTCTCTCCCTCTTGACAAACACACTCTTTAAGAAGTTAAGAGTTAAAGTTTAAGCCATCTAGATCCTTTTTCCAAAGTGTGTAATCTCCATGACAGAAGCCTTCTCTGAGGTTACTCATGTTGGAGATCGGCTCCCTTTTTGGACTTGTACTTGTTGAAAAGCTTAGCCCATTTCTTGGGTAGATGAGTTTTACTTTTTGATTGATGAACGATTAGTTTGTTACCTTATTACTAAGCTGCTTGCTGTAACTTTGTTATTTGTGGTTGTATTATTCTGCCATAACCTTGTTAGATTCCCTTTGCCCTTTTATTTAGGCGTTAGTATTATTTGTTAAATGTTATAGCTACTCTGTCATATTGTATTTCTGTAATAGCTATAATAGTTGTTCTTGCCGTGGACATGCCATACATTCAAGACTCTTGCCAATGGCCCAACTTGCACGCAAACTAGCCTAAGGTGTGTTTCACTTAAGCTAGTCCCAACTATCCTACCTCAAAATCACGGGTCATGGTACAACCGGAGAGGTCAAAGCCCAACAACACGAAAGGCCCACCACAACAAGCAAGATGGCATATCCAATTCATGTACCCTCAATGCCCACTTGCATGCAAGATGGCATATTCTTTTCTTTTACAATTTTAATTTGATACTATATTTTTTTAATGAAAACCCGAATTTTTTTTTTTTTTTTTTGCTTATATATACTTTTGTGAAAAGAAAATTAATTCAGTAAAAAAATCCCATAATCTAATGAATACATATTTTCTATATATTTATGGTAAAATAATCTGAACAAAGAACAATAACATTAATTACATAATTTTTTAATTTATCTATACCTATACTATTATTTAAAGGGCTTCTGCTATTTGGGTTCCTCATTTTAGATGCCCAAAGTATCCCCATCCTACACATTTATAAATTTTAAACCAACGAGGATAAATATGTAAAATAAAATTTAAAAAAAAAAAAAAACTACCAACTTTTGTTCTAAATTTTAAATTTTCAAAAAAAAATTAAAAAAAACCTACCAATTATTCAAGATGTTCAATTTAAGATAACTAAGAGTATTCACATCGGGAATGACATATGCCATAAAAGCCCAAAAACCCCACTGCATCCGGACTTAAAAACCTTACTATTGCAAAAAAAAAAAAAAAAAAAAAAAAAAAAATTGCAATTGTGCTACAGTGCGATTCTACATTTAGAATCACACTATAGCACAATCGTAAAACTAAATAATAGTTTTTTATTCAATCTAACTTTTTCTCTCTCTTTATTTTCTGTGTTTTTCAATCCTCTCTCCTCCTTCAGTGATTCTCTCTCTCCTTTAGTCCTCTCTCCCTCACTCCCACTCTATCTCTCCGTCTCCCACTCCCCGTTTTTCTCAGTGTGCAATGGTGGCCTGTTTGTGGTGGATCTCGGCATGGCAAGGTCACGATGGTAGTGACCTTGCCACATTGTGGTGGCAATGGTGGCCTGTTTCTCTTGCCGTTGTTGGAGCTGATGCGGGACCCGATGTTGTCAAAAGAGAAGACCAAGTTCAACGTGGTTATCGAGGATGTCCCCAGCAATTCTAGGATTTCAGTGATTAAGGCGATGAGGGCGTTGACGAGCTTGGCTTTGAAGGAGGCTAAGGAGTTGATTGAAGGGTTGCCAAAGAAGTTTAAGGAAGGGGTTTCTAAAGATGAGGCTAAAGAGGCCAAGAAGCAGCTCAAGGAAGCAAGACCTAAGATTGCTATTGTGTAATTTTAATTTGATTTTAGGGTTTCTAATGGTTAATTTGTGTTTTTAGGTTTAGTTTATAGTTGGATTTTGGTGTTACAGTGAAATGTGATTGATGTTCATGAATGAATTTCACAAAATTAGTGGGTTCTTTTTTTTTTTTTTTTTTTTTTTTTTTTGCACTCCTTGTGTTTGTTGTAACGCCACAAAGAATGTGATAGACAAAGAGGAGCTTGTGCAATGATAGTGCATTTTATAGACTTGTGTTGTGGTTTTCCACTTTTTTATGGCAGTGTTCATTGAATTGGATAAGACTTAAAAAAGATAGCAATTTGCGATTAGTTGAGTTGGGAGGAATTTTATGAGTGAATTTCGTGACTTGGTCGTCCCTATTTTGAAGGGTAATGCTTTTTGTTACTTGTTTTAGTTGTTTTTAGTTGCACCTGTTTTGTTTGTTTTATTGCAACAGAGGAGGATGTTGAACAGGTGAGGTTTGTGGAATGAGCTCCATCTCTAGATTGTTAGTTTCTTATGTGTGCTTTAATAGTGTTCATTGAATTGGACAATGAAGAAAATCTAAAATAGTGCAATCTCTTTTTTATATGTAAGAAAATAGTTGAATATGCATTTTCCAATCTAATTCATATATGAAAACAGCTGCATTTCCATACGCAGAGAGAGAGAGAGAGAGAGAGAGAGAGAGAGAGAGAGAGGGTATCATTCTTCTGGAAATACCTTTGTGGGAAATGTGAAATGTTCTTCGTCGGAGAGAGAGAGAGAGAGGGTATCATTCTTCTGGAAATACCTTTGTGGGAAATGTGAAATGTTCTTCGTCGGGGTGGAGGTTAACAGGTGGTTGTAGAGGTGATTTGGGTTTTTGTTTTTATTTGGGTTTTGAGATATATTATTTTATTATGTAGAAATATTATTTTAATATGTTGTATTGTAAAATAAAAGTCGTGATGCTGAAATATGGTTAAATGATATAGTATAATTGATAAAATAGTTTTTTGAAATGGTAAAATAGGATAAGATACAATTTTCGGACGGAGATGCTCTAACAACTACTATCTTAATTGTCAAAAACAAAAAAGCCCAAAAAAAGGATCCCACCCTCGGGACAAAAACACGAATTCAATGAACAGTGCACTCTCTCAATTCTTCCCATTCACCCTTATATTTAAATAGAGGTAAGAATACACTTTAATTGCCACTAAAACATTACCTAAAAATTAAAATCACTCTCCTGTTAATTTTCAAATTGTTTTATCTACTTATAAATTAAATTTTCAAAATAAAAATTATATATTTAAAATAAAAACACATGTTTTCTTTTTTTCTAAAAAAAAAAGGGCCTCATCACACTCCCGTGTGATGAGGCTAGTACATACTAATACTAAGCAAGACCACAAAAATGTAAATATATAGTTTTTTTAAAAGAGTATTTTAGAAATTTTAACAAAAATATAATGTCATACCCCTCACTTATCAAATATTACAAAAATATTGAATACAAAAATATGAAGGCTTTGTATTCCCTGTAATATAGATTCTTAATCCAATATAACCTTTACAGTGATTCAAAACATACCCTTTCTGAATTGGTTAAGCAGATGAGTTTTGCCGATTTTTGTGTCCCATGAGAGTTGGACGGCTTGGATGGCAAAGCAACATGAGTAATTTAGCACATATTTGAAGTTTAAGAAAAAAATTGACTAAAATAAAAGAACAAAAAATATAAGTACAAAGACCCTCAAAATCTAATCTATTATCTATGTTAGAGTTTTTTAACTTCAAGCTCAGAATTATCACATTTCAATTTTAGCCCTTTTGTTGTCAACTTAGAAGTAAATAAAAGATGAACCGCAAGTTTATTATTATTTATTGTAATTATTTAACAAATTTTTTTTTCTTAGAAAAGCAGATTGTTGGATGTTAATATTAAAGAAACTATTTTGGCTACCAAAAACTTTTTAGCAAAATTTTTTGTGTAGTATATATACAAACACACACACCAAGCATGTCAATATCCTATAAAAGAATGATTTCCACCCCACTCCCCAACCCCTCCAACCCCCCCCCCCCCTCCCTCCCCCCCCCCAAAAAAATACAGAGTATTTAAGGGGGAATTTGTGCAATGTTATTTGTAATAATTATATGATTGATATGTTGAACAAATAAATTGCTTGATAAAAATGTTTGCAGCTGTCCTTAAAGAAAAATACATGGAAGATGAAATTTTTCATTCCATTCGTGAAAGAATAATGCATATATTGTGAATGGTCCTACGTTTTAATAATATTAAATTTGAATGAAACAACTATCCCAAAGATCCTGTGTAGTTTTTTTTTTTTTAAAATAAAAAAATAGAAAATAAAAACACTTTTCTAATCATTGAAACAACCATCCCAAAGTTTTGAGACTAAGGTTTGGTTGTTGTAGTTGAAAGAAACAAGTACGTGCCACCAAAACTAGTTTTTGAAGAAACTGAATAAGAAAAGTGGCATATGATCGCTTGCAAAAATAGCTGTTTGATCACAAAGCCAGCATGTCTCTCCCCTGTTCGGCTCCACTAGTCATTTTTCAAAGACAAGCCAAGCTAAAAAATGAACAAGCAAAAGAAAGATTTAAATATTGCACCATGCTCGTACAGTCTGAAATATGAGTACATAACAGACTATGAATTTTGGTGCCAGCATTCACATAAAAGTTCCCATTAATAAAACGCTATAATTTCCATTCATTGGTAAGTGAAGAAAAGATAGAGAGAGCATGCCTTTGCCATGGCATATCAAAAGCATTTAAAAGGTGATTAGGTTGTTACAATTGTGATGGCATTTGAGTACCCCCAACCAAGCATATAGCTTTATTCATACTATCTTCTAAATTCACAATCCACCTGACTCTTCCTTATCAACATATGTCCTCTAAAGTTATCAATTTGGAGTTTCAATTCTGACCCTTCACCACACACACACAGAGACCTTAAACCAGTTTAAGGAATTCATAGAAAGAATAAGATGTGTAAACATATTAGAAAGATTTTTTAACTTAACAAAAAACAATTATATATATATATATGATCCATCAGACGATTGAAAGATTTGCTTGAACTGAGAAAAAAAAGCAACCAGAGAACTTTGAAAGCCAATTGAAATAGGGTTCTACATCATATTCGGATATAATAACCTCGTCATATTGATTTGCTTCTTGCCAGAATAGCTTTATCTTCAGAAATTAATAATCAATAAATCACATTGATACCTTAAAAGCCATCGAAAACAAAGTTTGTAAAGACCCACTAAGAGACATCAATATATGTTGAAAATAAGAATCAGATCATAATTTTAACTATAATATATACATAATGACCCTTTATATAAGTACTCAAAAATAGGCAGTTTACTACCATACACAATCTAATGTAGCAAAGCAATCAGAGAACTTTGAAGGCAAATACATAATATATGTTCCACATCAAATTCAGAGCATAGAACTTCATCATTTTGCTTTGCCAACGTTAAAAATAAAAAACATAAACATAAATATTTACCCAATAAAATGCACAAAAATGTAATTCCATTATTTTTGGCATAACAGAGTTGTGCAAAGGAATTTTTTTAACTTCTTCACAGCATAAAAATGTTAGTGCCAAAGTGTCAATTTAGCACCCTTAAACCCTTTTCTCTATGTTTCCTTGCCACTGAACTTGAAGAAGCAAGGGGCTATTTGGTGCATAATAATAATAATAAGAATAATACTGGGTTATATTTCCAAAAAAAAAACAAAAAACAAACAAACAAACAAACAAGAAAGAAAGAAAGAAAGAAAGAGATGGGTGACCGTGGGGGTCACTAAGTTTTATACCTGATTCCAGAATCAACAGCTTAAAGAGGAGCTACCGATCGCTCTTTTGTTCAGAGACGACGGCTCTCTTTTTCTCTTTGCCATTTGGAATTTCCTTTCAAAGGCTAAAGAGATAAGTGACTTTTATAGGTGATATCTGATAGATTGGAGGTTGGAATTAGGGTTTAGTGGTTCAGGTAGACCGCACAGTAGTGTCTCGTAGACAATACACCAATGACCCAACCAATAAATAAAGACCAGGTGTTAACCAATAATTACGTTTGTTTCGTAATGTCCAATTAAAACAAAAAATGACAAATAATAATAAATAAATAAATAAAATAGCAATTACCCAAATTTATTACCAAAAAAAAAATCATGGCTAGTTAAAAAAAAATAAAAAATAAAAAGAGCATGCCTAGCGTAGAAAATCAAAAGCCCTAAAAGCGTCAAGCGTGGTAAAGCCTTGAATTAAAGAGGCTAACACAAGCATAAAGCATAGAAGTAAGCAAGCATAGACATGCAAATAGGGGTGATCCAAACCCTTTGATATGGGCCAAGGTGTATGGACGATGATAAAGACTATAGGGTCTAGATTGTGTCCAAACCAATAGGCCAAAACATAATGAAGAAAGACAAAGCGACAAAAGGGCTACAATAGCACTTGACATGACAAACATAGCCTAGGTCAAGGCACACAAATATGGCATGGAGCACACAAGCATATGGAATATAGCATAAAGCATGTAGAGAACATAGATCCAAGCACATAGACATATGAGAACAAAAATCTAGACATATAGACATAGAAACATACATATCAACATGTACAAGCCTGGCACATAAACATGGAAGAACATGAATCCAAGCATATAAGCATGTAAAGACAAAGATCTAACCATATAGCATGGAGATAAATACATGAAACACATAGATCCAAGCAAGGCATAGCCAACAACATCATACAAGCATGTGACCCTAATGTCTACCTAGAACTAAAAGAGGCATGAAACATAGGAAAACATGGCATAAAGTCTAAAACATGTAGATCTAAACATATAAGAAAGTAAGGATGTAGATCTAAGCATGAAACATGGCAAAAAGCATGAAAAGCGAGGAGATTTGAGCTAGAAATACAAAGAAAGCAAGAAACATGCTAAGGAGAAAGATAAACCATGTTATTAAGGCATAAAAGCGAAATAAATGTTAGAAAAAGATTTAGAAGGTTATGGGTGTGGATGGTAGCCAAAAGGCTTCATCCACACCCCTAAACCCCAAATCCCTAGTGTAGAACCAATGAAAAGAAGATTGGGTATAAAAACAATACCTTGTGTTTTTTGGTGAAGAGAGAAGAATCAAGAAACTTTAATGTGTTTTTGGGTGATTTTTGTGTGTATTTTTTTTTTGTTTGGAAGAGGGACAAATGTGTGGAAAAATACTAGACAAAAAGCAAAACTCAAAAAAATGTGGTCTATCTTTGGTCTTTGGGGTGTTTGAGGCTATTTATAGCCCCAGCACAAACTTTGAGACAACGGCCCTTAGGGCCGCCAACCTCCAACCTCCTTTGATTGGGTTGATCTCGACACCCTTAAAAAGGTTTTTACTTCCTGTTTCTGAGAAGGTGTGGAACTTGAAAATCTAATGGTTGAATCAAAAGTTATGGCTATTAGAAGTTAGTGGTGCATCGATTGGTGCATCATCCCGGTTTTTGTGATATCTCAACCATTCTAACTCCGATTTCGACCCATGAATAGTCGTTGCAATGAGAATCTAATAATCTTTGCAATGGCTTTGGTTTCAACCCCTTCCAATAGCCGGATCAAAATTAGGGTTTTTGGGCCCATGCGAGATTAACTTTGGGTCAAACTTGGTCAAAGTAGTTAAAAATCTCCGAGAAGCTCATTTTGATGTAAAACCATGAAAAATGTTGTCTTGTGAGGGTTTTGACCTTGTTTGAGCTTCGGTCAAACCTAGGGTTGACTAGGGACATTTTGATCATTTTTGCTGAAAGAGACACTTCGGGTGCTCCGATGCTTGAACGGGTTGTGCCACATCATTTTGGATGTTCTAACGGCCCTACAGCGAGAAAATAATATTTTTGGATTTTTCAGGGTTCGGCATGCAAATCGAGGGCAAACAAAATATGGAATCAATAGTTGCCCCTTCTTTATCTGATATCTCAAATGTAATGAGAGGTGTCGAATAAAGAACATGATTTCAAATTTTGTTGCCTCCAGATTTGCGTGCGAAGACTATTCATTGATCAATTACCTGACTGGACCAATCTTCTACAGTTGCTATTGAAATATTTTCGGGGGACGTCTCTAAACTCCAAGATAGGAGAAAGTAGAGTTTTTTTTTCCATGATTTATGCCATGCTATCTTAGGCAAATGCACATCTTTTTTTTTTTTTTTTTTTCATTTTTGTTATATGACTGCGTAAATATGTGGGAATTTAAATGCTAAAATTAAAATGCAGGATACAGGTAAGAAGAGTTATCGGGTAATCGGGAATAGTGGAAATATGAGCCTAGGGTACGGCCGCTAGTTTATTCACTGTAAATCAGAATCTTGAAAACTCTTGAGTGAATGTGAGCTTGAGGCGCGACCGTCAATTTACCCACTGTAGATCAGGAACTTGAAAACTTTTGAGTGACTGTGAGCTTGGGGCGCGGTCGCCAGTTTACCCACTGTAGATCATGAACTTGGAAAATCGTAATGAATGTGAGTCCAGGACGCGGTCGCTAGTTTACCCACTGTAGATTGTGAGTCTAGGACACGTTGCTAGCTTACCCACTATAGAATGTGAGCCTGAGGCACGGCTACCAGTTTACCTATTACAGAATGTAGGCCCAGAGCGCAATTGCTGGTTTACCCACTATAGATTGTAAGCTTAGGACACGGTCACTAGCTTACCCACAATAAAATGTGAGCTTAAGGCGTGGCCACCGGTTTACCTACTACAGAATGTGAGCCCAGAGCGCAACTGCTGGTTTACCCACTATAGATTGTGAGCCTAGGACACGGTCGCTAGCTTACCCACTATAGAATGTGAGCCCGAGGCATGGCCACAAGTTTACCCATCGTAGAATGTGAGCCTAAGACACGATCGCTAGCTTACCCATTGTACAATGTGAGCCCAAAGCGTAGATACTAGTTTACCACTATAGAATGAAAGCCTAGGACACGGTCGCTAGCTTACCCATTGTAGAATGTGAGCTCGAGGTGCGGGCGCCGGTTTACCCACTGCAGAATGTAAGCCCAGAGCACAGCTGCTGGTTTGCCCACTATAGGATGTGAGCCTAGGACAAGGTTGCTAGCTTACCCACTGTAAAATGTGAGCCCGAAGCACAGTCGCCGATTTACCTACTGTAGAATGCTTTGTAAGAATCTGCTTTCTTGTGAGATCATATGCTTGACATAAACCTGCATAACATATTTAGGAAAAAGTGTTAGTTCATCTACATTGCCATTTAACTTATGGGCTTACCACTTGTGCTTTAAATTTCTTGATGTTTTGTAGATCATGTCTTACAGGGCTCGTTCCAAGGGAGACCAAGGGAAGGCCCCTATTTACACTACATCCCACGGGGACGATTCTTTTAATGATGAGACCATTTCTGTTAGCGAGCTAGCAGCTTGGGTTCTGCAAAGCCACTTTGACTATAAGGGAGATGACTCCAGGCCCGCTCCTATGGAGACCCAATCTAAAGGCAACGTTCAGTCGAGACGGCTAGCATCTCCTCTGAGTCTCATACTGTTTCTAGTGGGGCTTTCTCATGGTGCAGGCTGGCTATAGGGAGAAAGGCCTCTGTAGGAATCACGCTAGCCAAGGATCTCCTTATTGACATAGAGGCCAACTTTTTTGGGGATGAGGTCCATTTAGACTTGGGCACTCGGAGGCACAGTTTAAGGCTGAGGTTCCAGCCACATCAAGCTAGGGTTGATGCTCATACTGGAGTCGTAGATAGAGGCATCAGAGACACTTACCTTCAACACAAGATGAAGGATCATCCTTCTACTTGGGCGCGGAAGAGAGAGGTATGTTGTATTTCTTTCTTGGTCATTCAGATTCCTATTATATGCATGTGCTAACAAATAGCTTCCGATTTTGAATGCAAGGGCATAACAAGATACGGGGTTGAGGTACTTAGTCCACCTTTCTTTAGCTGTTGTTTGCTCTAGGGACCCATCAGCGATATGCTGAGTTTCTGAAAGAGCAGGATTTAAGGATTTCTAGTGAATCCCCCTATACACCATGAGGCATGAGATTAAGGAGGCTTTGGTGCAGCGGTTTCATGCCGAGACGGGTACCTTTCATTAAGCTGTGGTGAGTATGCGATCCTCCCATTTGATTGGACAGCTATCTTGGGCATCAAATTTAGCGGATACCAAATTCCAACCGATGACATGAGCTTCAATATGGCCTGCAAGCTCTTAGGCATCCCTCTCCCATTGACTACAGACACGAGAGGATATTTCGGGCCCACTATGTTGCCACAAATCCGCACTAAGTGGTTATAGGGTAGTATTCAATAGGGTGTGGCTCCTACCGACATTCATCTTCAGCGATTCTTCCTGTTCTTTCTCAGTAGTTGCTTCTTTGGCAACAACCGAACGATGTTGACCTACCAGCTGCTGTGGGCCATGATAGCTTCCTAGAGGGATTTCAGGAGTTTAAAGGGATGCTGGCAGATTTTGATGTGGTGGGCATATGAGTACATCCCAGCCTTGCGACCACGTTACTTAGGTTTGTCAGTGATAGTTTATCCTCGAGAGTATGCTTAAGCTCTTTGTGCGATCACCAGGCTTGTCGTGGTACAGTCAGTCACTATTTCTACGGCTTTAAACTGCGTTACCCAGGATGAGATGGTAGTTCCCCTTATGATGGTTCACTACTAGGGAGGTCGGAGCTCACTATTACTATGGGCCAGTCAAGGATACAACGCTGGTTTTGGGCCTCGTCAAACTAGGAGTTCTTTTTGGCGGAGAGGACCTTCCATCAGGTCATGTCAATCTATGGAGTACTTAGAGATCTACATCCTCTTAGCTTGTCATTTGAGTCCATTGTCCTGGATGACCCAGCTTATGTGACGGGTTCTTTTGACGCCTACATGGATACTAGCAGGGATTATGCCATTTGGTTTGCAGAGTCCTCCGTAGGTCCTATTATTGGAGATGTTCCTGTGAGTGGAGGTAGGGTGCTAAAAGGCATTGTTCATGCTTAGGTGGCCTCTGAAGTGGAGTGGAAAGCGCGTGCAGAGGCTTTGCAGGCCAAGGTGACAGAGTTTGAGGCCATCATTGCCATTAGGGAGGTACACATGTAGGAGGAGACTGCTCGGGCATTAGCTTGGGAGAGGGAGCTCTGGTAGAGAGATAGGGAGGCTCGAGCTACTATGGTATAGAGAAGGAAGTCAAGTTCAGAGTGAGCTAGCCATGCTTTATGGCTATACCAAGATTTTGGCGAGAGAGTTATGAGCGGCTCATATTCCTATTCCGCCTTCTCCTTAGATCCTAGCCTTGCGACCATGATACTTATGTTTGTCAGCGATAGTTTATCCTCGAGAGTATGCTTAGGCTCTTTATGCGATCACCAGGCTTGTCGTGGTACAGCCGGTCACTATTTCTACGGCTTTAAACTGCGTTACCCAGGATGAGATGGTAGTTCGCCCTTATGATGGTTCACTACTAGGGAGGCCGGAGCTCACTATTGCTATGGGCCAGTCAAGGATACAACGCTGGTTTTGGGCCTCGTCAAGCTAGGAGTTCTTTTTGGCAGAGAGGACCTTCCATCAGGTCATGTCGATCTATGGAGTACTTAGAGATCTGCCTCCTCTTAGCTTGTCATTCGAGTCCATTGTCCTGGATGACCCAGCTTATGCGACGGGTTCTTTTGACGCCTACGTGGATACTAGCAGGGATTATGCCATTTGGTTTGCAGAGTACTCCATAGGTCCTATTATTGGAAATGTTCCTGTGAGTGGAGGTAGGGTGCTAAAAGGAATTGTTCATGCTTAGGTGGCCTCTGAAGTGGAGTGGAGAGTGCGTGCAGAGGTTCTACAGGCCAAGGTGACAGAGTTTGAGGCCATCATTGCCATTAGGGAGGTACACATGTAGGAGGAGACTGCTTGGGCATTAGCTCAGGAGAGGGGGCTCTGGTAGAAAGATAGGGAGGCCCGAGCTACTATAGTAGAGAGAACGAAGTCAATTTTAGAGTGAGCTAGCCATGCTTTATGGCTATGCCAAGATTTTGGCGAGAGAGTTATGAGTGGCTCATATTCCTGTTCCGCCTTCTCCTTAGATTCCAGGCCGAGGGCCCATCATTCCTCCATACGAGCCCGGGTATATACTAGCTCCTCTAGGCCCACCGAGCAGTTAGGGCTCTTTTGCTCAGGCTTTGGGGCATTCCTCGGATCCAGGGTATGCTCTAAGCACTTCAGGCGGTGTTGGTCCTTCCACCAGCCCTTTTGTAGGCGACGATGATGTTGATGATGATGATACCGATCAGTATATTAGGGGTGATGATTCTCAATAGGGTTAGCCTTTTGTTGTAGCATGATGTAGCCCCTGCATGGGCATGTATGTATTCTTCATGTATCTTGTAGACATTACCCCATGGTGGGCCAATTATGTATATTATGTATCATCTTTTGATAGGCCTGGACATTTGTGTATTATATTGCCCCACAGTGGGCCTTGATGTATGATATTATCTCTTTGTAGCTTCATGGTGTATGTATGAAACAATGCCTGTTGTTAGGACTTACATGTATGATTCTGGAAAATGCCTTTGAGAGGGCTGATGTATGACTTTAGGAAAGGTGCCTTTGAGAGGGGGGCTGATATATGTGAAAAACAATGCCTCTAATCAGGACTTACATGCATAGTTTTAGGAAATCATCTTTGAGAGGGCTATTGATGTATATGAAAGACAATGCCTTTGGTTGGGACTTATATGTATACTTCTAGAAACTGCCTTTGAGAGGACTAATTTGTGACTTTAGGAAAAGTGCCTTTGAAAGGGCCATTAATGTGTATGAAAGACAATGCCTTTGGTTAGGACTTATATGGATAATTTTAGAAATTGCCTTTGAGAGGGCTAATGACGTGTATGTGAAACAATGCCTCTGATTACGACTAATATGTACAATCATAGAAAAATCGCCTTTAAGATGGCTGTTATATCAATATAGAAAAATCGCCTTTGAAAGGGCAGCCGACGTGTGCAAGAAACAATGCCTCTGATTAGGATTTATATGTACAACCATAGAAAAATCACTTTTGATAGGGCTATTGTCGTGTATGTGAAAACAGTGCCTTTGATTAGGACTTACATGTACGACTCTGGAAAAAATGGCCATAAAAGGGCTGATGTATGATTCTGGAAATTGCATTTGAGAGGGTTGCTGATGTGTGCAAGAAACAATGCCTATGGGTAAGACTTACATGTATAATTCTAGGTGTTGCCTTTCAAAGGGCTGTTGATGTGTGCAAGAAACAATGCCTCTAGGTAGGACTTACATGTACAATACTGGATGTCGCCTTTCAAAGGGCTACTGCTGTATGATATTAAGTATGATGCCTCTAGGTAGTGCCCTTAAATCCTATTGTATGATGTTATGTATGATATTAAGTATGACATTATGTATGGCATTATGTATGACATTATGTATGGCATTATGTATGACTTAATATTGTGATTGATAAAGTTGTTTTATTATTATCTAAAATAATGTAACATGAATATTTAGACATTATCGTATAGTCCATAAGATGCTTAGTATGTGATTTATGTGAAAAGTCACAGAAGATATAAATCATAGGTTCTTTGTAAACTCAGAATTTTAGTTCATAGTCAGTGATGAAATTGGGCGTTTCATCTGCGAAGACTATAACATATCAACTAAGATGATTTGTCTTGATCATAGAAGTGGAGACTTCTAATTGATGTGTTGATATGTTTTAAGAGTTAAGACATATTGAACTGGTCCACTGTGAGATTTATTATTCTCCTAACGATTAACAAACGAATAATAAATCTCACAACACAATTTTTACACAAACTCTTAATTCTGAGAGAATAATGGACCTGATCATGAAGTGTAGGTTGCTTTGATATATCAGGAGTGAGATCTAAAGTAATGGTCAAAACCTCAGTATGTTGGGCAACCACATTTAATGTTGATGGAACATATATTCTCAAGATGGAATTCATAGTCTCTTAATGGAGATACAAAATATTCCCTTGAGATAAGTTTAGTGGGTTTGTTATTTAGAATGTTAGGCTTAACTACTTTAGTAAATAGCTACTAAAGTATATATTTATGAAATTGGATTTCATAAATATATGATGAATAACTTAGAGGATTAAACCGGGTAATCAAGGATTAAGATGTAGTAATCTTCAAAGTGGCAGTCTACATTCATGACTTTGTATTACTATGAATATTTTATGAAGGGGTTGCATGTACAATAAAGTCTTGGGATATAATTTATTAATAAGGTCTAGAGTGCAATTATATTTATATAGTTGTATTAAATATAATTAATGGTAATTTTGGATTTGTCAAAAGTTGATAGAAAAGCCCAAGGCCCATTGGAGCTAGTGTCTTATTTGTTCCCTTTTAGTCCCACTCCAAGCCACATACTAAAACCCAATTGGAAATGCCCAAAATGCTAGCCCAATTAGATAATCAATTATTAGGAGAGAAACATACAAAATTTTGGAATTACAACAAGTTACATGAAATGGTATGTATGTGAGTGTTGGACATTCTTTCATTCTCTCTAGAAATACACATATAACTGATTGAGAGACCACACTTCTTGAGCATCAAGTGGGATTGGAGTAAAGATTAAAAATGTTCCCAAGTGCTTCTAATCTTTGATTTTGAATTTCACTACATCAAGGTACACTCTCTTGTTCTTATATTCTGAAACTTACATAGCACATGTTATCAATTGCGAATGAAACAGTTCCGTTAATTTTCTGTTGCATACATCCATATTTCCATCAAATAGTATTAGAGCAGTCTTCAATTTCCAATCTGTATAACATGTTTTATGAGTTTTGGAATTAGAGATAATAGTTTCATGATGTTAGAAGATTATATATACATATATATATATATATATATATATATTCTGCAAGTATGTTGAAACTATGGTTTGATGAAAATTGATATTGATGTTATGATGTTGTTTAAATTTGAATTTAAGTATGTTAAATTGAACTTTAAGGCTATAGCATCAATGAAATTTAGTTTTGATATCAAATTCTATCTATCATGTTCATATGGTTGTTGTTTATTCATGAAACCGTTGAAAACTGTTCAGATTTTACCTTCAAAAACTGAAAACATGGGTTTTTCACGGGTAACTTTCTTGTGAAATTACCAGAGAAAAATGCCTCTGAAGCACAAAACTTTTCGCAAGTAAGCTATACTCGCGAAACAGTTGCGAGACAGTCGCGAAAGTTTCTATCTAAATTTTATGTTTTCACTATTTTTCCTTAACTCATTTTTGCAGGAAGAGCTTAGTCACGAGATTCTCACAAAAATGCCACTAAAGGGAATTTTTTGAATTTTTTCTAAGTGTTTTCAAATTTATAAAGTGCAAGGCTATGTGTGATTAGTTTACACATGTTTACAAAATAAAAACCTTTAATTCAAAACATCTAGTGGCAGAGAGATACAAGGGTTAGATCTCACGACCTCCATTGTCGGTTCATAGTAGTGTGAAATATGTACTTTGTCTTTGCTTCGAGCTTAGCATTCCATGCAGAGAGTATTTATTTCATGATACTACATGATTGAATTTCTTGGTTTATAGTGGTTTAATCAAACACCTTGTCTTAGCTTCAAGTTTTACATTCCATGCGGAGGGTGTTTTGTATCATGGTACTAAAAATTAAGCTTGTTAAGGGGATGAAATGTGGCTACACATGATTCTAGACAATGGTATGCACTGGACTAAATATTATGGTATCCTCTATGCTGAGTTCTTACTATTATTATTTAGAGGCCGAATGTATAACGACATATTATTAGTGTTTGATAAGAGTTATCATAGTAACACTAGTAATGAGAATAATTCTCAATCAATCATAGCATTTTATATTCACTCTATGCTGAGGGATATTGAATATGTGATTGGATTGTCGTTGCATATATTATGTTATGGTTTTATTAAGATTCCATACTATATGTTTATATGCTAATTGATAATGTTCAGTAATGTCTAGTTTACCTACAATAGTCATGTTTATTATTTTCAGATTTGAACATGGCATCTTTTAGCCCACTTGTTACCATTCTTAATCAAAACAAATTGACTGGAAAAGAAATTTGGACATTGTTCTTACAGCTGAAGAGCACAAATATGTGCTTACTCAACCATGTCCTAGCTTTCCTTCATTAGATGCTCCTCCTGAGGAAAAACAATGATATGATCGTTGGCAGAAATCTAATGAAATGGCCAAGTACTACATCCTAGCATCTAATAGGCCAAAAACGAATTGACCCCTTGTGATGAATTAATTGATTAATTAGCCAAGTTTATTAATTAATCTAATTAACATGCAAATGCGTGGTAATACAAACAAATCACCAATTAAACTAAGTGTAACGGAAAATAAATTGACACGGTGATTTGCTTACAAATAGGGAAAACCAACACCACAAAAACCCCACCGGGTGATTTTAAGGTCACCACTCCAAAAATTCCACTATTATCAAAACAAGCAATTAGAAGTAAAGGAATCCCAGTACCTTATACCAACCTATAGTTGAACCTTTACCCCAATACCCAATTAGACTTGTTCTGTAGTGACAATTTCTCTTTTTGATGCACGACTTCCAGTACGTGACTAACCAATTGCGCGAATCCCAATACGTGACTTCAATCACTAACTAGAGAAGGTTGTTGGCTGCGAAGTTCTTCAATTCATCTATGATGAAGATCTAGAAGATGCTTGGTCACAAAACCCTACGGTGCACAAACACAACAACTTCTACACAAGAACGATGAACTAGGACAAATTTTGTCTCCGGTTACAATTTGCTTGAACAAACTTTGCTCAACACTTGTGCAACTTATGTCCACTTTGACAGCCCTTAAAATAATCTTTTAATATGTCTAGGGTTGTGAGAAAAGAAAGCCCAAACACATAATCACGGATTAGAGTCAAAACAGAACTAAAAATCTATTTTTCATAAACCTCGACAGATAGCCATTTGTCAAGAAGCTGTCAAGCAACTGTCAAGCCATGGGGCGGGAACAGTTTCTTAAGCTTGATAGATGACTAGCTGTCGAACTAGCTGTCAAGCTTTAATGACAGACACTTCTTCAGCTTGTTTCTTGGACAAACTCGCATGGCTTTAACACTTGATCTTGAAACACAGTTTCTTGAAATATTAAACACATCCTAGATCTACCCATATACAAGTAAAGTGCATTTTTTCAAAGGATTAGCCAATTATATAAAGTAGTGACATATATTCCTAACAAGTGAATCACATATGTCCTAACAATCTCCCCTTTGTTAATCCATGACAAAACCATAACAAACAAATGAACATATAAGAGAAGTCTTAAATCACTCAACTCATATTCACTTGTTGAATACAATAAAATCTACCCATACACAAACTCTTGAAAAACTTTGCAAGAAGAGAGTTTATGGCAAGTAGACTTTGACAACTTATATTTCTGAAACACTTTAAACAAAACTCATCAAGGCATCTTTGTGTGAAACAGAAATAATAGATTGCATACAAGTAATAAGAAACATGTGCGTAAAGAGAGAAAAGAAACTATACATGTAAGGGTAGGTGAAAGAAACATACATCAACATATAAAGAAGATAAGTACAATGTATGTCAATAATGGTCACAAGACCCATGTACAAGAATAAATGTATCTAAAACAGAGAAAGGAAAAATGAAAGTTCAATTAGTGTATAAAACACCTTGAACGTTTAGAACCCCAATTTACAAATTACCAATTCAAGCTTATTATCAAACAATTAATGTGAGGAATATGAACATAAGCATATAACAGAATTTGTAAACAATTTTAGACCAAATAAAATCACATTCACAGCAGAAATTAAATGGAAAAGATTAAGGGAAGAGAGATGCAAACACAAGGACAACACACAATGTGTTATCGAAGAGGAAACCGAAGCCCTCGGCGTAAAACCTCTTCGCCGCCCTCCAAGCAGTAAATAATCCACTAAAGAATGTATTTGGGATACATGAATTATAGAAGACCCTCCAAACCTAATCTACCCAGTGTACCTAAGCCCTCCAAGCTCCTACTCCAACGAGGATACGCCGAACCTATTTCTTCTTTAGCTTACCGAATTCCGTTATAGCCTATGATATCAACCAATATGAAATTGGTCCCTTACTAACTGCTTCCCAAGCACCAAATGGCCTTCTCACAAATGTGGGTATGGTGAGAAAAGGTTTTGGTAATGAACCTCTCAAGGATGTAATAATGGAGAGGGTGAGAGTAGAGGAATTTGAAGAGTTTCTATGTAAATATTGTGGACGAGTCAATCTTGTTTTTCTCTAGGGTTTCTCTCTCAATATTCTCTCTATAAGCTCTCTACATTTCGTGGGTATAAGGGGTATTTATACTAGAGTGAGAATGGAATGCGAAGAGTCAGGTTTTTCAAAACAAAGCTGGCTGGCAACTTAGCCTCGCGACTTGACTGAGTCGCAAGTTCAAGCCGCGAGCAAACAGAATTGCCAGACTGGACTTTTTGTCCTGTAATGCTCTAGCTGGTGTGACTGTTCATCTTCTCTGCATGCTTCACTCGTGTGCATCATCTAGTGGCTTGCCAGTCGCGAATTCCAGTCGCGAGTCCCTACTACTTTACACAAACTTGAGCATTTCTTCACACTATCCTTACATGATTCCCACCTAAATACAGGGTTACTAATTGCTAAATTACAAGCAAATTTGGCACGGAATAAAGCCAACAAAATGGTTAATTAAATTCAACCTTACAATCTCCCCCTTTGGCTATTTCGTGACAAAACCCTAAAACAAACTCTAGACATAACATGTGAGTTGGGAATAGTTGAACAAAACTCACTCACACCTAACTCTAGAATTTATGAAGCTCTTGAATCATAAGAACAAGTATCTCCTGAAAGACAACAACACAACTTGATCACTGTATGCAGAAAACTTGTAATGCAAATGAAATAAACAAAATGCGATCAAGCAAAATGGAATAAAGCAATAAATTATGGCTTGACCATACAAGCAATCACTATAGAATAGTGACCACAATGCTCATGCACATATGGAATGAATATCCGGACATGCAAGCTAATAAGCTTAAATGTGAAGTAATGTCCAACACTCAACCAATGCACACAACAAGTATGCATCTAGGAACAAGATCCTACTAGAGCACAACAGTGAGAGTACTTGAAGAAAAGCATGACAAAACAATAAGTACTATGCAATCAAGTAAACATGATGTGAAACATGAGAGCAACTTGATCATACACCAAAACAGTCATATAGAAATGACTACAATGATCGCATAGCAAGCAAATGATCATCCGAACATGCAATCAATGAAGCACAATAACATAAGGAAGTATGCATGTCCAAAGCACAAACATGATGCAATGAGAACAACAAAGCATAGATACTAAACATAACCCAAAGCACCATAAAGCAAAACAAACAAAACAAAGCTTTCTTATTAACTCAATGTCATCTCCCCCTTGGTATATGCATCTCCCTTATGGAATATCTCTCCCCCTACAAATGTGCACGTGAAATAGAATTTTTCCCCCTAAGGATGTGCACAAGTGTCATAAAGAAATAACAAAACTCTCTAGTATACTACTCTAAAGTATACTCTCCCCCTTTTTGACACGAATAGACAAAGGGGTCAAGGAAAAACGAGGGCAAGAGATGAAGGTACAAACAATGAGAATGATGCATGAGGGGTGCAAGATGAATGAGAGAATGAAGCTCAAACCTAAGACAAAACAAAATGCTACAAAGAAAAAGGTAAACATGACATGCTATGATGAAGAAACAAGATATAGACCAATGCATGACAAATGTAGCAGAAGTGTGTGCAAGAGGTGGCTATGTGCAATGCATGACCAATGCATAGAAAATGCACATGTGGGGTAAGGTGTGTTAAATACACAACCAATGAACTAAACATGTTCCTAATGAGGAAACATGAGAAACCCCAAAGTTTGGTACTCATTGGAGTTCAAACAAGCGAGAAAATGCCTAAGAGGCATTATATCAAACACCTAGTATGCACACTAAGAACAACAATGTGAAACAATGCGTGAACATCATGAAATCCACCCATAATACATGTTCGTTTTGCCACAAGGGGCCAATCATCCAAAGCAAATCAACAAAAGAAACCAATCCCATGCAAAAATTTGACAAAAATTAAGTTTTCCCAATCCCTATGATGAAAATCCCAACTAAGAGCACAAAACTCTCCAAAACATAATCTAAGCATCAAAATCAATGAAAAGAGTTTATAATTACCTTAAAGATGTTAATGGAATGAAAAACCATTTAAATTGATTGGGTTTTGATGTAAAAATAGTAAAAGATGGGTTTAAGAGAGGATGGGAGAGGTTTAAAACAGGTCTCTCATAAAAAGCCCTTTAAAAAGCTATTTCAAGACGTTTTGCGATTGGACGAGTCACGAGGTTCAGTCGCGAAAATTTTTGCGAGTCGCGAGTGAGTTGCCAAAGCTTTTGGATGAACTCGCGACTGGGGTTTCGCAACTGGCGAGTCACTAGCTGAGTCGTGAAAAACTCTGACACCTATTTTTTAACACAGAACATGTTTAAACAATGAAAAACAAAGTAGGCACTAAACATGAACACAAAGAGTGATAAAAATCACTTCCGAAAACATATAAAATGATCAAAAATATTTTTGGATTAATCCATATATAGTTGAGCACACACACATCACATTTAAAGAAATACAATCGAACAAATGAATAAGACATTCATTAAACATTAGGCATGTGTGTTGTGTGTGTGTATCAAGTGTGAAATAGTCTTTAGTCTAGAATGAAGCTTCAATGATCAATTCAATCAAGTCATACACAACTAGTACTAAGTCAAGTGGTCTATCTCAATTATAGAAATGAACATATATGACCTACCACAAGAAAATGATTACATATCTTTAAAGCTTTTCAATTGGCTTCTTTACAATTCATAACATTTGATCATTTTGAATCACTACATCTCATTTTGAGATTGATGCTTGAAATTTTTTTTTTGATATTTCAATTTGATGAATAAGCCTTTAGCTTTTAGGCATCATACATTTTCAATACAAGTCGCTTTCCCTTTTTCCTAGTCAAATACTAGTATGTGCAATGGCTTTTGTAACTCAATATCTCTTTTCATTTGGAGATTTACATTTGGTGAGCTCTTTAAGTAAAAACAATAAAAAGTGTAGGAAGATATATAGGCATAAGTTTACGCATGTATCAAAACCAATATGACTATTAACTAATCATTCATGACAAGCTTGAAGATCGATTTACAACAATCACGCATAGATGTCAAGATTTTTCCCACAAAGATATAAGTGCATAAAGAACAAGCTAAACTCGAAAATACATAAAACCATTTGTACGAAGGTACAATGCTAAACTCACATGTGATATGTGCTCAAACTACGATCAAACTTTTTGAATTTTTCACTTTTTATGTGGTTTTGGATTTTTACTCACACAAAACTAAAACATAAAAGTAAGATCAAAACAAACAAAATACATATAAAGAAATGCAAGATGCATAAAATGCATGAAGATATGACATTTAATGCATGAAGGGTCTTACAAAGATCGAAAGAATTAGATCAAGGACCAAAAAAGCAAAAGCTCAACCATAAAAGCCCTTCCTCATCCAAACGGAAAGATTGTTTGGAATGAGTGTCTCATGAGAAGTGAGATGAGAGTTGGAAGAATGAGAATCAGAGATGCATATAGACAAGGAGTTAAAAACGTTAAACACTTTCTTTAACAACATGTTATTTTCACTCAAAACTGGTTTACCCTTTTTAGCATAACTTCCAAAAAGCTCAAGGTTTTTTTTTTTTTTTTTTTAAGAGCATGATACTTAGAGCATTGAGGTCTTAAATGACCAAAGGCACCACAATGTTGACACACAATGTGTTTAGGTCCACTAGGATTTTTGGGAAGGGATCTAACAACATAGTTTTGTTCTCTCTTCAACCTATGACATTGAGGTCTTATATGACCAATCACACCACAATAGTAACAAGTTGGAACAAACTTAGATCCATCCAAAGCCTTAGGTTGAGACCTAAACAGAGGCTAAGGCTTTGACTTAAGAGTCTTTCTCTCCATCTTTTGATTTCTTTTATGTGGAGGAATGTACACGGATTTGTCCTTTGAGATAGAACACACAATAGGCACAAAATCGGGTACCACAACATGATTGCAATATATATTTTCATCCTTTTTAGTAATCGGTTCAGCAATCAAACACTTGACATGCATTTTCAGAGATTCATTCTCATATTTTAGCTCATCAATAAGTTTGTAAGACAAAAAAAGTTTAGCATCCAAGTCCATGTTCAACCATTCAAACTCTCTCAGCTTTTCAAGAGAATTTTCAGAAAGTTTCTTATATTTCTCAACCAATTTTTTGGATTCATTGAGCTTAGCAATCAAAACATCCTTTTCATAAAGTAACTTGCACAAATCTTTATGAAACTTCTTAGCCTTTTTCTTAAAGAGTTTGATGTTAGGAATATCAACAACACCCAAAGATTCATGTAACAGAGCATGACAATCATAAGGATCATCACTCATAGAGACATTTTCACAAACACGTGGCATGTTACATTCATCAACATCTAAAACATGCATAGAGGCATCTAAAGCACTATCCATGGAAAATAACACAAGGGGTCAAAGATCACATTTAGGTATTTAAAACACAACAAGTGTATCTGTTCTGATACCAATTGAAAGTTCAATTAGTGTATAAAACACCTTAAACGTTTAGATCCCCAATTTACAAATTACCAATTCAAGCTTCATATCAAACAATTAATGTGCGGAATATGAACATAAGCATATAACAGAATTTATAAACAATTTTAGACCAAATAAAATCACATTCACAGCGGAAATTAAATGGCAAAGATTAAGGGAAGAGAGATGCAAATACAAGGATAACACACGATGTGTTATCGAAGAGGAAATCGAAGCCCTTGGCGTAAAACCTCTCCGCCGCCCTCCAAGCAGTAAATAATCCACTAAAGAATGTAGTTGGGATACATGAACAGCAAAAGACCCTCTAAGCCTAATCTACCTAGTGTACCTAATCCCTCCAAGCTCCTACTCTAACGAGGTTGCGCTGAACCTATTTCTTCTTCAGCTTACCGGATTCCGCTATAGCCCATAGCATCAACCAATATGAAATTGGTCCCTTCCTAATTGCTTCCCAAGCACCAAATGGCATTCTCACAGATGTGGGTATGATGAGCAAAGGTTTTGATAATGAACCTCTCAAGGATGTAACAATGGAGAAGGTGAAAGTAGAGGAATTTGAAGAGTTTCTACGTAAAGATTGTGGACGAGTCAATCTTGTTTTTCTCTAGGGTTTTTCTCTTAATATTCTCTCTGTAAACTCTTTACATTTCATGGGTATAAGGGGTATTTATACTATAGTGAGAATGGAATGCGAAGCATCAGGTTTCTCAAAACAGAGCTAGCTGGTGACTTGGCCTCGCGACTTAACTGAGTTGTGAGTTCAAGCCGCGAGTAAACAGAATTGTTAGACTGGAATTTTTGTCTTGTAGTGCTCTAGCTGGCATGACTGTTCATCTTCTCTGCATGCTTCACTCGTGTGCATCATCTGATGGCTTACTAGCCGCGAGTTCCAGTCGTGAGTCCCTGCTACTTTGCACAAACTTGAGCATATCTTCACACTCTCTCACACACTACCCTTACATGATTCCCACCTAAACACAGGGTTACTAATTGCTAAATTACAAGCAATATTGGCACAGAATAAAGCCAACAAAATGGTTGATTAAATTCAACCTTACAAAAAAGATACAAACAATCCTCACTACATCCCTAAAAAATCAACACTCTCCCTAACAAAAATGTCCTATACTAACTCCCCCCCTAAGAATGACTACTCCCATATCCAAAAATACTCCCCCTTTTTGTCACGAGTGATAAAGGGTAAGAGTGTCAAGTAGACATCTCATCGGTAAAGTTAGCATCTACATCATCATCATCATCAGAAGCATCATCATCATCACCATCATCATCATCCTCAGCCTCAGAATCAGAAGCCATTGAAGGAGGTGGAGGAAAAGCCTCAAGAGTGAAGCCACCCATGATTGCCTACCACCATGCAATACGGCTGACATGAACGTTCATTTGATACTGCTCTGTAGAAAGTGTATAAAGGCGAGCAACCACGCATTGAAGCTATGCCATGATATCTCCGAGTGACATATCGCTAGTAGAAGAGGAGGGAGCGGATGTGGATGGAGCAGATCGAAATGGAGCCAAACGGGAAGGAGGAGTTGCTGACCCAGACTACCTCGACCTAAACTGCACCTCGCTATGTTTAACGGTAGGGGTGTCTATGGCACACATGAAAGTGAAATGGTCAGACGCGGGAAAGGGAACAGAAGAATGGCGTATGATCCTCGTGATAGCTGAAAGAAAGATGAGCTTATCACGGGACGCCGAATCCTTATAAACTTTTAAGTTAGACAGAATAAAGTGAGAAGGAGAATCTATAGTAAGATGCTCAAGAAAGGACAACAAAAATCGAGCATGAGGCTCTGTGATAGAGTTATAGTGAAAAAGAGAGTGAAGAACAAAAGTCATAACCACGTTCAAAAACCGAGGACCTCTTGCAAAGTCTGAACCGTAAATGAACTGACGCTCACCCCAATTAGAAGGCCGTTCACAAAAAGTAGATTTAAGCTCATCTTTGGACACAGTCCTCAGACGCCCATAACCACGATAGTCAGGAAACTCTATCCTAGGTACACAGAGCACATCAAAGACCAACTCCGGTGTGACAATAATATGCGTACCTCAAACGCAAGTGTGAGAGAGAGGTACTAAAAAATCAAATCCATGCATGTTGGAGTAAAACTCTTAGATCAGCACAAATGGACATGTGACTGGGATGTCACATAGTGACTTTCAACCCCGACTGTGAATGACATCGAGTAGGTCAGTGTCGGCGAAATCCGCCAAAATGACTCGATGTTCAGAATGAATGCCTTATTGAGAAAATTTCTCCGAAAAGGCCTTACGGGCATCCTCATTACAAAATTGAATATGTGAAGGAGTAGGATTAGAAGAAGAAGATGCCCTAGAACAAAAAGGGTTCTGGGACGAAGTAGACTTACGTTTTGGTGCTATAGACACAACTAATGTAAATAGAAAAGAAAGGGAAAGAGAGAGAGACAAATAGAAAAATCCCAAGCAATTCAAATATATCAAAATATATTGAATTGAGAGTACGTATGCATGGGGAATGCATGAACATGTGACATGTAATAGAAAATTTATCATGGGCTCAGCCCAATCCACTCCTATCAGCACACAATCAATTTGCACACATCTAAATGCATGATAATACTGTTATAGTGCTTATGTGATGCAATGCATGAGATTTTAAACTCATTTAAGCAAAAACTCATACCAAAATTTCAACAAAAACTCATCGTTTTTGAAAAACCCCAAAACCTAGGTTTCAAAACATGAAATGCATGTAAATGAGAGAAAAGAAACTTACCAAGTGAAGAGAAAAACTTGAAAAAGCTTGAAGAACACTTGGGAATGAGATTTGGAGTGGGAGAGAGAGAGTTTTAGGAGGCGAAAAGGCAAGTCTGTCGAGAGAGAGATCGAGAAAAATGAGAGGGAAATCACAATTCGTGCTTAAATAAGAGCCCAGTAAATCTCGACAAATAGAGTTGTCAAGAGGTGTCAAGCAAAAAGGTGTCGACGGATGAAGCTGTCGAGGATCTGTTGAGGGACAAATGAACAAAAAGCTAAAAAGAAGCTTGATCGATCCACCAGCTGTCGAGAAGCTGTTGAGGGTCCAGAAGAAATCTCGATCGATCCACCTAGTTGTCGAGAAGCTATCGTGATTGCGATAAGAGGAAGTTGAAAAGCTCGATAGATAGCCAGGTGTTAAGGAGGTGTCGAGAATAGTTTTTCAAGAAGGGAAAAACACAAATATGAATGCAATCAAGCATGCAACTCAACCAAGGATCCAATCAACATTTTGAACTCTCAAAATCATCTCTTAACAACAATTTTAAGCACAAAGATCCCAAAAACACACACACACACACACACACACACACACACTAAACAAGTCTAACCAATTTTATATTTTAAAAACAAGTCAAGACAATTTAGTGAGTATACATTAACACATGTAAACCTTGTGATGGCCAAATCACATTGTACTTGCACACGTATCAAGAATAGCAAAGAATATTGCATGTTGTGTGTGAAAAATATCATAAGATTGCATAAATGTTAAGTAGTTATGATGATTTAAGATATGAGACAATCACTTTAACTCACACACAATCATAACTGTTTGATGGGGACTATCACCTTCGAGGTACATCCTATAACTCCCACATCTCCTGGAAAATACCTTGCAATCATATTTAAAGCATTTTGATTCTTTTTGCTTTTATTTTCTTTGCATATTTTCTTTTTAAGCAAATCATTCATAGACATATAAGAGATAGAAAAGAAATACCCAATTATGTTAAGCTTTTGACATTGCACTTTTGCTATGCCGAAGCATTTTATGATTGGCGGGCAACAAGTGAGATGGTTATTTATGCCTTTCTCTTAGGATATTTTAGTCCTTCCCGTCAAAAAGAGTGATATGAGTGTTAAGTACAAGAGATTACTTAATCTTACTCATCACAAACAAGAGCCACAAAGCTCACTTGCTTAATTGTGCATAGAGATGCTCATCTAAGCTATAAAAGATACAAAGTTTAGAAAACTTTGTTTCAATGGCCATCCAAAGAACACAAGTACCAATGTACTCAAAACACATACTGTTTTTGTATTTTTCTTATTTTTCCTTCTTCTTTACCCCTTGTGATGAATTAATTGATTAATTAGCCAAGTTTATTAATTAATCAAATTAACATGCAAACGCGTGGTTAATTTGTTTACGAATGGGAAAAACTAACACGGTAAAAACCCCACCAGGTGATTTTAAAGTCACCACTCCCGAAATTCCACTATTATCACAACATGCGGTTACAAGTAAAGGAATTCTAGTATCTTATACCAACCTACAATTAAACCCTTACCCAAATAGAGTATTAAATTATTACCTCTATTGTTGGCAACTTATACTATAAAGAAATCGATTCCCTTCCTTTAAAGAGATAGATCCTTACCGCTACTCGCCCAAGCACCTAGAAGAAGACATTCTTGTTGTGTCGCACCCTAACTTCCTTCACTTTAACTAGCGCTTCCCGGAAAAGAAGTGGTTTTCTCTTTCTACTTACAAGGCTAGGTCTTACACCCGAAAAAGTCTTTCACTTTATCTATCTTAACTTATCTAAACAGGCTATCACCACTAATAGAAAAAGTACTTGCTTGACCCAGCTAACCTATAACCCAAGCCTTAAGGGGCTAAGGTCCAAGGGGCATACCGCTAAAACAGTACCCTTCCCCACTAAGAGGAATCAGAGCTTATTCCATCATTCCCATAGTCATAAGGGAAACCAAACCCAAGTGAAGTTAAGCCGAGTCCTTTTCTTCCTTTTCTATCGGGCATTCACTGCCAGTCACTCCTAAATCTACCGGGAGCCTGGTAGAGTCTGGCCTTTCCCTCAGCCTCTATAGTTATATTTTTTTCCCTTCTTCTAAATGGGATTTTCATTCCGAAGAACACTTGCCCCTCCCCCCGTCTTACCGCGGCAGCTGGCATGGAGTTCGCTGGGGCTTCTTCCTCGAGTCCTATCATGATCACGCACTAGACGAAAGAGCTTTACAAGCAGCATTGCCCTTCTTCACTCACGCGATATTACTAGATCAGGCTTTCGCCCATTGTCCAAGATTCCCCACTGCTACCCTCCGTGGGAGTCCAGGCCATGTCTCAATCCGAAAAGACCAGCTAAGCATCATTGGCTTGGTCAACCTTTACCTGACCAACTACCTAATACTACGCAGGCTCATCAAACAATGCTTTTTAGCTTTCTTCAGGATTTGGCCTGAACTGTTCAGCAGATTCCCACGCGTTACGCACCCGTTTAACACTTGTGCAACTTGTGTCCACTTTGATGGCCCTTAAAATGATCGTTTTATATGTCTAGGGTTGTGAGAAAAAAAAGCCCAAACACATAATCACGGATTAGAGTCAAAACAGAACTGAAAATCTGTTTTTCATAAACCTCGACAGATAGTCATCTGCTGAGAAGCTGTCGAGCAGTTGTCAAGCCACGGGGCTGGAACAGCTTCTTTACCTCGATAGATGACTAGCTGTAGAGCTTTAATGACATGAACTTCTTCAGCTTGTTTCTTAGACAGACTCACATAGCTTTAACACTTGATCTTGAAACACAGTTTCTTGAAGTATTAAACACATCCTAGATCTAACCAAATACAAGTAAAGTGCATTTTGTCAAAAGATTAGCCAATTACATAAAGTAGTGACATATGTTCCTAACAAGTGAATCACATATGTCCTAACAGAATCTATCTCAAGTGTTCTACAACATCAAATGTTGGATGTAGAACTAGCTTAAGACATAATGCTAAGTTTGAAGGAGATGTTTGGTGAGCAAGGCTGGTCTGCAAGGCAAGAAATCATGAGGCAAATTTATAATACCAAAATGGCTGAAGGTAGTTCAGTTAGGGAGCATTGTCTTACAATGATCTCTAATCTGAATACACTGGAAGTTTTAGGTGCCAATATTGATGGAGAATCCCAAGTGGATATGATACTTCAGTCACTACCAAAATCATTCAAGAAATTCAGACTTAATTATAACATGAACAAAAAGATTTATTCATTGTCTGAATTAATGAATGAGTTGGTAGTGGCAAAAGACATTCTTGGTACTGCTGAAGTTTCTCGTTCTCAACCTAAGTCGAAAGGTAAGGGTAAGAAGACGAAGAAGAAGGACTTCACCAAGCAAGATGGTAAACAAATTGCCTTAAGGGTTGCTGACAAAGGAAAGAAGAACAAAGGAAAGTGTTTCCATTGTGGTGAGAAACGACATTAGAAGAGGAATTGTCCAAAATTTAAGGTTGCCAATAATAAGGGTATGAAAAGTTCATTCCTCCTTGAAATATGTTTAGTACAAAATCCCACGGATTCCTGGTGTGTGGATTCAGGTTGTACTAATCATATCTTCAATTCTTTGCAGGGGTTCTAGGAGACCAGAAAGCTTAATGAAAGGGAATTGTTTCTTACTTTGGCTGATGGGAGAAGGATTTCGGTTATAGCTATTGGAGTTGTTAATTTATGCTTTGAGTCTAGGGTTTTAATATTAGAAGATTGTCTATATGTACCTAATGTTCGTAGGAATTTAATATCTGCAACTTATTTAGGTAAACATGGATATTGTGTTATCCTTAAAGACAATGTTGTAATAAAGAAGGGTAAAGTGTTTATCTATTCTGGCAATATTGTGGATGGTCTTTATATTTTAACTCTTGATAAGCATGAATTATATAATTCTAAATTAGATAATAACTCTCACGTGAAATCATTAAAGAGAAAGTTTCCTTCTACTAGTGATGCATATCTTTGGCATTTACATTTGGGTCATATTAATCCAAATAGGATTCAAAGGCTGATCAAAGATGGACTTTTAGAGCCATTAGATTTTGATGATTTTCTAGTTTGTGAACCTTGTTTGGAATGCAAAATGACCAAATGACTTTTTAATGCAAAAGGTAGAAAAGCCTAAGATTTTCTAGAACTTGTACATTCAGATGTATGTGGTCCTATGTCAATCCAAGAAAGAGGTGGCTATGAGTATTTCATTACTTTTACTGATGATTACTCTAGATTTGGTTATGTGTACTTAATGAAATGGAAGTCTGAAGCCTTTGAAAAGTTCAAAGAGTTTTGGGCTGAAGTTGAGAATCAATTGGATAAACGCTTAAAGGCCATTCAATCTGATTGTGGTGGCGAATACATTTTTGGTGATTTTAGGGATTACTTAATTGATAATGGGATTGTATCCCAATTGACTGCACCTGGAACTCCACAACAAAATGGTATAGCAAAAAGAAGGAATAGGACTCTTTTAGATATGGTTAGGTCCATGTTGAGTTATTCAACTCTACCAATTTCCTTTTGGGGATATGCCTTAAATACTGTAATGTATCTTCTAAATTCAGTACTTTTGAAGTTTTTTCCTAAAACACCTATAGAGTTGTGGAATGGGCGTAAGCCTAGTATGAGACATCTTCATATTTGGGATTGTCCAGCACATGTGTTCAAAGGAAAGTCTAACAAGTTACAATCTAAAACAAAAGTGGATTTTTTTGTAGGGTATCCAAACAGAACTGTTGGAGGTTTATTCTATAGTCATAAAGATAATAAAGTGTTTGTTAGTACAATTGCCAAATTCTTGGAAAATAACTATATGAATGATTATACTCCTAGAAGTAGAGTTGTTTTGGCTGAAATGAATGAACCTATAAATGAACAACCAATGAATGAAATTAGGGATGACGTGGTTGTATCAGATACACCACAAGATATTACTCATGAGATGTCTAGTACACAAGTTCCTCGTCGTAGTGGGAGGATTGTTAGGCCACCTATAAGATTTATAGGTCTAGGAGAAACTTATGAAGATATCTCAGAAGAGGCAGAAACTGATCCTTACATTTATAAAGAAGCAATAAATGATATAGATGCACATCATTGGGTCAAAGCTATGAAATCTGAATTAGATTCTATGTATTCCAATCAAGTTTGGGATCTTGTAAAGGCGCCTAATAGCATTAAACCTGGTAGTTGCAAATGGGTTTACAAGAAGAAGAGAGGGATAGATGGAAAGGTTGAAACCTTTAAAGCAAGGCTAGTGGCGAAAGGGTATACACAAAAAGAAGGTATTGATTATGAAGAAACCTTTTCACCAGTAGCAATGCTTAAATCTATCAAAATTCTCTTATCCATTGCTGCACATTATGATTGTGAGATTTGGCAAATGGATGTCTAGACTGCATTTCTCAATGGCAATCTTGAAGAGGAAATCTATATGATGCAACTAGAAGGTTTTATAGCAAAGAACCAAGAGCATACAGTATGCAAGTTAAAAGGTCCATTTATGGACTTAAGCAAGCATCTAGGTCATGGAACATCAAATTTGATCAAGCAATCAAGTCATTTGGTTTTGAAAAAAATCTTAATGAACCATGTGTGTACAAATGACATCAAGATAAAGTAGTAATGTTCCTAGTGCTTTATGTTGATGATATTCTACTCATTGGAAATGATGTAGGGGTAATGTCATCAGTAAAGGTTTGGTTATCAAGCCAATTTGATATAAAGGACTTGGGTGAGGCTAAATTTATTCTAAGGATCAAGCTTTAGTGAGATCGCAAGAATAAGATGTTAGGCTTGTCACAAGCTAGGTATATAGATAAGGTTCTAGAACGATTTAGCATGCAAAACTCCAAGAAATGATTTCTTCCTTTCAGACATGGAGTTCCTCTATCTAATGACCAAAGGCTTAAGACTCAAGAGGAAGAAAATATGATGAGACAAGTCCTTTATGCTTCTGCAGTAAGAAGTCTTATGTATGCCATGCTTTGTACTAGACCAGATATCTGTTATTCAGTTGGCATGGTCAACCGATATCAATCAAATCTAGGATCAAAACATTGGCAAGCTATAAAGCATATTCTCAAGTATCTACAGAGAACAAGAGATTATAAGTTTGTTTATCAGAATGAGGATTTGATTCCCATTGGCTATATAGATTCAGACTTTCAATCGGATTTAGATTTTAGAAAATCCACTTCAGGATGTGTGTTCACCTTGGGAGGTGGAGCCATAATTTGGAGGAGTGCTAAGCAATCTTGTATTGTGGACTCCATCATGGAAGCTGAGTATGTTGCTGCTTGTAAGGAGGCAAAGGAAGTTGTTTGGCTCAAGAAATTCCTTTCTGATCTTGGTGTAGTAAGAATGGAGCAAGTTCCTATCACATTGTTTTGTGACAATAATGGAGCAGTTGCATAATCTTAAGATCCAAGGAATCACAAGAAAGGAAAGCACATTGAGAGAAAGTACCACATCATTTGAAACATTGTTACTCATGGAGATGTAGTAGTAGCAAAGATTGAAAGTACAAATAATCTAACAGATCCCTTTGCCAAAGCCTTGCCTCAAAAGACTTTTGAGTCACATTTGGAAGGAATGAGAGTTAGATTAGTGCACAATAGTCTTTAGGGCAAGTGGGAGATTGTTAGGATTAGTGCCCTTAAATCTTATTGTATGATGCTATGTATGATATTAAGAATGACATTATGTATGACTTAATATTGTGATTGATAAAGTTGTTTTATTATTATCTAAAATAATGTAACATGAATATTTGGACATTATCATATAGTCCATGAGATGCTTAGTATGTGATTTATGTGAAAAGTCACAGAAGATATAAATCACAAGTTCTTTGTAAACTCAGAATTTTAGTTCGTTGTCGGTGATGAAATTGGGCGTTTCATCTGCGAACACTATAACATATCAACTAAGATGATTTTTCTTGATCATTGAAGTAGAGACTTCTAGTTGATGTGTTGATATGTTTTAAAAGTTAAGACATATTGAACTGGACCGCTGTGAGATTTATTATTCTCCTAAAGACTGTCAAATGAATAATAAATCTCACAACTTATATTTACATGAACTCTTAATCCTGAGAGAATAATGGACCTGATCATGAAGTGTAGATTTCTTTGATACATCAAGAGTGAGATCTAAAGTAACGATCAAAACCTCAGTTTGTTGGCCAGCCACATTTAATGTTGATGGAACATATATTCTCAAAATAGAATTCATAGTCTCTTAATGGAGATACAAAATATTCCCTTAAGATAAGTTTGATGGGTTTGTTATTCAGAATTTTAGGCCTAACTACTTTAGTAAATAGTTACTAAAGTATATATTTATGAAATTGGATTTCATAAATATGTGATGAATAACTTAAAGGATTAAACTGGGTAATCAAGGATTAAAATGTAGTAATTTACAAAGTGGCAGTCTACATTCATGACTTTGTATTACTACGAATATTTTATGAAGGGTTTGCGTGTACAATAAAGTCATGGGATATAATTTATTAATAAGGCTTAGAGTGAACTTATATTTATATAGTGGTATTAAATATAATTAATGGTAACTTTGGACTTGTCAAGAGTTGACAGAAAGTCCAAGGTCCATTGGAGTTAGTGTCTTATTTGTTCCCTTTTAGTCCCACTCCAAGCCACATACTAAAACCCAATTGGAAAGACCCAAAAGGCTAGCCCAATTAAATAATCAGTTATTATGAGAGAAACATACAAAATTTTGGAACTACAAGTTAGATGAAATTATATGTATATGAGTGTTGGACACTCTTTCATTCTCTCTAGAACATACACATATAATTCATTTAGAGATCACACTTCTTGGGCATCAAGTGGAATTGGAGTGAATATTAAAAGTGTTCCCAAGTGCTTCTAATCTTTGGTTTTGAATTTCACTGCATCAAGGTACACTCTCTTGTTTTTATATTCTGAAACTTACATAGCATATGTTATCAAATGCAAATGAAGTAGATCCATTAATTTTCCACTGTGTACATTCATATTTCCATCATGTACCTCCATTAGGAAGGATCAGGTCATCACGTAGTTCAACTGACTTTTGATTGGCTTAATTTATTCCTAAACCGCCCTTTCGGGTTTTCAATTTGGTAGGCTCTCTCACGCTACTTCTTTTACTCTCCTTTTGCATAGACCGCCCTTTTGAGTTTTTGATCTACCTTTTGTGTTTTCTCACGCTCTCTTTCTTTTGGCTCTCCTTTTGCGTAGACCACATTTTCGGGTTTTCGATTTACCTTTTTACATTTTTTTTGTTTGTTTTCTCTCTCTTTTTTTTTTTTTTTTTTTTTTTTTTGACATCAAAATGTAGAAATGAGGTGCACTAAGAGGCTCCTTCATGCAAAGTACCATACGACGGCGTTAGAATTGGTGGGCATATTGAAGTCATGCCCGCCCATGTCGGCTAGAATTAAGGCTCCTCTGGAAAAGGCCTTCTTTACCACATATGAGCCCTCGTAAGTTGCTGCAAACTTTCCTTTGTGGTCAAGCATGGCCTGGTAGATCGCCTTCTTCAAAGACTCTGGGTCTAACTTTCTTGTTGAATGCTCGCTCGATGTGGCACTGGTACAATTGTCCATGGCACATTGCAGTCATGCGCTTTTCATCTATCATGTTCAGTTATTCATATTGGGTATGGGCCCATTCAGCTTCTGACAGCTCTATCTGAGGTAAAATACTGAGAGATAGGATCTCTACCTCTGCGGGGAGGATGGCCTCCATGCCATAAACAAATGAATACGGGGTTGCACCTATGGAAGTATGGATAGAAGTGCGATAAACGCACAGAGCAAACGGTAAGTACTCATGCTAATCCTTGTATGTGTTTGTCATCTTTACCAATATTTTCTTTATGTGCTTGTTAGCAGCTTCCACTACACCATTCATCTGAGGGCGATAGGGAACCGAATTTTTGTGCTCGATCTTGAACTGTTGGCAAAGTTGCTGGATCATTTTTC
This sequence comes from Quercus wislizeni, assembly GCA_023055345.1. Classification (NCBI taxonomy): domain Eukaryota; kingdom Viridiplantae; phylum Streptophyta; class Magnoliopsida; order Fagales; family Fagaceae; genus Quercus; species Quercus wislizeni. The sequence goes on from JALGQJ010000007.1 coordinate 28,778,597, forward strand.
CATTTAGGTTCATCCTATTATCTGTAATAAGCTCTCCTGGCATGTCGTAGCGGCAAATAATGCTGTGTTTCAAGAACTGAACTACCACTGCTTAAGTGACGCTTTTGTATGAAGCAACTTCCACCCATGGGTCCGATGACATCCATTCCCCAAGCTGAGAAGGGCCATGGTGCTGCTAAAGAGTGCAAAGGTTGAGGAGGAGCATTCTTCCTATTTGGATAGACTTGGTAACGATGACATGTCCCACATGTTTAATGCAATCACTTTCCATGGTAAGCCAATAGTAACCGGCTCTCATAATCTTGCAGGCCAACAGGGGTCCACTGGCATGAGCTCCAAGTAAGGGTTTGTTTGGATACCGCTTATTGCTGAAAACTGAAAACATTATAGCAAAATAATTTTTAAATGTATGAATAGTGCCATGGGACCTAGTTTTAAAGAAAAAGTTGTTGAATATGGTATTTGTGGGTCTTGTGAATAGTGCACGGGACCCACATGAAAAATCACTTCCATTGGGAAACGTGCTTCCCAAATGGAGGCTAAGCCTTCATGCATCTCTTCCGTCAAATGATTAGCCTCAGAGGTATCTACGCATTGAAGCAAGGTAGAATTGCGGTTCCTTTTGTACAAGACTTCTCCACTCACTACCCATTGCACCAGACGAGTATTCATTACTCTTGATATAAGCCTTGATATCATGGTACCATGGCTTTCCGTCAGCTTCGACTTCAACACTCATGCATTCTTCGATTTTCATGCAATAGGCTGGAACGCCATGGACTTCTATGCGCAATTTCCACATATCGTCTCCTTCTAATAACTTAACCATGCTAGCCGGGGTAGCTAAGGCGTCTACAAACTGGTTGTGTGCTTGGGGAAAATAGAAGAATGTGATGTTTTGGAATTTTAGAATCAAGCAGTTAATGCATTTTTGATACGGAATCAACTTGGTGTCTCAGGCTTGATCGACAGGGAATCTCTAAAGATGCTTAAGTCATAGGCGTCGAACTCTAGGGCCACTTGCAGGCTAACTATGCACTCTTCGTATTCTATGACGTTGTTGGTGCAATCAAATTTTAGCTTGATTGAAACAGGGATCTGTTGGCCCTTGGGGGAAACCTCCCACTCCATTTCTGGTAGAATTGGCGGCTCCATCAAAATAAAGCTTCCAACGCCACGGTTCCATACTATCTAGTTCTAGCTTTAGCGCCATGACATCCTCATCAGGGAAAAGGGATTCTGAAAGTACTAGATCATTCAGAAGCTGGTCCGCTAGGTAATCAGCTGTGGTCTAGTCCTTAATGGCCTTTCTTGTCACAAACACAATGTCGAACTCGGAGAGCAACATTTGCCAACAAAAGATCTTCCCTGTAAGGGCTGGCTTTTCAAAGATGTACTTAATGGGATCCATGTGGGAAATGAACCGCATGGTGTAATAGAGCATATATTGCCGCAGCTTACATGATGCCCATGCTAGGGTGCAACACGTCTTCTCAATGGCGATGTAGTTGATCTCACAACTGGTGAACTTCTTGCTTAAGTAGTAAATTGCCCTTTCTTTCTGGTCAGGCTTAGCTGATTGGCCTAACATGCAACCCATGGAGCTTTCTTGTACCTCTAGGTAGAGAATCAACGGATATCCCAGCGTCGGGGGAACCAGAACAGAAGGGTTCAACAGATATTGCTTAATCTTGTCAAAAGCCGTTTGGCACTCATTTGTCCATTCTATCTTTGTGTCTTTCTTCAAGAACTTGAACAACGGATCACATGTGGTGGTCAACTACACTATGAAGCGAGCTATGTAATTAACTTTGCCTAAGAAGCTGCAAATCTGTTTCTCGGTTTGTAGTGTCAGCATGTCCCGGATGGCTTGGACTTTTGCTAGGTCCATTTCAATTCCTCTTTGGCTAACTATAAAGCCAAATAATTTCCCTGAACTAGCTCCAAAGACACTTTTTAGGATTTAGTCTCAACCTATACTTGATAAGGTGCTTGAATAGCTTTCTCAAATCTACCAAATGATCCCTGGCAGTGCGGGATTTGTCAATCATGTCATCTACATAGACTTCAATCTCTTTGTGCATCATATCATGGAACAAGGTTACCATGGCTTGCTAATAAGTAGCACCTGCATTTTTTGAGCCAAATGGCATGACATCATATGCATAGGTTCCCTAATGAGTGGTGACTGCTGTCTTAGCTTTGTCTTCCTTGGCCATCTTGATCTGATTATAGCCTGAGAACCCGTCCACGAAGGAGAAAAACTTGTTGGTAGTGGTATTATCGACCAGGGTACGATATATGGCAACAGGAAGTTATCCTTTGGACTGGCCCAGTTTAAATCCTTGTAATCAATGCACATACATACTTTCCCATCTTTCTTAAGCACGGGAACAATATTGGCGACCCAATCTGAGTAGGTTATCGCAGTAAGGAAACCGGCTTTCAACTGCTTTTCTACTTCTTCTTTGATCTTGAAAATGACCTCAGATTTCATCCTTCGAAGGGCTTACTACACTGGAGGGCATTTAGGTCTAACTGGAATTCTATGCACAATAATCTCAGTATCTAACCTTGGCATATCTTGGTAAGACCAAGCGAAGATCTTTCTGAATTCCTTGAGTAGCACCATAAGCTCATGTTTCAAGTCCTTAGGAAATTTTACCCCAATCTTAATGGGTTTTTCATTCTTGCCTTTGTCAAGAAGGTTAACCACTTCTATCTCTTCTATGTTGGGCTTAGACCCTTCACTCTCTCTATTTAGAGCTTCCAAAATATCACACGGCAAACTCGAAATTTCCTCTAGTCCTACAAAATCATGTTCCAACTCTACTGTCTCATTCATGTCATCAATATCCTCACTATGGCAACAAGACGATGTACCCACTTGGGAATTAGAATAGATCCTATAGAACGGAACATATACAAGGAAACATAAGACAATTTGCACACAAATATTCATAGGAAAGCAAATAAAGAGATAAATGTAAGGATTTCCTGAATAATATGTTAGAGAATTTCATTAATGGATTATAGATAGAGGGATAACAAAGTTCATGCCTGATAATGATAAAAGAGAAACATTTTTTTTGGAAAATAAATTGGGGAAATGCAAACAAGAAAATGCAGGAAATAGGAAATAAACATGCAAAACAAACTAGATATGCTATTCCAACTCTTTCGAGCAATTGGAGGATCCAACCACACAATAATGGAATACTCCTTACTCAGCCGGTGCAACCACAAAATAGGGCTTGATGGTCCAATGGTCTATTGTCTTGCCTGACGCAAAGGGCCTAATAGTAGAAGTCAGATCATCCCCTGGGGTCATGATGGCATTCGCTAAGAATTCCTCTGGACAAAGATGGATGAGACAAGCCAAATCTGATACCTCCTCGCATGATTCCTGCGCTACTTCTGATTTGATGACCTCAGCTGAAGCCAGAAAAGTGACCCTGATGTAGGGAATAGACATCCCCGGGCCAATGCACTTTCTTTTCTTTCCTTTGGAAGCCTAGAAATGTTCTTCGTCAAAGGGTTTGTAGCCTAGACCGAATCCTCCTTTGTTGTCTAGGAGTTCAATCAAAGAAGCCTTCCCATATCCTATAGCACTGAGGCCTTGGCCTAACTGATAGCCAAATTTGAGCATCTCCTTGGCGGCCATTAAAGTAGCAGAAGGCCATGCTGACTTGAGTTCTAAAGCTCTGGAAATCATGGAAACTAGCTCAAAACTGTGGAAAGTTGCCTCCGGAAAGGCATTAGCACCAATATAGGGGACAAAAGTCTCCTTGAAGAAAGTCAGGGGTTCTTCAGCCATAATAGTGATCAACAAATCCTCGGATGGGAACTTGAGCCTCCAGTGAAGAATAAAAGCAACTGCACCTACCGCATGTAAAGAAGGCCTCCCTAGGAGCATATTATACAGGGAATCCACCTTGATGACTTAGAAGTTGACCATGAAAAACATGGGGCCAATTCCAATTACTAATTTGATCTCACCTTGCACCTTCCAGAAAGTGCCATCAAAGGCTCTAATGATCATGGTGGTAGGGCGGATAAAAGATGTATCCACATTCAAACGCTCTAAAGTGGAAATTGGCAAACATTCAAGGCTGACCTGTTGTCAATCAATACTTTGGAGACTATCATATTTTCACACTTTGCCATAATGTGCGTGGGCAAAGTATGCTCCCTACCTTCAAGTGGTAGCTTATCATTTGTAAAAGAAATCTGGTTGGTGGCCAACACCGTCAAGACCATACATTCAAAGACTGATTCTGTAGCACTTATAGGAACACATGTCTCTTTTAAGACTTTCAAGAGAGCCTTGCGGTGGACATCAGAGGATAGCAATAGCGCTAAGATGGAGATCTAAGCTGGTGACTTGTTTAGCTGCTGAATTACACTGTATTCTGAGTTTTTGATAATTTTCAAGAACTCTTAGGCCTCTTCAGTTGTGACCCTGTCCCTAACGGGTTCGGCTGTACCCTTGCCAATCTCTTTCCTTCTCTTTTCTAGCTCCTCGGGAGTATAGTAGTGGCCACTTCTAGTAAGCCTAGATAGACTTGAACTCCTAGTAAGCCTAGATAGACCTGAAGAGATGTTAGAGTAGACCTCCTCTTTTCCAGTTCGAGTGGAGATCAAGGACACATCGTATTTCTAAGGGACATAATGACTATCTTCATAAGGGAACGGCTTCATCATGCGAATGATAACACCCTTTTAAGTTTGCAAGTTGGGCACTATAGAGAACGTCTTTGGATTAATGACCACTGAACATGGCAGAATGGCTTCAAGGGCCTTTGAGTCGAATATCCCAGAGATTCTAGAGGCAGGCTTTGGTAAAATAAGAGGATCGAACCCTCGGATAGCGAGAATAACGGCGGTTCCCTCTTGAACTGATAATAAGGCTAACCTTGCGACTGTAGGCAATACAAGAACTAGAAGAGTAAATCCTTCAATGGCCGGTGGGGCTTACCTTTTCCTTGAATCTGATGACCTTCGATTCGTAAATGATTCTACAATATCCTTAATGACTACTAAAGAGGGAGGTGTTGAAGTAACCTTACCAAGGCATTTCTGTAGGTATTCATCCCAATCCTTCCTCAACCCAACTGATATAGCATTACAGCTGGCTCCCAACTGGGTAGCTAAAGGGCATAGACTGGCTGCCATGCAATCACCTCTTCGCACATTTTCCCTTTCAATCCAAATAATACCACAATTGGCTAGACTCTAAACCTGTGCTTAAAGCACTTCACAATCGAACTAAGCATGACTGTCTTCATTGTCACAGAATAAGTAGATTCCCTAATCAAATCCTAGGATTCCTATACCTTTAAGATCAAGGTGACTCTCTTAGACCAAGGCTCGAAGCATAGCCTTCCATGGGAACAATGGTGAGGAGAAATCTGAAATCCTTTCTTCCACTATGATGATGGAATTCACATTCCCTTCTTGATGGGGAGGCAAAATGTTGGTGATGATGTTCAAAGCGGCTGCATTATCGAACTGTATCAACTTGTTGTCTCTGAGATCCTGGACACAATCCCTCAAATGGTAACATCTTCTAGAGTATGCCCTTCGGCCCCAAAATGGTGTTCATACTTCTTGGACAAATCAAAACCAGGTGATGGAGGGCCTTCTCTAAGCCTGGAAAACATCGGGGTCACTAACTTCCTTTCCAACAAGTAAGCATAGAGATTTGCCATGGGCATGGGTAATGGAGTGTACTTTCAGTTTTCTCTCCTAAAGGGACGAGGTGGGTCTGTCTTCCTTTTCTGATTAGAGGCTTGGTTAGGTGCTTGAGCAAACTAAGCCTGTTGTTGATAAGGTCTAGCAGCTGGGTTTGCATAAGTAGAAGTAACACCTCTAGGCCTTTCTGGTGCACTATCGACCATATGAACATTGGCTTCCTTAGTCTTGCGGCCGGTTATTTCTTGACTTGTTATTTAACCATGGAACTCAGAGACTCGACATCCATGATCTTTTTGCTCCTAATTCCCTTGTCAATGTGCTCCCCAATAGGGATGAGGCTAGCAAAATGAGTGACTTGGGTGTTGATCATCTTCTTATAGTAAGGAGGCTTAAGTGACTTGGGTGCTGATCATCTCATTTTCCATCATGTGGGGTTGCACTTATGCAACTAGCTCATGCCACCTTTAGGCATACTCTCGAAAAGATTCCCCACTCTTCTTCTCTATTCTCATAAGGACCATATGGTTGGGAGCTATCTCAGTGTTAAACTTGTAGTATTCCAAAAAAGAATTGGCCATTTCCCTCCAGCTAGAGGTCTTTTCCAATCTCGCATACCATGTGGCCACAGGGCCGGTCAAATTATCAGGGAAAATCTGGCAAAGCAAAGGGTGATTTTCCCCATAAGGAGCCATCTTCAAGGATCTCCAGTACCATCCTACTTAATAAACTCTAATGCCTTGAACTTGGGAGGCATAATGACCTGAGGGAAGTTGGTTAGACTATCTAAATCAACGCTTCCATGGGAGTTGGAACCCTCTATGATACAAAGCTTCTCAGCTAGAGTTTCCACTTGGCTCTTGACTTGGCCAATCCCAGATTTAGGGTTCTTGTCCTTAGAAGGATCTGTTTCTTGGTCATTACCCTGGGATGGTACATTGTGGCCTTGATCTTGTCCTGATGGGGGTTGGTTTTCATTTTCAGTTTGTGGACCTCCTTAACTATGATCAAAAGAGTTTTATCCTCCTCCTACAATTAGTTGTTGCACCATGCGCATCAATTTTGGCACTTGCTCTTTCATCTGAGTGAACTCGACCTGACTCACTTCGAGAGTCAAAGGCCCACTAGTAGACATCTCTCTTGCACGAGACCTAGTGATTATGGGATCATGATGCGGTAGTAGCTTAACCTATTTCCTTTTAGCAATCTTTTGATCCTTGGGAAGGAACAGGAAGTGAAAGAAACAGGGTGTGTTTGACAATGTGGAAACACAACTCCAAAAACAAGTTAGTTTATGCCTTTGCTATTTAACATGCACCTACCACTTTTAGAAAAATCTAGTTTTGCACCCTTGATCGGGTATTTATCATGGTGAGTTTCTACTATGATGCAAGATTAATGCACAAGATTGACAAGTAATCGAAACTTTCATGACATGCTCAACAATGCGGGAAGGACCCTTCTTTTGATTACATGCTTGTACAAGATTTGCTTTTACAACGCTAGGTTCATTGGCTCCAATGATGGGCCTTTTACAATACAAGGAAATGCAATTGTGAGGAAAAGCTTGGCTTCTAATACTGTGGACTTCTCAGGGAAGCTTTTGGACACTTGGATCCCTTGGTAACTTAGACAGCATGGATCTCTTGGACCTTTGGATCTCTTGGAGGAGCCCTTGGATTCTTGACATCTAGGACCTTTTCGCAATTTCAACATCTTGGCAACTTAGGCAGCATGGATCTCTTGGCAATTTGGATCTTGGACTCTCTTGGCCACTTTGACATCTTGTGATCTCTTTGATAATTTAAGCTTTCGGGCAATCTTTTTGAATCTTTTCTAGGAAAGCTCTTGAATTCTTGATGCTTTGGAATCCTTGACGGTTTTTTGGTGGCATTTCCTCCTAAATGGAGTTTCGGCTACTTGCCGTAGATTTTATCTTTGCATAATTAGGTGACGGAACCATGTATGCATGAGTGCCTTGTAGGGTTGTAAACCCTTGAGGATAGGGTATGATCTAGCATGTACAAGCAACGAGGTTGCTTTCCCTAGGGGTTTAATCATGGATGCTATGCAAACAGGATAGAAAGAACCTAAAGTAGAGCACAATTTCTTTGGCGCAAGCAAAAAGGGCGCACTTATTACAAAACACATTCCCCTAACCTCTAGCCCTATAAGGGTGTCCTTTCTTAGGCTTAGATGTTCACTTTTTAGGCTTCACCTAGTCCTGATGGGCTCGGAGCTTGATCTAGTCCTCACGGGTTTGACATAACTAGGCCAACTATATGAAAAGGCTTAACTAGTAGGTTATTCCTATCCTAGGGTACTCAATAGCCATACCCCTCCTTTCATGGAAGTTGTGGGCCAAGAAGGATCGAGGGGGCCTTTTCAGCTACTCTTGTCCACTCATGGACCCAGAAGTGCCTACAACATCAGCCTCGAATCTAACTATGGGTAACATTGCCAATGTTTTTGTCTGGGCATCTGCAGGTGGGTTGATGAAATCCCTAAAGAGATGTGACTACGCCAGCAGTGTTGAGCCCAAGTTCGACTTAAAAAGGGTGTATATGTCATGCAATCCTTAATGAAGGGAAAAGACTTTTCCAAAGCACAGCAAATATATATATATATATATATATATATGAAAGCATATAAAGGTGTAACGGAAATTAAGTTTTCCTACCCTATATTTGCATGTGAAGGAAAGTTGTAAAGCATGTGAGGAAAGCGGTAAAGCCCCTTGTAAAAATACCTCAAAGCCACCCTTTCGAAAAGGATTTTTTTTGGAAAAAGATTTTTGCTCTTTTGACAAAAGTCTACTAGGATATAGTAGAAGCCTTTTTCAAAAGGAAAGCTCCGGTGGCCAATGCCAATTTCTACGTTTTTGAAAGCCAATGTCCAAAGATTATGGTTTTATCAAAAGCTCTAAAGGCTAAACTCTCATCATGTCCCCAGTGGAGTCGCTAGTCTATTAACGCCCGGCCAAGAACGGAGAATCGTCGAGCCTTCGTCCAACCACCCACCGTGGTAACGCTCCCGCGCACGCGTGTGCTTCGGGTCCGAAGGCCTTTCTTGATGACTGTGTGGTTGGTGGTTCACGCAAAGCTTCGTGTGCTCTCTCTCTATCAGTTGAGGAAGGTAGGTTTACGTTTGGAGGTGTGACAGGAATCTTGGCCAAATTTTAAAGGAATTACCAAAGGTATGTGAAGTCGCCACCAATCATTGGGTTTTTCTAAGGTGTGATTGGTCACCTATTTCTAGTTGATTTTATTACCAATACTAGGTTCAGAAAAAGGGCATTTTTCCTAATCTAATGTGGATGGCAAAAAAATCTTGATTCTTAGGTCCGAAATTTTGGTTACATGAGGGGAAGGTGTTAGGCACCCCACAATGCCTGTTTAAGGATAGTCCTTTATTTTGGTAAAACCTTAATTTTCGGAGATTTGCAGTAAAAAACATGATTTTGGTATTGGCTTTCAAGGCTTCGCATGCATAGGGGCTTTGAGGTTTGGCTTTTGAATGGGTGTGGTCCTAATCTATGCTTTCCTAAGGCATTCAAGCAAAGTACCGGATTTCCATGGCAAAAATCAGGCGAGATGTCACCTTACTTTCACAGCAGAAATTAGGCATCACTGTGACAATCACACCGAAAGGGGGGAGCGGATATATATATACATACATCATGCACAATGCAAGCACGCAGAGTAATAAAGTAAATGCCTACATCCTTAGAGCATGGCTTAAAATATAAGTGCAGGAAAATAAACAGGGGAGGTCACCATACTCTAGAGTTGAGGATGAATGGTACTTAGCATGATATACCTAATACAAATTATCTAAGAGAGGAAGGGAGGAGGAAGGAAGGGGTTTAAAAGAGTACATAACCAAAGGGAAAGGCTAAACTTCTAAGTCTACTGAACACTGCCGCTTGGCTTAACCACATGCTTACATCCGTGCCCTTTTTGCTTCCGCCTGGGAGATTGTGCCCTAGCTCCAAGCGTCCTCACTCCATGTGTGTACATATCAAGGCAAACACATGAAACCAGTAGACAAGAAATGGAAAGAAGATACAAAGAGCATATGAAAAGGCATAAAGCAGATAAGCATGATAGGCATGGCAATTAGAGAAGCAAGGATACGAGCAAACAAGCGAAAAGGCAAACGAGTGAAAAAGCAATCAAAAGGTGGTGTTCATAAGGGACAAATGTAGGTTTGGATCGGATGTCCATAGCTTCATTGTGTTGAAGCATGGATGAGACACTAGCAAGTAAGAATCATGCATGGACATGTGAGCAAGCGTGTAAAGATGCATAGAAAGCCAATGAGTAGCACAAACAAGCATTGTAAGTATATCATCACATGAAGCAAATTAGGGAAAAGGTATGCATGAAGCAGCTGGCATCATGGTGATGCATTCCAAATGGTTACATCCAAACAAGGCCTCATGGGCATCGGATGTAACCGCATAACCACAAACCCGCTAAAGGTGTCAAGCGTGGCAAAGCCTTGAACTAGAGAGGCTAACACAAGCATAAAGCATAGAAGCAAGCAAGCATAGACATGCAAATAGAGGTGATCCAAACCCTTTGATATGGGCCAAGGTATACAAATGATGACAAAGACCATAGGGTCTAGATTAGGTCTAAACCAATAGGCCAAAACACAAGAATGTGAATGTAACTTTTCAAAGATTACCTAGCCCTAGAACCTAAAACCTTGGAATACAGAACTAGTGTTTTGTTGTTTTGAAAAATGAAAACTGTGAATACTTGACCAACTTGACAACTGATAAACTTGAATTGAATCTTGAAATTTGAGGTGACTAAGAGGCTTCTCTATCTTAGTTTGAGGTTTGGCTTTTGAAAAGGTGTGGTCTTAATCTATGCTTTCCTACGGCATTTGAGCAAAATGCAAGATTTCCATGGCGAAAATCCGGCAACATGTCACCTTGCTTTTATAGCAGATATTAGGTGACACGAACTGTGACGAACACACCAGAAGAGGCGAGTAGGTATATATATACTTACATCATGCACAATGCAAGCACACAGAGTAGGAAAGTAAATGCCTACATCCCTAGAACATGGCCCAAAATATAAGTGCAGGAAAGTAAATAGGGGTTGCCATACTCTAGAGATGAGAAAGAATGGTACATAACATGATATACCTAATACAACCCATCTAAGAGAGAAAGGGAGGAGGAAGAGAGGGGTTTAAAGGAGTACATAACCAAATGGGAAAAACTAAAGCCCTAAACCTACTAGCTACTGTCGCTTGGCTCATATCCAAATGCTCGTGTCCGCGCCCTTTTTGCTTATGCCTGGGAGTTCGTGCCCTAGCTCCAAGCATCCTTGCTCCATGTGCGTACATGTAAAAGCAAAGACAAGAAACTAGCAGACAAGCAGTGGAAGGAAAATGTGCAAAGAGCATATGAAAGGGGCATGAAGCAGATAAACATGATAGACATGGCAAGCATAGCACGTGAGAAAGCAAACACATAAACTAAAGGGCAAACAAGCAAGAAAGCACACAAAAGTAGTGTCTACTAGGGATAAATGTAGGTTTAGATCAAATGTCCATAACTTCATTGTGCTGAAGCATGGACAACACACTAGAAAGCAAGACTCATGCATGGACATGTAAGAAAGCATGTAAAGATGCAAAGAAAGCCAACGGGTGGCACAAACAAGCATGTTAAGCATATCATCACACAGAGTAGGAAAGGGAAGGGCGCGTACGGAGTGACTTGGCATCTGAAGATGCATCCCAAGTTGCTACACCCAAATGAGGTCTTATGGTCATCAAATGTAACCACACAACCACAAACCCTCTAAGGGCGTCAAGCGTGGCAAAGCCTAGAACAAGAGAGGCTAACACAAGCATAAAGCATGGAAGCAAACGAGCATAGACAAGCAAAATGGGGGGATCCAAACCCTTTGATATGGGCTAAGGTATACAGACAATAACAAAGACCACAAGGTCTAGATCAGGCCCTAACTAATGGGCCAAAACACAAGAAAATGTGATAAAAGGAACAAAAGGGCTACAATAGCACATGGCATGACAAACATAGCCTAGGTTTAGGCACACAAATATGGCATGGAGCGCACAAGCACATGGAAGATAGCATAAAGCAAGCAAAGCATAGATCCAAGCACACAAGCATGTGAAAACATTGATCTAGGCATATATGCATAGAAACATACATGTAAACATGTAGAAACTTAGCACATAAACATGGAAGAACCTGAATCCAAGCATATAGACATGTACGGATGTAGATCTCAGTATAAAACATGGCAAAAAGCACACGAACACATAAATCCGAGTGAAGCATAACCATAGACATCATATAAAGCATGTGAGTGCATAATCTAACATCAACGCAAAGCAAAGAGAGGAACCAAAACAAGGAAACATGGCATAAAAGCCCTAAGCATGTAGATCTAAACAAATAAGCATGTAAAGATATAGATCTAAGCATTAAACATGGCAAAGGCATAAAAAGCATGGAGATTTAAGCTAAAGTCACAAAGAAAGTAAAGAAACATGCTAAAGAAAGTAATAAATCATGTTATTAAGGCATAAAAGCAAAATAAAATCTATAAAAAGATTTAGAAGGTTGGGGGTGTGGATGATGGCTAGAAAAGCTACATGCACACCCCTAAACCTCAAATCTGAAATGTAGAACCAAGGAAAGGAAGATTGAGTATAAGAACAATACCTTGTGTTTTTGGTGAAGAGAGAAGAATCAAGAAACTTTGATGTGTTTTTTGGTGTTTGGAACAGAGAAAAAACGTGTACAAAGGCTAGGCAGTAGGCAAATTTCAGAAAAAATGTGTGTCCTCCTGTCTGATGGGTGCTTAGGGCTATTTATAGCCCTGGGGCATTTTTCAAGGTGGCAGCCCTTGACCTCAAACCTCCTCTGATTAGGCTAATCGTGACACTCTTGGATAGATCTTCATTTTCAATTTCTAAAAAGGTATGGAACTCAAAAATCCAACGAACGAATCAAAAGTTATGGCTTCGGGAAGTTAGCAGACGCGGTTTTCACAATTTTCTCTATATCTCAAACGTTTCAACTTTGATTTCAACCCATGAATAGTCATTGGAATGAGAATTCAATAATCTTCGCAATGGCATTGGTTTCAATCTGTTCTGGTAGCTAGATCAAAATTATGGTTTTTAGGCCCACCCAAGATCAACTTCAGGTCAAACTTGGTCAAAGTTGTTAAAAATCTTTGAGAAGCTCAGGTTTGAAGTAAAACTATGAAAAATTCTGTTTTGCAAAAGTTTGGACCTCGTTTGGTCAAACCTAGGGTTGACTAGGGGTGTTTTGGTTATTTTAGCGAAAAAAGGCACTTCGAGTGCTCTGGTGCCCGAACGGGTTGCGCCACGTTGTTCTAGATGTTCTCATGGCCGCGTAGAGAGAAAATGATATTTTTGGATTTTCTAAGGTCCGGCACGCAAATCAAGGGCGGACAAAATACAGTATCAACAGGTAACCAAAAGGCTTCTCTATCTTAGAACCTAAGGCGATTAATAGGCTTTTCTATCTCAATCTAAAACTGTGGCGACCCTCTACCTTTATCTGAATGGGGAGGTAACCAAGAGGCTTTTCTATCTTGGAACCTGGGGCGATTGAGAGGCCTCTCTATCTCAATCTTGAACTGTGACGATCAAGGGGCTTCTCTACCTTGATCTGAATGGGAGGTAACCAAAAGGCTTTTCCATCTTGGAACTTGGGCAGATTGAGAGGCTTCTCTATCTTAGTCATGAACTGTGATGACCATGGGGCTTCTCTATCTTGATCTGAATGGGAGGTAACCAAGAGGCTTCTCTATCTTGGAACCTAGGGTGATTAAGAGGCTTCTCTGTCTCAATATGAAACTATGGCGACCAAGAGGCTTCTCTATCTTGATCTTAATGGGATTTTCTTTTAAATGATTGGTGCTTTGTTGTTCCACTATTTTGGAATGTGTGATTTTTTCTCTTCCCTTTTTTTAGACTTGGATTTCCTCTTTAGGAGGAAAACCATTGATTTTTATGAAGTCCTTTGAAAAATTTTCATCATTTATTTCATCATCGTTTGAAGATTTTTTCAAGAGATTTTTCATTTTCATGAAGATGTGTTCATGGTGATTTGTCCATTGAAGATGTGTTCATGGAGATTTGTCCTTTGAAGATTGAAGTGTAGGAGATTTATCCCTTTTTGAAGATTTGGATCATGGAGATTTGTCCTTTAAAGATTTATTTAGGTGATTTTTCTTTTTATGAAAAATCTTTTAGGAGATTTATGCTTTTGAAATTTTGTTAGGAGATTTGTCCTTTGAAAATTGAAGTTCATGAGATTTTTCCTCTTTTAATTTCCTAAACGAGGCATAGCTGAATGCCCCAAGTCTACAAATTGAAGCATGATTTTGAAAACCTTGACTTTTGAGGAAAATATGATTTTTTTTTTCCCCAAAATGGATGAAGCATGGCCAAATGCCCCTAGTTTAAAAATGGATGCATGATTTTTGGAAATCTTGATTTTTTTTTCTTTTGAAAATGAATGAAGCATGGTCAAATGCCCCTAGTTTGCAAAATGATGCACGATTTTTGGAAATCTTGACTTTTTTTTTTTTTTTTGAAAATGAATGAGGCATGGCCGAATGGCCCTAGTTCAACTATCAATGTGTATTTTGAAAAATCTTATTGTGTAGGGACCTTTAATAAAGAAAATTTTAAATAAAACAAGATCAAAATCACAAAACTGGGTAAAACAAGGACTACTAGAATGATGGTAGTGTTAGGTTTTATGCCTTAAAATCCAATTTATTGGCATGTCATAAATAATTAAATTATTTAATTATATGAGACTATTTATTAAATGAACTAATGGGGCATTATCTTAGTCATTGAGATGCATTGTATGTGATTTATGTGAATAAGTCACAAAAGATATAAATCACAAGTTCCTTGTAAACTCAAAACGTAGTTCATAGTCGGTGATGAAATTGAGCGTTTCATCTACGAAGACTATAACACATCAACTAAGATGATTTGTCTTGATCATGGAAGTGAAGACTTTTAGTTGATGTGTTGATGTGTCTTAAGAGTTAAGACATATTGAACTGGACTGCTGTGGGATTAATTATTCAATCAACAACTGTCACCTGAATAATTAATCTCACGACTTCTAATTTCATAAACTCTCAATCTTGAGAGGATAGTGAACCCAATCATGAAATGTAGGTTACTTTGATATACCAGGAGTGAGATATAATATCAACGGTCAAAACCTTAGTATGTTAGGTAACCACACATAGTGGTGAGGGAGCACATATTCTCAAGATGGAATCCATAATCTCTTTGTAGAGACACGAAATATCCCCTTGAGATAAGTTTATTGGAAATTGATTATTCAGGGTGCCCACTTTAGTAAAGAGTTACTAAAGCTTATATTTATTGAAATTGGATTTCAATAAATGTGAATAACTAAAAGATTAAATTGGGTACTCAAGGATAAAATAGTTGTTTACAAAGTGACAGTTCATTATAACTTTGTTCACTATGGATATTTCATGGAGAGGTCAAATGATATCATCAGAATCTTAGGATATAATTTATTAATAAGGTCTAGACTGCAATTATATTTATATAGTGGTATTAAATATAATTAATGGTAATTTTGGACTTGTCAAGAGTTAACAAAAAAGCCCAAGGCCCATTGGAGCTAGAGTCTTATTTGTTCCCTTTGGTTCCCATCTCAAGCCACAAACTAAAGCCCAATTGGATAGGCCCAAAAGGCTAACCCAATTAGATAATCAGTTTTTATTTAATAAGAGTTATTAAATAAAATAACTACCAAGGTAGTTAGAATGTACGTATGATGAAAAGAAAAGAAAACAGTTTTTCTCTATAATGAGAAGAAGAAGAACTTTCTTTGAGAATCAACGTACATAAAGACTGATTGAGAGACCATACTTCTTGGGCACCATGTGGAATTGAGATGAAGATTAAAAATATTCTCAAGTCTTGGTTTTGAATTTCACTTCATCAAGGTATGCTTTCTATTCTTTGTTCTAAAATTCAAGGTTACATGTTATCTCTCATGAATGAAGTATATCCGTGTTTGTTACTTTCGCTGTGTGTTTTGTATGAGATGCAAAACCAGATTTTCCAACAATTGGTATTAGAGTGTCTTCAATATCATGCTTGTATAACATGTGATTGAGTTTTTAGAATCAAAGAAAATAGTTTTCTTGGTGATTTAATTTTCTGCAGTAAAATTTTCTACATACTTGTTGCACGTGTGGTATGATATAGATACATGTTGGGTTTTATTAATTTATTGTTAAATGAACTAATTGAACATGTTTCCATATATTTTGTTTGAGATAGCGAGAAGAGAATTATATGAAATCGTTTTTGCTTTCTGCACTTTGCGCCCACGTTTATTCTTGATTAAAGAATGAGGAAAGCCAAATTGTTTGTCTTTGTTTCGGTGCCCGAATCAAAGAGTTAACTGTTTTTGGTTTTCGGTAGTGCGTGGGAAACTTGCTATCTATCGTGCTTCTATAATTATGGATATAGTTGGCAATTGGGCACAATAGTTGAATTTCATTCAATAACTATCTTTAATGCTTGTTGGCCATCTTATAAGCATGTGTTAATTGCCTTGGATGCCTTGGATCCGTATTTTAATTTTGATGTCTGTTTCATATGTTGCTAATTATATGGAGATACAAGGATACAGATGGCTAGTAATTCTAAAGATGTTGAATACCTCGTGTTTATGAATGATATTGATATTCTCATGTTAATGCTAGAATTATGATATTTATTCCTAATGAGATTAGGATTATGCTTTCAAGGGTTGCTAGCATTATTATGGTTCTTGATCTTGAAAACCTTAATGTTTGATCTGTGAATCTTCATTCATAAAATCAAAAGATGTTTTTGATGGAAAATAGCAAAAAGATGTCAAAAACGGTTACCTAAAAATCTCTAAAAAATTCAGTTATGCGAGTTTCGATCGATCGAGAATTCTTTACGATCGATTGAATGTTAATTTCAATCGATCTAACAGGAATCGAGAATTAATCGAATGAGGCAAAACCTTGGTGATGAATTCCTTCAATTTTCAATCGATCAAGTAAAAGGTTCGACCGATCAAAGGCATTGAATTTTAAATTTTCACTTGCTTTTTGACTAAGTGTTAAAACTTTGATTAAAAGCAAGGCTATGTGATTAATTTTATAGTCCTTAAAAGTTAAGGACATACATTAATCATTATCTAACTAAAAGACCTAATGAGATCAAAGATGTTAGTTAAATAGAACTCTTAGTCCTAAATTGTTTTATGATTAAAATTTCTTAATTTATTCTAATTAGAGGTTTTTAATGAGATTAAAATTCTAATTAAAAGGTATATAGTTTCTAATGAGATTAGAATCTTTTATTTAGTAAATTAAGGATAGAGTTCTTCATAACTAATTTTTGATCCATTAGTGTTTAAGGAATCCTAAATAGTTTAGGACTTCCATTTTAGTTAGTGATTCTAATGAGATTAGAGTCTTCAACAAGTGCAAGGTTATTAGTTGTGATGAGATCACAATTATTTAAGAAAAACCCAAATAACGAGTGGGAGTGTTGAAATAACTCTTTTGTTAAGTTTATTATAATGTGAATAGATACCTCGTCTTGACTTCGAGTCTTACATTCCATGCAAAGGGTATTTACTTCACGGATTACATGATTAAGCTTCTTTGTACTTACGCGAATGTTTGTTAAGCTATTGTGACGTGACTTAGTAAGATCACATCGAATTTAAACAATTAAACACATTTGATGTGTAGGGTTAAAATTGTGATGAGATCACAATGATTTCAATACAATCCATTTGTTTTAAAATTTCTAGTGGGAGAGAGATACAAGGGTTGGATCTCACGGCCTCCATTGTCGGTTCATAGTAGTGTGGGGTAAACATCTCGTCTTGGCCTCGAGCCTTGCACTTCATGTGGAGGGTGTTTATTTCATGGTACTACAAGATTGAACTTCCCGGTTTATAGTGGTGTGGACAAGCACCTTGTCTTGGCCTCGAGCCTTGCATTCCATGCGGAGGGTGTTTTGCATCATGGTACTACAAGATTAAACCTTACAAGGGTAGAGTTGTGTGGCTACACATGGGTCTAGGCAATGGTGTACACTAGACTAAGTTTAATACTATCCTCTATGCTGAGTTCTTGCTATTATTACTTAAGAGGCTAAAGGAAGAGCGGCAAATTATTTTTGTTTGGTAAGAGTTACCATGATAGCATTAATAATATGAATAATTCTCACCTAATCATAGTGGTTGGTATTCACTCTATGCTGAGGAATATTAATTGTAGGAATAGGTTGTCATTGCACCTAGTATAGTATGGTTTTCGGGTTCCATATTTTATGGTTGTGGTTGCAAAATATAATGTCCTTGTAATTAAGTTTATAGTCTCAATTTTGAAGTTGTCATAAATCTTGTTCTCTAGCTACTATTTTAATTGAATCACATTAACTAAGAAATAATTTTGGACAGAGTGCTTAAAGGAGATGAAGTACATAAATATGTTTCAATTCAGCATTGTCAAAATTTCCTATACATGATGCATTTATGGAATGCTTAAAATGTTATATTGGCTTCTATCTCAATTGTGCTATAGCATGAGATGCAAGAGTTAATACTAGACTTGGACTTTATATAAAGTCTAAATGAGATGTTTGGTATGAATCATATTGAGTGCTAAGAAAGGCTTAAGGAGTTCCAATTCTATATAATTTTATAAAAATATATATATATATTTTTTTTAAATGAATTGGAATTCTTGGATGTAGAGATTAAGTGTGATGCGAACCTCAATTGACACGCATTGAGACCCAACAAATAATATTGGAATAATTGCCCAAGAAAACTAAAATTCAGATTTTTTATAGAAACATTAACCTAACGTTTCAAATCGAAACGCGAACCAAAGGTATAACACCTTGACCTAATGATTATAATTGAATCATGAACCAAAGGTATAAAATTTGAACGCCACAAGGAAGAATCCTAGATAATTTCACAGTTATTGAAGAACTAAAAGAAGAGCAAAGCCTCACCTTTTCTAATTTTTTTTATTCAATCATCTCCCTATTACAATGAGTGCATGCTTCTTATAAGACATGACTAAAATAGAAAATATAAAAAACGTACTAAATAATAAAACCCTAAA